>CATIWC010000333.1:0-460698 GCA_948472305.1 Vicia faba | reverse complement strand
AAATTTGCCAAAAATACCTAACACAATTGCTATCATGGTCTATACGATGACCCGCGCCTGTCCCGTTTAACATCCTAACACAAGGTTGTTCACCAAATGGAATGGTGAAATAACACTGTCAAAAGGGTTAAAAACATATAGGAAAGATCTTTGAGTAAAATAGGGTAGATAACTCTTAGTTACTTGAGCAAAAGCTTGCAAGACATCCTTGCTATTTTCAAACACACTTCACAACACAATTTCAAACATTTCCCAAATCAAAACTTTCAAACATTGAAACCTTTTTCAAAAGACAAAAACACCTTTGTATACATTCAAGCAAGAATCATTACAAAGGTTGCCACAACGATGGCCTGTTTTCAAAACATCTTTCAAAACCACACACAAAGCACCATTTCAAACAATTAAAAAGCAAAAGCAAGTGATCTAAACAAGTAACTAAGAGCCCATGGATAACCATGGATGAAAAGGGTGCTTGCACCTTCCCTTTTCATAATCTACTCCCCGAACCCAAGAAAACATCTCAAAGGTCTTTCCTGTGCTTTTTGACCTTTCCTTAGGATAAAATAAAAAGTCGGTGGCGACTCTTGCTAAACCGAAACATTTGCAAACACAAACGCAAAATCCCAAGTTAGTTCTCCCACCGTATCACAGAACTGGCGACTCTATTGGGGAAAACTTTAAAGTGGAGTAACCTTAGGGTTTAGATCACCTTTGCATGCTTATCTTGATTGCTTTGATTGCTTTACATTTGGTTCTTTTGTTTGGGTATAAATCCTCCACCCGGATTTTTGGGAAACATTCATAGGTAAATAGCAATACGTTGTGGAAACTGTGCGGGGTATACTGACATGGTTGAAGCAATAGCTATATTAGTGCAACATATTTGTGAGTACCGGTAGCCTTGAGTCAATCAAAGAGAATATTGGACCGCTGAGTGATGTCATAAAGCACTAATGAACTCTTAGAACCTTACTTGACCATCTTGGCCTTATTAGGGATAGTGAGATGACCGACTTTGGTACAGTCGGAAGTTGGTAGATACTTGACACTACACTCATTGAGGGTTGTTTTCTTGGAATATTTCGGCCTCCAGTTAAGTGGCTAAACTGAAACAATGAACACAAAAAATAATCCAGTGATATTGAGCTCCTTAGAACCCGGTTACTATTTATAGGACAGGTTGAGCCAACTAACTTCAAGAGGGTACTTGCCTATGAAACCCCATGCAAGCCTGAAACTAGGATCTTGTGTGACTTGCTTGTACATATGCTTGTGCATACATCATGAACATCATAAAGCATCATATGCATCCACTAACCATTTCAAGGGTTTGGATCTTCATCTTTGTTCTTGTTTTGTAGGTCATGGAATTTCTTCGCAGGAAAACAATTCAATTCAACCTTGTGAGAATCCCTCCTCAACTCAAGGAGCTTACTTCCAAGATTCCAGAGAATTTTCTCTTCAGTGAAAGACATGGTAGACTCCTCAACTTGGTCAACTGCAACATTGAAGAAGACATGGTGAAAGTTCTCTTCCAGTTCTTTGACCCCATACACCACTGTTTCACATTCCCTGATTACCAACTAGTACCTACTTTGGAGGAATTTCTCAACTCTTGAGGATTCCTATTCTTCATCAACTACCCTACAACGGTACAGAAAAAGAACCAATGCCTGAAGATGTTGCTCAAGCCTTACACTTGCAACCATCTGATATCAAAGGTCATTGGGAAACCAGAAGTGGTGTCAAGGGTTTCTTAGCAAAGTTTCTGTTTGAGAAGGTACAAGACTGCTGGAATTCTCTAGATCTACAAGCCTTTGAGGAGATTGTAGCACTACTCATCTATGGGTTGGTCTTGTTCCCAAACCCTGATCAGCTTATAGATGTGAATGTTGTCAAGATTTTCATATCTCGGAATCCTGTGCCTACATTGCTTGGGGACATCCTACACTCATTTCACACACGAACAATGAGGAAAAGAGGTGTTCTCATGTGCTGTACTCCTCTCCTAGCAAGGTGGTTTATTTCTCATGTTCCCCAAACGGTTTTGAAGAATGAGCAGGGTTTAAGGTGGTCACAACGGTTGATGACCCTCACACATTCTGATGTTCATTGGTGTTCTCGGTCCAGAGAAAATGTCATCATCATTGATCATTGTGGAGAGTTCCCTAATGTCCCACTACTTGGCATTAGGGGAGGCATTACCTACAACCCCTGTTTAGCTCTAAGGAAATTTGGGTATGCCCGGAGGGATGGCCCTCATGATATGCTGATTCCTGACCTAGTTTTTGACTTCGACAATGATGCGCAAGGACTTCGACAAAGGTTTACCCGAGCTTGGAGGATGCCCAACAAAGTGGATAGTAAGACACTGGGGCACAAGAATTCCATCTCCCTTGAGCCTTATCTCAAGTGGGTACCAACCCGCGCCTAGAGTCTTATGATGCCTTACCCTCACATTCTTCCCGTGATCAAAGAGACTGTTATGGAAGGAGAGGTTCCATACACCCTCCTACATCCAGACATGCCAACATCACAGAAGTTGTCAAAGTTTTTGATAATCCCCGCAGGTTGCCAAGGATTTTCTACCCCAACAGTAGTCAGCAAGGATTTCTCATCTTCAGCAATCAAAGATTTTTGGGATCCCCATCATAGATTAAGGATTTACTTTCCCCGGCAGCAGTCAAAGATTTCATTATCTTTAGCTATCAAGGATTTATTTTCCTCAGCAAGACATCTAATCAGCTTACATGTGCATACATTACATTCATATATCATGAACGTTTATAGAACACATTTTATTGCATCATACATGCATGCAACATAACTTTATGTTTTATCTAACATTCTACCCTTTCAGGATAAGATTAAAAGCTACCTTTAACAAATGTTCAAAGATTTCATATACAGTACGGATACACTCCAAGACATGGAAGTCATTCTGCTACTCATTCAGATCTCTCATTCAGATACAGTATGAATACACCCCAGACACGGCAGTCATTCTATTACTCATTCAGACTTCAGCAATCAGATACAGACTAGATACGCTCCAGACACAGAAGCCATTCTATTTCTCATTCAGATTCAACTATCAACTACAAGTTCAGATACACTCCAGACACGGAAGTCATTCTATCACTTATCCAGATCCCAGTTACAGTACGGATACACTCCAGACACGGAAGTCATTCTGCTACTCATACATATCCCAACTTCAGATACGCTCCAGACACGGTTGCCATTCTGTCACTCATTCAGAATTTATCCCCAGCACAGAGATGCTCCATACACAAATATTTCTCTATCACCCATTCAAAATATAGATACACTTCAGACATGGCAGTCATTCTGATATTCATTCAAGAATCAAATACTGTTATAGCTTGGATACGCTCCAGACACGGACGCCATTCCTTTACTCATACGAATCCAATCTCCAGATACAACTCAGATACGTTCCAAATACGGATACCAATCTTGTGTTCATTCTCCTGATTTTCAACAAACAAGTTTTGGATGGCATCTTTAAGCCCATCTCCTACAAGATTCTACCATCTCCAAATGGCATCATAAAGCCCATTCCCTCAACCTACATTTTGACGAGTACAAATTTACGGACACTCTAGTGTCCAATCCTCTTTTACCTTCGAGTCACGAAAGGCAAACTTGCCAATCTAACTCTTCAGGTTTAAGAAGATTGAACAGGGGCAACTGTTGTACCCCAAAATTTGCCCTCTCCTTTTATTAACATTTCTCATCACAAGGCTCTTTGGACTCAAGATCAAGCTACAGCTTGCTCTGCTCAAGATATCTCTTTGCACTGATGACTTAAATTAGGGTTTGAGTTTGCACAAGGATTTTTGGACCTTCAATGCTCAAAGTGACTTTCATAATTCATGATGGACTCATAAGTTCTACCATACCAAGTTTCAAGCCTTGAATCAAATTTTTGCCCAGTCAATTGGACAATTGACCTAGAAATCAACTTTATTGGGGAAAAAGTCAACTGTGGCCAATTTACAGTCAAACCTCATGAATTTTGACCCACATCAACATTATGAACTCACATGAACCATTTGATCAAGTTTGGACCACAACTCCACAAGAAATTTGATCAGATCACCAAAAGGGCAAAATGGTCATTTTTAGGGTTTTGACTGTACAAAGGCAATTTCTGACTTTTTGACCTAGCCAATGGCAAATTAAGCTCAACCATGGACTCAAGGACTAAATGGCATCATCTTGACCTATTCAACAAGTTCAAAAGTCCTCAATTGCATTGGATTGACAGATAAATTTTTCAGTCAACTGATCAAAATTTGGCAATACACTGAAAAGTCAAACTTTGACTTTTTGGTCAAAATCAAGTGCCAAGGGTCATTTTTCATCAAGATGTGTCAAAATATGAAACTTGTTCATCAAGAAACCCAAAATTGCAAATTAGGGTTTAAAGTTGAAAATTTTCATAACTTATAATTTTTCTAAGTTATGAAATTTTCTTAATTTTTCCTAACTTTGCCCAACATTTTCACCATGATGCATTTGGATTCAAACAAAACTTCCAACATGAAAGTTGTAGTCCTCAACAAAGTCTACAACTTTGATTCACAAAGATTTCTCAAAAGAAGCTTTTATCTCAAGTTATGATTTTTGGAACAAGGGTCCCTAAAACTTTTAACTTAGTGAAAATTTGCCCTAGTTTAGGCAGGATTTTGATCTATCTTCTTGGCCATTTTACACATTGTTCCACTTGGAATCTCAAGTTGCATTTCAAAGATGGATTATAGATCATGTTGCAAGCTTTCCAAATTGTCCAATAACTCCTCAAAAACATTTGTGGTTAGGGAGAATTGAAGGTTTGAAGTTGGCAAAAACTCACTTTTCCTCCATGGCATATTCATGTTCATGCAAGTTGCAATTTCAAGTCAGCATGCCTCACACTAGTTTACAGGCCTCTAAAACACTTCACACTCCATAATTAAATGCAAATCCATCAGTCTAAGCTTTTGTTTTGGTCATTTGGACATTGTACACAAAATTAAGCCCTAAGTAGAAAAAGGCAAATTTCCCTTTTTGCTTAAGTATGCTTTATGTCAAACCACAATTCTTGAGCATTGGTCCAAGATCTCTTGCAGCAAAGCAAATCCACAAATTAGAGGGGCCAAGAGCAGAAGTTACAAAGTATTTGATAGCATGTACAGACCTGTTCCAATCACTTCCACATTTTACTTCAAAAACAAGAAACTTGTCAAAAACTTGAAAACTTAAAAACCAGCAAAGATCAACTTATGAAAATAGTTTGAACACCTTTCTCACACCCCTTTGAGCTAGAAACACGATTGCTTGAGCCTCTAAACACCCCATAGCCAGAAATCATATTCCTTTGGCAAATTAGGTCAGGTTCTGCAACTTGAGTTCCATAGCTCATTTGGCTCGTGCGTTTTGCCCCAAGTTGCTTCAAACACCTTCCATTCAACTCACCCAAGCTATCCCAAACCTCAAATACCAACTGTAACTCCATTTACAGTGTTTTCCATTTTCACTTTGAGCTTGTGCAGGTTGAGTTCTACAGGTTGATTCAAGGACATTTAAGGCAAGCTAGCTATTGGAAAAGGTCAAGTGAAGTTCAAGCAAGCTACCAGACATCCCAAGCCTTGTTGAAAAGCTCTACATTGCCCTACACGAAGTCAGCTGAAACAGGTTTTTTCTAACTTTCTATCTCTCTATTTAGGAACATTTAGCCTTAGGTTTGTAAATAAAAGATGTAGTGTTCATTGCCATGAAGCTGTACATATGCTCAGTTTTCATTTATATTAAGTGTGCTAAGAGAATTTCATCCATGAACATGCTGAAAAAACTAGGTCAGATTTTAGGGCCAGATAAATTCTCTCTGGTCTTTGAGAGTTAAGACAAGTTGCTTATATGGTTGGAATCGTCTTGAAATTCTCTACAAGTTTGGTGTTACATATTTTTGCAATAGAGCTCGTATGCAGGATGTCCAAGTTTGTACAAGGAACACGCGCATTTTTCAAAAGCTGAAGGCTGAAGATGAAGTGGTGGGCTGGGCTTGGCCTGGCTCACTCTTGACACCCTCTCTTTTCCTTTTTGCACCCCCTGGCCCAATTTCTTGTATTTTTATATTTTTGCATTTTTGTTTTCATTTCTGATTTTGTTTATTTATTTCCAAATATAAAAAATGCTCAAAAATATTTTCATAATTTTTTCACATTTATTTGGCATGTTATTTTAATTTTTTCTAACATAAAAAGCATTTTAAATACTTTTATATTATTTATTAAGACTTGAAATATATATATATATATATATATATATATATATATATATATATATATATATATATATATATATATATATATATATATATATATATATATATATATATATATATATATATATATATAATTTATAATTTTATTTTTGTTCTTTATTCTTATTCACATTAAAAATATTTTTCTAAATATACTTTATTTTTGTACATATTTTATTTTAGTTTATCATATTTAATATAATTAATATACACATATATATATATATATATATATATATATATATATATATATATATATATATATATATATATATATATATATATATATATATATATATATATATATATATATATATATATATATATATATATATATATATATATATATATATACTTTTATTTTATTAGATATTTTAGCATAAAAATATAAAATATTACACTTTTATATTTATTATTGAATATACTTAATAAATACCTTTTTTTTACTTGTTTTACATATAATATTTTATTTTCATTGTATATAAATAAAATAATTAACATATTTATTTTCTTAAAGAAAATTAGGGTTTTACCCGTTAACCAAATAAAATAAATTTTTTATTTACTTCTTTTTTTACATTAAATATTTTTACATGCATAAATAAACAAAAACCCTTTTTTCATAATTCATATTATTTGATGTATTTATTTATTTTTGTTTATTTAAATATTGTCCATTTAATATTTATGCATTTTGAATTCAATTTGGATGTAATAGTAAACTAGGGTTTATATTTCTTGTTAAATAACCCCTATTCAAAGATTGTACCCCCATCCCCATAATCATGTTGTAATAGCTTAGACTTTTAAATTCTCTCACTTTACGCTTTCAATTATGCCATGATTAGAAAATTAGGATTTGTATGCAAAAAATCCAAATCAACAAGTAGCTTGACCTAATCAAAGACAAATATGCATGAAAATCAATCACAATGCACACTTGCACCCCTAGGGTTACAATCCACTTGTTGCCTTAAAAAATGGGCCATGTTATGCATGTTGGGTACTTTGGAAAAACAAAAACAATGTAAAAGATTATAGTCCCTCGATGACGCTATCTTGGTTGCCTAAACAAAAATGATCAAGTCCCTCAAAAATTTGCCAAAAATACCTAACACAATTACTATCATTGTCTATACGATGACCCGCGCCTGTCCCGTTTAACATCCCAACACAAGGTTGTTCACCAAATGCAATGGTGAAATAACACTGTCAAAAGGGTTAAAAACATATAGGAAAGATCTTTGAGTAAAATAGGGTAGATAACTCTTAGTTACTTGATCAAAAGCTTGCAAGACATCCTTGCTATTTTCAAACACACTTCACAACACAATTTCAAAACATTTCCCAAATCAAAACTTTCAAACATTGAAACCTTTTTCAAAATACAAAAACACCTTTGTATACATTCAAACAAGAATCATTACAAAGGTTGCCACAACGATGGCCTGTTTTCAAAACATCTTTCAAAACCACACACAAAGCACCATTTCAAACAATTAAAAAGCAAAAGCAAGTGATCTAAACAAGTAACTAAGAGCCCATGGATAACCATGGATGAAAAGGGTGCTTGCACCTTCCCTTTTCATAATCTACTCCCCGAACCCAAGAAAACATCTCAAAGGTCTTTCCTGTGCTTTTTGACCTTTCCTTAGGATAAAATAAAAAGTCGGCGGCGACTCTTGCTAAACCGAAACATTTGCGAACACAAACGCAAAATCCCAAGTCAGTTCTCCCACCGTATCACACACACCTTTTATCAAGAAATATGGACGACTCCTTAGTTTGGCTACCTCCAATTTCCAAGAGGAGATGATGTGTATGCTTTTCCAATTTTTTGATCCCTTACATCATTGCTTCACCTTTCCTGACTATCAGTTGGTACCTACACTAGAAGAGTTCTCTCTACTATTAGGAGTGTCCGTGCTTGATCAAATACCATTCACCGGTCTAGAAGGGATTCCTAAACCTGAGGTCATGACCGAAGCTCTGCATCTGAAGAGAGCCTACATCATATCAAATTGGGAGACTAGAAGCGGAGTCAAAGGGTTCCTATCCAAATTTCTATTAGAGAAGGCTCATTCATATTGGGAAGATATGGATTTTCAAGCCTTTGAAGACATCCTGGCCCTTCTCATCTATGGTCTAGTTCTTTTCCCCAACTCGGACCAATTCATAGATGTAAATGCCATCAAAGTATTTCTCTCTTGTAATCCTATACCTACCTTGATGGGAGACATCTTACATTGCATCCATACCCGCATCATGAAGAAAAGAGGTACTCTTTTATGTTGTATTCCCCTACTCGCCAAGTGGTTCATTTCACACCTACCTCGATCAACATTGAAGAACGAGCAAAGATTGGCATGGTCTCAAAGGATAATGTCCCTCACCCACTCTGATATTCATTGGTGTTCAATATCCCTGGATGATACTTCTATCATTGACCGTTGTGGAGAATTACCTAACGTCCCTCTGCTTGGCGTTAGGGGAGGTATCACTTGCAACCCTTGCTTAGCTTTACGACAGTTTGGATATGCCCGAAGAGATGGTCCTCATGAGATGCTCATCCAAGGTTTGGTGTTCGACTATGAAAGTGATGATCAAGGCTACCGTTAGAGGTTTATGCAAGCTTGGAAGATGGTAAACAAGGTGGATAGTAGGACTTTGGGACACAAAAATTCCATTCCCCTTGAACCTTATTGTGATATGGTGGCAGAACCTACTGTTTGAAATGCTGGTTTGGGTTTTGTGTTTTGTGTTTGCAAAATGTCTCGGTAAGCAAGAGTTGCCACCTACTTTTACTTCATCCAACCGGAAAGGAAAAAAGTACAGAAAAAAAAAAATCCTTTTTCGAGATTTTGAGTACGGGGGGTAGATTATAGAAAGGGAAGGTGTTAGCACCCTTTCTATCCATGGTTTTCCATGGGCTCTTAGGTACTTGCTCATTTTTTAAATTGCTTGTGTATGTGCTTTGTTTTGAAAATGTTTTACTTCGTGATAACCCTTGTATCAATCCTCAAAGGTGTGACGAAGTTGTTTTGAAAATTGTTTTGAAATGTGTAAGTATGAAAAGTTTTGTTTTGAGCAAGTACCTACTAGCATCTACCTACTCGAAAAAAGATCGTTTCTATTCCTGTTTCCTTTAGACCGTGTTATCCTACTATTAGTGAGTAGGTAACCCTAGTCGTTGGAGTTGTAAGGGTCAATTCAAAAGGGACGTACAATCACTAAAGCAATGTTAGGATACTTTAGTAATAACCCTAAAGTCTTAAGATCATATTCGAGGCAACATTTCTGAGGCAACGTTCGAATGGGACATTTGATCTTTGTTAGACAGGAGGGCAACCACTAAGGCACCCTATACTTAATGATCGTTTACCGAAGGAAACCTAAGTGGGAGTATACCCTAAGAGTGATATGTGCGAGTGATTAGTTTCAGTTATTTATCTTTTCACATTAGGGTTTTTTAACTGGATTAATTTGTCATGCATTCTTGTCACACAATCCTATTAGCATACATCTAAACAGTCAAATATTTGCGAGAATTAAAATGCGAGAAAGTAAATCTATGCTATTACAAGGCTTCGTGGAGGGGAATTAATTACATAGCCAAAAACCTGGGAAAAAGCGATAAATAAAAACCTAGATCAAACTATTACAAACCATGAGCAGTTACAACAATATCGTAAAAATAATAGTACGCGCGCGATAAATCAAAAACGAGACAACTAGGGTTTTGACCCTTGCCTAAACCTAATTGCGATTAGTTAAAAAATGTTTTTTTGTTTTGCTTTGAGAAAATAATGGAATTGCTAAATTAAAGGAAAATCCTAAGCCTAATTAATTTTAAATTAAGAAAAATAAATTAATTTTCCAAAACCTATTTTTTTGTATTTTTATTTATTTGAGAAAAAGAGCAAAATAAAATTAAAAGTTAACCTAATTTCTATTTTGATTTTATTTATGAAAACAAATTACAATTTTCCTAAGTTAAACCTAAATTAAATTAATTTTGATAAATAAAAAAAAACTAATCTTAATTTTGTGAATTATTGATTTTATGGTTTTTTTTGTGAAAAAAAATAAATTAATTTGTGAATTAATAGTAAATAAAATAAATAAAATAAATATTGAAATATTTTAAAAAAAACTAAAAGAAAAAGAAATAAATATAGGCCTGTATTAGCAATTATGGGGGGGGGGTGCTGTGGAGATTTTGAGCCCAAAAGACCCAAGCCTGTTTGACTTTGCCTAATCTAGTGTGGCTGTTGACTTGAGGCATATGGTGGTCCTCTAATGGTGGTATGTTGATCTGGGGCATTGATGAATTGGATGGCCAGATCCTGATGGTGTATGGTGAACCTCTTGATTTGCAAAGCACTGGATTACCTGTGGAAAAATATTATGAATAAAGGTTGGGACCTGGGGATCGAACCCAGGTCCTTAGGAATTTTCCAAGGCACGCTTGCCATTTGCACTGCATTTGTTATTTGTACATATGATAGAAATAAAAGATAATATATGGAAAATAATGAAAAGCGTGCTAAATTCAAATGGCCCAACCAGGGGGCGCCACGCCTCCATCTTCTTCCTCCCATCCGTCATTTTAGGTAACAATGTTTTTACCTACAAACACTTGTTGTAGGTATATCCCTGTCCATCTCCAAAATCGTGTAGGCTCAAGATAAATGGCTATGGCTGGTACCAATCAACTCGTCTCATCCTCACGAGTCTTATAGTATCAGAATCAATGTCCAATTTTGCCTATCCTACAAAGCCCTAAACAAGAACTTGAAACCCTAGCTATGGCAATTTGTCATACAATCACCAAAAACGCAATTGAATATAATGATTAGCTTGCAAACATGTTAAGGAATAAGAATATCAAAACGTGCAAATGGTGTATAAATTGATGAAAACGAAAACGAAAATTCTTGCTAACCGTGTGACTGCTATAATGGATTTCAGGACCGGGAGAGGCTTGCTAATGATTGGAATATGATCCTGAGACCTCCAGTAATCGATTGGCAATGGAAAGATGGCACGATTTGGTCTCTAGTATGGAAATTGGATCACCACTTTTTCTTGAATTTTTTTGAGTTTTATTCTACCTCTGCACGACTGCTCTCCCCTCCCTCATGCCTTGGCTTGCTTCTGTGTATGTAATACAACCTATTAGGTCAACAAAAACAACCTCAATCTTGCTCATCATGGAGATTTGATTTGGTCTTTCATGGCATATGATTTCTTTCCAATTTTGCTCAAATCCAATCTTTTTCCAACCAAATTAGCCTTGCACGAGTTGATTCTCAATTGACAGCATATAAGATCTTCTTTCAATGCAAAAATCATCCCTAAAACACAATATATGATTTATTAGGATTTATTTGATTTTATTTGAATTTTAAATGAATAAAAATCAAAATAAATTAAATAAATGAATAAATAAAGCATGGATGGTTCCATATCTCGTGTACTATGTTATCATTTAAGTGCAAGCATAACAAGTTGGGCCCATTTAGCAAAACATGCAAATTTGAGCACATTTGACTTTTGGCAATTTTGCAAACAAGGTCAACTTGGCCAATGCATAACTCTGTCAATTTTGACCCTAGAGAGGTGTTCTTGGACTTTTTAGAAAGCTTAAGATGTCCTCTAAGCAACCCTTTTGGTATCATCTCAATTGAGTCTTCCATGTGCATGTATGAAGCCTTGACCAAAAATGTGTTTTTGTTGACTTTTCAAAATGACCTATAATGTCCAAATTCATATCTTCTTGTGAGTGCATATTTTGAACTTGGGAGTTGAAGATGAATTGCAGGTAATTTCATCCTCTTCAAAATGAGCTTTTGATGGGTCATTTTTGATAAAGTATGAGAAAGTTATGCTTGGTCAAAGTTGAGTTGACTTTTCCTACAAAACCCTAATTTAGCAACTTTTGGGTTTTGATGAATTATGGGCAATCCTTGATGAATAATGATCAAACCTTGATCAAATGATGACTGATACTTCAAAATGAGGATGTTGACCAAAAATCTTAAAGTTTGACTGTATGTGGGCCACAGTTGACTTTTGACCTAGTACAGTCGATTTTCAGGCCTTTGAGCAATTAACTGAGAAAACTTCCTCTTCAAGGCTTGTAACTTGACATGGATGATCTTGAGAACATATTAGGAAAATGGTGAGCATTTGGGATCCTTTGGACTCAAGCATCTTGATGCAAAATGAAACCCTAATTTGAGGTAGATTGCCTTAAGAGAGAGTTTGTCTGGTCAATTCTTGGACTTCCTTGAGCAATTTGAGGACCTCAATTGACATGTATTGAGAAATATGAGAGGGAAAATTTTTGGGTACAACACTTACCTTAGGTGGGTACGAGATCGTGCTCAGAGTCTTGTAATGCCTTACCCTTTTATCCTCCCTGTTATCATAAATCATGTTGTTAAAGGAGATGTCTCGTACACTATCCTTCACCCCAACATGCCTACCACTCTCGAAGACTTACAAATGGATTGGATACAGCTTAATGGGGAGAGAGACACTTTCAAGGCCCAATTCTATGCCAGCAAGAAGAAAGTTCTGGAACTCACCAAGCAACTTCATGAAGAGCGGAGTCTGAACGCATACATCGCACCAAAGAGGATGCGTTCAACTTTTTTGTCTTAGAGTTTTGTATTTTTATTTCTTTGTAAACCCAAAGAGGCATTATGTACTCAAACTTTGATTTATTAATATAACATGTGTTCCTTTTTGTCTAAAGCAAATTTAAATCTCTAATTCCCTTGAAATCATTTGCATATGCATCTTCATTCATCATAACACAAACATGTTTCTTACAACAGGTCTCCTTATCTTTCTACTGTTTATTAGAGTGAGATGGATTTTGAATAGACAGTAAAAGATATCCAGGCGCAGAACGCTCAGTTTCAACAAATGTTCTTGACTCGGGCAAAAGGACAAGATGAGTTAAAAAACCTGTTGATCAAAGAAAAGAAGAAGAAAGCGAAGAAATCAACCGGTGTTTTAAATCTAGGAAGAAGGTTCAAAGGACAAGCCAGACGAACTCTAGACTTAGCAACATCATCAGGTGAAGGGGACAATCAAGAAGGGAAAAACAAGGAAGTGACTGACCATCCAGAATCTGAAGAGGAAGAAGGAGTTGATTACTCTGAAGAGCAGTATCCTCCAACTGACGACAAATACAAATAGTTGGAAGATCGCTTAAATGCTATGAAGATTCAAAAAGTACCCTGGTTGGATTTTGAGGAGCTAGGACTTGTCTCAGGGGTTGTCATACCACAGAAATTCAAGGTCCCCACTTTCGCTAAATATGACGGTGTCTCTTGTCCAAAGCTGCATTTGAGATCATACGTCAGGAAAATTCAACCCCATACTACAGATAGGAATCTATGGGTGCATTTCTTCCAAGAAAGCTTGTCAGGAACACAGTTGGATTGGTTCTATCAGTTGGAAGGGACCAACATCCGCAATTGGGAAGATTTGGTAGCAGCTTTTTACAAGCAATACCAGTATAATGCTGACTTAGCTCCAACACGGACACAATTGCAAGGCATGTCTATGGGTGCAGGTGAAGGTTTCAAGACCTATGCTAAAAAATGGCGGGATCTCGCGGGGAGGGTCCAACCCCCTCTATCTCACAGAGAATTGGTGGATATGTTGTTAGGCACGCTATCTGGTCCATTCTTCAAACACTTGATCAGAAGCTCCTCAACTGGATTTACCGAATTAATCATGACTGGTTAACGGATAGAAGCGGGTATGAAAAGTGGCAAAATTCAAAGAGATGCATCCTCAAGCGCGAGAAAGAATCCCTTTATCGGAAAAAAGGAGGTCAATGATGCATATGACCATATGAATCAGGACATAACTGAACGCCGTCCAGCGGTAGGGGCTATCATGATCTCTAAGCCCGCACCTATTCAACAAAGGAACAACTAGCCTAGAACGGAAAGACCGGTAAGATAGTTTACCCAGATGAATATGACGTTGTCTCAAGTCTTGCCGCATTTGTTGAAATCTAATTTGGTGACCTTGCGGGAAGCTTCGAAGAATCCCAACATTGCCTCTCCCCGTTATAACCCAAATGGTCATTGTGCTTACCATTTAGAAAGTCCAGGTCATGATACAAACGACTGTTGGGCTTTGAAAAACAAGGTGTAAGACCTTCTCGATGAAGAGGAAATTGAATTCGACGCTCCTCAGATCCCAAATGTTATCACTGCTCCTATGCCCAAGCACGACCGTGGTGTTAACGCTGTTGAAGATGATGTGTTTGTTGCTTTTGTTGATGAACTTGTTACTCCTCTCCTAACCATCAAAAGGAGCCTGTTGAAGACAAATTTATTTCCGGGATGTGGCGAAGGCTGCCACCTCTATTTATCCCTACCTACTGGTTGTCATTTATTGAAGGCAGGTGTCCAGCGCCTGATGGATAACAAAGAGATTTTGTTTGAAAAGACTCTTGTTCCAACCATTGCTTACAATAATGTTTCAATAGTAACCATTTCCTCCAATCCTTCCAGGGTCTCCACCAAAAGATCCGTTAGGATTACATCTGTTCCGAAAGTGACTCCACTGATAATTACTATGCCAGGGCCAATCCCATACTCCTCAGACAAAACTGTTCCCTGGAACTATGGGGGTGACATATACTACCACGACGTCAAGCAAGATTGGCTGGCTGTTGAAGACCCGGTTTTTGAGAGGACTGACCCCGACATCGACAACATTGTGGGAACCAACAAAATAACCAAAAATGGAAGAGTGTTCTCCCCTGAGATTGCTCCTCCGAAAACTATTACCGGTCCTGTGATCATTTCTGCTTTTGTTCATGCTGATACTGCTACCACAGTTCTTGTGGTTACCCCTGCTGACACCCCTATCACCGAGTCGACCGAGACTCGGGGAAAAGGAATTTTGGTTGAACCTATCCGGATGAAGGCGCAATCAGTATCTATCCCAGAGGCTTCCAAGAAGGAGATGGAAGAAATTTTGAAAATTATAAAGAGAAGCGACTACAATGTAGTTGAACAGCTAGGGCATACTCCTTCAAAGATTTTTATGCTAGCTTTACTCTTGTGCTCCGAAGCTCATGCGAAGGATTTGGTGATATTTCTTAAAATTGCCCATGTGCCACAAGAAACCTCTGTTGACTAATTCGAAGATTGTGTAGCCAGTTTGACAACTGATAACGGTTTGGGCTTTTCTGATGCTGATCTGACACCTAGAGAGAGGAAACACAATGAGGTCTTGCATGTCTCTATCGAATGCATGGGCACTACTTTGGCCCATGTCCTGGTTGATACTGGTTCATCATTGAATGTGTTGCCTAAGAAGGCTCTGGATAGACTAGACTGTGAAGGTTTGACCTTAAAACCCAGCAACATAGTGGTAAGGGCCTTCGACGGTTTGAAGAGAATGGTGCACGGGGAGGTGGACATCCCCATTAAAGTTGGAACTCAGAACTTTGATTCAACTTTCTATGTGATGGATATTCGCCCTTCCTATTCCTGTTTATTGGGCCGACAATGGATTCATGACGCTGGTGCTGCCGCCTCTACATTACATCAAATGTTGAAGTACCCAATCAAGGGAAAAATCATCACTGTCCATGGAGATGAGGAATATATGGTCAGTCACCTGAACTCCTTCAGATATATGGAAATGGATGGTGAATTCATCGAAACTCCGTGTCAGCATTTCGAGGAAGTCCCACAAACAGTTGCGGTAACCAAGACTGTTTCCAAAGTTCCGAAGATTACGACACCTCCGCTGAAGATGGCTTCTCTAAAAGATGCCAAGGCAGTAGTCGAAGAACGTGGGTCTACCATTTAGGGACAACTCCCAGATATTCCCTACAAATCTGAAAAATTTGGTTTGGGTTTTACTTCAGGAGCCCAAAAAGCTATTCGTCGTGCTCGTGTTGGGGAACCACCTTTGCGGATCAACAACCATGGAGTCAATGCAGTGGAGGATAGTGATGACAGTTGTGACCTGGAAGAATGGATTTTTCCAACTATCAGCAGAGGACTCAACAAATGGGAAGCCAAAGAATTTGTCCCTATTACTTTTATCCAATAGTAATTGTCTTTAAATTTTTGTCAGACTTGTAATAATTAGACAATTTAGACTTTTAAAACCCTGTGTCTTACCCGAGGCACAATGGTCCATTTGTAAGGGTTGTTACTTCATTTTCATGTCATCAATGAATCATGGACGTTTTTGCATGCAAATTTTATGCTCTTTGTTCTTCTTTTTCTACATTTTTATTTTTCTAAAAGATAATTATACTCTTACATACACTCACATATCAAAATGCAGATCCACATCCACTCAGGATCCCATGGGTAACGATTCTGCTATGGCCAATAATGACTTTGAAAATCCGATCTACCAAGCCAAAGACGAAGGTGAGGAAGGTTGTGAGGTGCCATGGGAACTAGCCAGGTTACTACAACAGGAAGAAAGGACCATACAACCCCACGAAGAACCGGTTGACACAGTTAACTTACATACTGAAGAGGATAAGAAAGAAGTCAAGGTAGGTGCCAATCTGGAACCCAGTGTCAAGAAGCGCTTAACTCAATTACTACATGACTATGTTGAGGTCTTTTCCTGGTCATACGAAGACATGCCAGGACTTGACGCTAATATTGTGGTCCATCGTCTACCGACAAAAGAAGACTGCCCTCCGATAAAACAGAAAATCCGTCGCATGCGGCCAGAAATGTCAGAGAAGATCAAGACTGAAGTCATGAAACAATTCAACACCAGATTCTTATCCGTCACATCTTATCCACAATGGGTCACCAATGTTGTTCCAGTGCCTAAAAAGGACGGTAAAGTACGCATGTGTGTGGATTACAGAGATTTGAATAGGGCAAGCCCTAAGGATGATTTCCCGCTTCCCCATATCGATATTCTGGTTGACAATACCGCGTAACATAAAGTGTTCTCATTTATGGATGGTTTCTTAGGCTATAATCAAATCAAAATGGCACTTGAGGACATGGAGAAAACAAACTTCGTCACACAGTGGGGCACACTTTGTTACAAAGTTATACAATTCGGGTTGAAAAACGCTGGGGCAACTTATCAGCGTGCCATGGTAGCTCTATTTCAAGACATGATCCACCATGAAATAGATGTCTACATGGATGACATGATAGCCAGATCTCAAACTGAAGAGGAACATCTTGTCCATTTGCAGAAACTGTTTGAAAGGCTAAAGAAATACAAGCTAAGGTTGAATCCGAGTAAATGCACATTTGGAGTGAGGTCTGGTAAACTCCTAGGCTTCATCATCAGCGATAAAGGTATCAAAGTGGACCATGTAAAAGTAAAAGCAATCAAGAAATGCCTGCTCCTAGCACCGAGAAGGAAGTTAGAGGATTCTTAGGATGGCTAAACGACATCACCAGATTCATTTCTCACCTAACCGCTACTTGTGAACCAATCTTCAAATTACTGAAGAAAGATCAAGTGTTGGATTGGAACGACAACTTCCAGGATTCCTTAGACAAGATCAAAGAGTACCTTTAAGAGCCTTCTGTTTTGATGTCGTCAGTCGAGGGAAGACCTTTGATCATGTATCTAACTGCCTTGGAAAATTCAATGGGGTGTGTGCTGGGGCAGCATGACGAGTCTGGTCGAAAAGAGCTTGCAATATACTACCTGAGTAAAAAGTTTACCAACTATGAAACCAGATATCCACTGCTCGAGAAAAATTGCTGCGCTCTGGCATGGGCTGCTCGCCGACTAATACGGTATATGTTAACCCATACTACCTTATTGACATCCAAGATGGATACAATTAAATACATATTCGAGAAGCCCGCCCTCTCTGGAAGAATAGCAAGATGGAAGACGATCCTGACTGAATACGACATTCAATACACTACCCAAAAAGCAATAAAGGGCGGTGTGCTAGTCGATCACCTTTCTCATCAGGTTGTGGATGACTACCAGTCCATGAAATTCGAGTTCCCAGATGAAGACATCATGTTGGTAAACAATTATGAACAATTCAGACCATATGATGGACCTGAACAAGGATCTCGATAGACCTTAGTTTTTGACAGAGCTTCCAACGCACTCGGCAATGGCATAGGTGCTGTGATCATATCCCCTGAAGGATGTCATACTCCCTTCACTGCAAGACTTTGTTTCAAATGTACCAATAATATAGCGGAATATGAAGCGTGTATTATGGGTCTCAAAGCCGCCATAGATTTTGGAATCAAGTCCTTAAGGGTATTTGGAGATTCAGCCTTAGTCATCAGTCATATCAAAGGATAATGGGACACGAAGCACCTTAATCTCATCCCCTATAAAGAACATGTGTTAACATTAATCCCACATTTTGAGGAAATTACCTTTGAGCATTTTCCACAAGAGGAAAATCAACTAGAGGACGCGCTAGCCACTATGTCATCCATGTTTAAAATAAAGTTGGATAACGAGGCTCCCCAGATTTCCATTGAGCGAATGGATAAACCAACTTACTGTTACGAGATCGATACTGAAGAAGTAGTTGACAAGCCTTGGTTCCATGAAGTTAAGAGGTATCTCGAGGCCCAAGAGTATCCGAAGGGAGCTTCAGTCAATGATAAGAAGTTCTTGAGAAGATTCCCTGCTAAGTTCTTCCTCAGTAATGGCATTCTCTACAAGCGCAACCACGACTCTACCTTGCTTTATTGCATAGAAAATAGTGAGGCAGACAAGATCATGATTGTGATACGGTGGGAGAACTGACTTGAGGTTTTGCGTTTGTTTTTGCACTTGTTCGGTTTAGCAAGAGTCGCCACCGACTTTTTATTTTATCCTAAAGGAAAGGTTAAAAAGCACAGGAAAAACCTTTTGAGATGTTTCGTGGGTTCGGGGGGTAGATTATGAAAAGGGAAGGTGCTAGCACCCTTTTCATCCATGGTTATCCATGGGCTCTTAGTTACTTGGTTTTAGATTACTTGCCTTGATTTTCGATTGCTTGAAATTGTGGTGTGTGTGTGTGTTTTGAAAATGTTCTGAAATAGACGCCTTTGTTTCGGCAACCGTTGTAATGACTCGTGTTTGAGTATATACAAGGGTGTGTATCTTTTCGAAAAGATGTTTCAAATGTTTTTTGAAAGTTTTGTTTTGGAAGTGTTGTGGAGTGTGGTTTTGAAAAGTAGGCAAGTGTTTTTGCAAGTTGATCAAGTAACTAAGAGTTTTGTCTACCCCTAATGTACTCAAAGGTTTTTCTCATGTTTTAACCCTTTTTTAACAATTTTGTTCCACCATTGTATTTGGTGGACAATCTTGTATTATGATGTTTAACGGGACAGACGCGGGTCGTCGTATGGACCATGAATGCAATGATGCCAAGTATCTTTGGCAATTTGCTTGAAGGGACTATGATCATTCCGTTTAGGCAACTTTCAAAAGCGTCATCGAGAGACTTATGATCATTTGAATTGTTTTGCCAAAGAAACTCGACGTACAAGCATGGCCCATTTTGGAAGGCAACATGTGGGATTACCCTAGGGGTGCAAGTGTGATTGTGTATTGATTTCATGTATTTATCTTGTATTAGGTTATCTAGCGTTCGATTTTACGTACATGCAAACCCTAGGTCTAAACATGGTATAATTCAAAAGTGATAAATTGCGGGAATTTGAAGTCTACGCTATTACAAAATAGTATCCGGGAGTGGGGGTACAAATTTACAAATGGGGATGAGACTTTAAGGAGAGTAGTGTCCAAAAATTACAACCAAATCGAATTGCGATCAAATGTAATATGTGATCAAATATACAACAATGTATACGAATAAAGCAAGTGTGAATGTGTCAATGTATGTGGGTATTGTAAGTGTGTAAGTGTATGTACTATTTACAAGTATTATTATCTTTTGTTAATATGTACAAAATACAAAGATTTGATAAAAGAAAGGCAATTAACTTAAAGAAAATTATATATTGATGTTTTCATGTACAATATTTTAATTGAAGAAAAGGGAAAATATTTCAAGTTTAAGAAAATTATGTGTTATTGTTTTTATGTACAAATAAGAAAATTTAATAAAAGAAAAGAAAATATCTTAAGTTCTATTTTTTTATGTATCAATATTAATGTATTTCAATTAGTGTTTTTTTTATGTATAAAAAAAAAGAAAACAAAAATGTTTCAAATTTAAGAAAGAATTAATGTTTTTATATGTTCATGTTTAGTTAATATTCTATCAAAAATTAATATAAAGAAAACAAAATTAGTGTATTAATGTAAGTTATAAAAAGATATTAGGGTGATAAAAGAAAAAATATATTTTTAGTTTAAAAAAAACAAGAACGGGGCTTAGAGGGTCTTGTGGCCCAAACATAATTTGCAACAGAAGCCAAAAAAGGGGGGGGGGTGTCAATTGGAACGCATTTGGGCTTAGGCTGATTTTGTGGGACAAAGCCCAAGCGTGTTGGACAACGTTTTAGGGTTTCAGTCTTTGTTTCGTTTGGGAATGAGGGTCTCAGGTGGAGGCGTCGTTCTTCACTTCTTTCTCCATCTTCGCCTTCTCACGCCATAACCATCAGAACCATGTCCTTCCTTGCCTAGGCCAACCAGCGCCATCTCCGTCTTCCTTCCTCCATGGATTAATCAGCAACGTTTGCAAGGTTTGATCTTTAACGCGTTAGGGTTTTTACTAATTCCTCTTTTATATGCTTAGTTTGAGTTCTGATTTTATGTGATTATTATTGTTCGTTATTGAGGTTGTGGAAAGAAGAAAAAAGGAGAAATACTACCTTGACGGAGGAAGAGGCGGACGTGGAGGCGCTCCGGAGGCCAAGGCGAGGGGATGGTGATGATGAGCGTTTGAGCTAGCTTGCTTTTTCCTGGTATGTTTAATGCCTTTGTCTTTTTTAGGGTTCTATGATGACAAACTGAGAACCCTAGCACAATCTCTTCTTTTGTTTCCTGGCCTCGCTTCTGTTGCCTAACTTGCTTGTATGCTTGACCCTTGAATGCTTGTTATACTCAGTTGCCTTGTATGCTTTTGTATGTTTGACCTCTAAAACGATTTGCTCTTGCAATCTTCTTTTTCTCTTCTTCCTGTCTCTTTGTTGCCTAGCTTGATGCCTTGTATGTTTGAATATTTGTTCTTACTATCCCAATGATGAGGATGCTCTGAGGGCTCCTATTGCTTCAGTCGGTTTTTGAATGTTTCAGAGTTTGTATCAGTTTGAGGCCTTCTACTGTAAGCTTCAGGCTTGTGCTTGAGAACAGGTGAGGCTTTTGTTGGATAATTTTGTATTTATCAGTTGGCTTCAGAGTTTTTCGACAGGTTGATGGCCTTTGGGCTTTCAGGCTTGATGATAGCTTACAGGTTTCAGGTTTATGGAATGGTTTTGAGCTTTGGTTCAAGGTTTGACAGGTCTTAGGCTATTACAGGTTAAGGCTGAAGCTGTCAAAGGCCTGGAATGCAGGTTGAAGGTCTTTTAGGCAAGCTGGATATCAGTTTTAGGCTTTGTTTTACAGGTTTGTTGTGATGAGCTTGGTTGTCTTGTTTGGTTTCAGCAGAGTGGAGGCTTGGGAACTATTACAGTTTTTTTTGTGAGGTTCTCCCTTTTGTTTTTGTTGTCCATGCCCTACTGTGTTAACAGTTTGTTTTATATATTTGGTTCCTCAAGCCTAAGCATGTAAGCCTATCTTCTCTTACTCTCTCTCTCCTCTCTCTTTGACAGTTTTTTAATCATTTTATATTGCTTATATTGTCCTTATCCTGAAAAGGCACTGGCTTAGAAAAGGATGACATTGAAACTTGCTTGCTTGCAATACATGTTTTCTCTGCACTTTATGTCTTCTTGATATCTTTCCATATCTTCTTTTGACAAAATTTTGCTTCCTTGTGACAGTATCTTGTACTTTTGTATCTTGACATCCTCTGGACAGCTTTTTGGCAGCTTGTGGAAAGTTTGAATTTGGGACTTTGTAGTTCAGTTTGAACTTTTATAGTTGTACATGCTGTTGGAGACTTTTGGACTTATGCAGCTTCTTGACAAACTTTGAATTTGTGCAATTTAATTTTTGTGCATTTTCATACTTTATTCTTTTGCAAGCATTTTTCATCCCTCTCTGTGAACCGGGAGAAATCTCGTGATTTGCAGAGAGGGCGAACTGATTCCGACCAGTTGCCTTTAATGATGAACCCAAATTAACTGTTTGCCTTTTATTTATTTTATCTGCAATTGACTTTTCTTTTGTTTCTTATTTTTTTTGCAGATAAAATTCAATGGAGCATTGGAGCAATGGACGGAAGATGAAGACTTAGGAATTTTCTTAGGATAGTTTTATTTCAATTTTAATTGTCTGTAAAATTATCATTGTAAATACTTTGTAAATGAATACTGTATTTAAATAATAATTGTAACAAATAAATTAAAGATGAATAAAATCTATTTTTTATCAGTCAATTCCTTTTCTTCTTCTCAATTGTTTATTTTAATATTTATAATTCTCAAATTATAATAATTGAAAATAAATTCCAACCATTTTAACTCAGAATAACAAATAATCCATAAACGTCCAACATCTTGAATAATCAAAGCAATGCACTGTCAAATCACACATGCCCAAATGTCTTTTCCTTTTACTGACTTTAATCAAACACTGCAAACTCAATCCAAATGCCTCTTTTCACTGATTTAGTCAAACACTGCGAACTTAATCCAAATGCTTCAGTCCACATCTCAGAATAACTTGAAAAACACCGTAGAATTAAATCTTTCTGAGAAATGTGCGCGCGAAAACCCTAGTTCTTGATTAAAATGCCAGAGAAACGCCTGCCTGATCAAAACCTGAGCCAACTCAACCAAACCCTAGCCAAGGTATTGAACTTTTTGAAAATCAATGAAAACCCTAATTTTTGTCTGACGGACGAGAAAAGTCTGTTTGACCGATTCTTGAGCCAGTCTGAAAAATCAGGAAAATTCCGAAGCTGTGATTTCTTGAGGAAAAATACGAGGGCAAATTTTGGGGTACAATAGTTGCCCCTGTTCAATCTTCTTGGACCTGAAGAGTTAGATCGGCAGGTTTGCCGTTCGCGACTTGAAGGTAAAAGGAGGTTGGACACTAGAGTGCCCAAAAATTTGCACTCAGTGATGTGATGATGGAGGGAATGGGATTAAAGATGCCATTTGGTGATGGGCTTAAGGATGCCATCTGGTGACTGCTGATAGGAGGATGGGCTTATAGATGCCATCTGGAAATGGGCTTAAAAGATGCCATTTGGAAATGCTGATAGGAGGATGGGCTTATAGATGCCATCTGGAAGTGTTTGTTGAAGAGGATGGGCTTATAGATGCCATCTGGAAATGTTGAAGAGGATGGGCTTATATATGCCATCTGGAAATGTTGAAGAGGATGGGCTTATAGATGCCATCTGGAAATGTTGAACTGTATGTCCTTGGTGAGTGGACGAGTATCAGAAAGGTATCCATGTTTTGGAACGTCTCTGAACTGAGGGTCTGAACAAGCAATAGATTGACGTCCGTGTTTGGAGAATCTATAAACTGCTTTCAGGAGTTGGAGTTGAATGAGCAATAGAGCAGCATCTGTTGTTGGGAAGCGTCCGTAAACTGTTTTCAGAAGTCTTGAAGTGAAGAAGGAACCAACGTAGGGTTTCCTGATGATGAGTCCGTGTAAGACTGCATCTTGAGTTTGGAATGAGTATCAGAATGTCACCATGTCTGGGTCACCTCTGAACTATTTCTAGGTGGAGCTGGAATAAATATCAGAATGTCGTCGTGTCTGGGTCACATCTGAACTATCTCTGGAAAGGATCTCGGAATATGATGATCTTTGTCCGTCGACTAATCTTACCTGAAA
Organism: Vicia faba; assembly: GCA_948472305.1. Taxonomy (NCBI): domain Eukaryota; kingdom Viridiplantae; phylum Streptophyta; class Magnoliopsida; order Fabales; family Fabaceae; genus Vicia; species Vicia faba. The sequence continues at coordinate 436,487 of CATIWC010000333.1, read as the reverse complement.
AGGTAAAGAGTTAGTCGTATGCAACGTCATGATTCATGATGCAATGTATGATGTATCAATGTTTATGTAATGAATGCGTATGTAAGCCGATGAGCTGTCTTGCTGAGGATAGATGAATCCTGGATGGCTGGAGACAAAAGAATCTTGACTGCTGCCGGGGAAAATAATTCCTTGGTTGCTGCTGGGGAGGGAAAGAATCTTTGATCATAAGAAGTCCTGGGACCACTATCGGGGAATCCGGAGCTTGGGTTGTATGCCAATCTACTGGGGAATTCCTGTCTCAAGGAGATCTTCACTGGGGAATATTCGAATATTCTGTGAGGAACTGAAAATGAGAGTCTTCATTCTTGAGGGTTAACTGCTATCTGGTCGTAATCCATACTTCACAGAAATTTGTATTGCTATCTGGTCGTGGTCCAGGCTTCACAATAGCTTGTTAAGCTATTATCCGGTCAAATCCGGGCTTCACGGCTTGTGTCAAAGATATACCACTATCTGGTCGATTCCAGGCTTCGTAGTACTCTTGATTGCTGTCCGGTCGTAATCCAGGCTTGGCGATCGTCTGACACTGTTATCCGGTCGTAATCCGGTCTTCACAATGTGTTGTAGAGATCAAGGTACTATCCGGTCAATTCCGGGCTTCATAACTTGAATTTAGGAGATCCCACTATCTGGTCGTAGTCCAGGCTTGGCGATCGTCTGACACTGTTATCCGGTCGTAATCCGGTCTTCACAATGTGTTGTAGAGATCAAGGTACTATCCGGTCAAATCCGGGCTTCATAACTTAAATTCAGAAGATCCCACTATCTGGTCGTAATCCAGGCTTGGCGGTAATCTGACACTGTTATCCGGTCGTAGTCTGGTCTTCACAATGTGTTGTAGAGATCAAGGTACTATCTGGTCAACTTCGGGCTTCATAACTTAAATTCAGGAGATCCCACTATCTGGTCGTAATCCAGGCTTAGCGGTAATCTGACACTGTCATCCGGTCGTAATCCGGTCTTCACAATGTGTTGTAGAGATCAAGGTACTATCCGGTTAAATCCGGGCTTCATAACTTAAATTCAGGAGATCCCACTATCTGGTCGTAATCCAGGATTGACGGTAATCTGACACTGTTATTCGGTCGTAGTCCGGTCTTCACAATTGGTTGTAGAGATCAAGATACTATCCGGTCAAATCTGGGCTTCATAACTTAAATTCAGGAGATCCCACTATCTGGTCGTAATCCAGGCTTGGCGGTAATCTGACACTGTCATTCGGTCGTAATCCGGTCTTCACAATGTGTTGTAGAGATCAAGATACTATCCGGTCAAATCCGGGCTTCATAACTTGAATTTCAGGAGATCCCACTATCTGGTCGTAGTCCAGGCTTGGCGGTAATCTGACACTATCATTCGGTCATAGTCCGGTCTTCACAATGTGTTGTAGAGATCAAGATACTATCCGGTCAAATTCGGGCTTCATAACTTGAATTTCAGGAGATCCCACTATCTGGTCGTAGTCCAGGCTTGGCGGTAATCTGACACTGTCATCCGGTCGTAATCTTGTCTTCACAATGTGTTGTAGAGATCAAGGTACTATCCGGTCAAATCTGGGCTTCATAACTTGAATTCAGGAGATCCCACCATCTGGTCGTAGTCCAGGCTTGGCGGTAATCTGACACTGTCATCCGGTCGTAGTCTGGTCTTCACAATGTGTTATAGAAATCAAGGTACTATCCGGTCAAATTCGGGCTTCATAACTTAAATTCAGGAGATCCCACTATCTGGTCGTAATCCAGGCTTGGCGGTAATCTGACACTGTTATCCGGTCGTAGTCCGGTCTTCACAATGTGTTGTAGAGATCAAGGTACTTTCTGGTCAACTCCGGGCTTCATAACTTAAATTCAGGAGATCCCACTATCTGGTCGTAATCCAGGCTTGGCGGTAATCTGACACTGTCATCCGGTCGTAATCCGGTCTTCACAATGTGTTGTAGAGATCAAGGTACTATCCTGTCAAATCCGGGCTTCATAACTTAAATTCAGGAGATCTCACTATCTGGTCGTAATCCAGGCTTGGCGGTAATCTGACACTGTTATCCGGTCGTAGTCCGGTCTTCACAATGTGTTGTAGAGATCAAGGTACTTTCTGGTCAACTCCGGGCTTCATAACTTAAATTCAGGAGATCCCACTATCTGGTCGTAATCCAGGCTTGGCGGTAATCTGACACTGTCATCCGGTCGTAATCCGGTCTTCACAATGTGTTGTAGAGATCAAGGTACTATCCGGTCAAATCCGGGCTTCATAACTTAAATTCAGGAGATCTCACTATCTGGTCGTAATCCAGGCTTGGCGGTAATCTGACACTGTTATCCGGTCGTAGTCCAATATTCACAATGTGTTGTAGAGATCAAGATACTATCCGATCAAATCCGGGCTTCATACCTTGAATTTCAGGAGATCCCACTATCTGGTTGTAGTCCAGGCTTGGCGGTAATATAACACTGTCATTCGGTCATAATCCGGTCTTCACAATGTGTTGTAGAGATCAAGGTACTATCCGGTCAAATCCGGGCTTCATAACTTGAATTCAGGAGATCCCACCATCTGGTCATAGTCCAGGCTTGGCGGTAATCTGACACTATCATTCGGTCGTAGTCCGGTCTTCACAATGTGTTGTAGAGATCAAGATACTATCCGGTCAAATCCGGGCTTCATAACTTGAATTTCAGGAGATCCCACTATCTGGTCATAGTATAAGCTTGGCGGTAATCTGACACTGTCATCCGGTCGTAATCCGGTCTTCACAATATGTTGTAGAGATCAGGGTACTATTCGGTCAAATCCGGGCTTCATAACTTGAATTCAGGAGATCCCACCATCTGGTCGTAGTCCAGGCTTGGCGGTAATCTGACACTGTCATCCGGTCGTAGTCCGGTCTTCACAATGTGTTGTAGAAATCAAGGTACTATCCGGTCAAATCCGGGCTTTATAACTTGAATTTAGGAGATCCCACCATCTGGTCGTAGTCCAGGCTTGGCGGTAATCTGACACTATCGTCCGGTCATAGTCCGGTCTTCATAATGTGTTGTAGAAATCAAGGTACTATCCGGTCAAATCCGGGCTTTATAACTTGAATTCAGGAGATCCCACTATCTGGTCGTAGTCCAGGCTTGGCGGTAATCTGACACTGTCATTCGGTCGTAATCCGGTCTTCACAATGTGTTGTAGAAATCAAGGTACTATCCGGTCAAATCCGAGCTTCATAACTTGAATTCAGTGAGAATTTGATCTTTGATGACTGTAACTTCCAACAGGTGATGAAGGAATTGTTGAACACTTTTGACATTCGAATGCCCCAAGTGGTGATGCAGATAATTTCCTGGCTTGTTACAGGTGTTAATCCACAATCAGTCGTCCACAAATATTTTCCTGGCTAGGTACGGGAATCGAATCTGGAAAGGTGATAGTTACCCTGCTGGTGGTTGTAATTTCCAGCAGGTGATGAAGGAATACTCCGGACACTTTTGACATTCGAATGCCCCAAGTGATGATGAAGGAGTCTTGAATCGGATTACTCTGCAAATTGAGAGATTTCTTGAAATCTTGACTGGACTGCCCCAGGTTAACTGAACTTTTCAAAGATCTGTTGAAACCTGACTGGACTGCCCCAGGTTAACTGGATGGTTCCATGTCATGCCCCTTGTTGATGGGAGATTTGTCGTTGGAAGTGTCATCCTTTTGAAGTGATTTTGTTCACTGAGAGAGTTTTCGTTCCTCCGAACATTCGCTGTATGAATTTCTTCGCTGTCAAACAAATAGTCAAATGCAAGCAGTGATATTCAAGCAATGCAACGTTTATGTTTGTCCTGATGTTTTGAAAAAATGCGTTTTTTAGCAGAAAACTTTTCATAAGGCAAATCAACACAAGATTTTAGAGCAAAGCCTTACAGGAGTCAGGATACCTTTGGTAACAATATGCTTTCAAACTAACCCATGCTTCAATTAGGACCTTTGAAGGGTTGTAACGTGGCTTGGTTCACGGTTTAAGAAACAAAGGATAAACGGCTCAAAGTATATTTGTACCCACCCGCTCTTCGTGATGTCCTTCAACCCTAAGCTCAGTTAATTATGCGTCGCACTCTGTTTTGAGTTTGGAACGACCTTTTGGGTGATGGTTCACCAATTGAATTTAGGAGACAGTCATCATCTCCTTTTTCTTTTGCAACATTTTTCATGTTGTTGAGGATTTGTAATGACCTCTCTATTTTGATTTTGATTTGTTATCCCTAACTTTTGCCTGACTGTTCCCGTTTTTGAGATTATAGTCAGCGGGATGCCCCAGCTTTCTTAAGCCTCCTTTACAGGTTTTGGCTCAATGGGCCTTTTCTTTTTTGAGAGATAATGACTGTCTATATGATAGAGAACCATCACTGTCTTTTGATTCCAAGGGAATGCTTTTCTTTGTCGTCGTTCGTTGTATTACGAACTAAGAGTTTGCGACTTCAATGCATATTTTCTTTTGAATTAACTGAGATACTACCCTGCCCCAGGTTTATATCAAAGGTTTCGATTGTTTAGAACAGAAAACTCCTACTTCTTTGGCTCGAAGGGGTTGACTAGGGATTAACTTCCTTATAACTCCAGTATTTGGGAATTGAAATAAATGCCTGTACATCATCAGCAAGGTCCGTTCAAAAGCATACTGTATGAGATTATGGTATTGTTTTGTCATCCTCCCTCTAAAGGCTTGCAGCTTTTTATCAAGAGTCAAATATCATAAAGATAGCATAAGAGTAGTGAAAACGAATGGATGAATTCAAGACAAACATATGTAATGCATTAATGAAACAGAGTTTAACATCAACAGATAATTGTTTGAAAACAAAAGAAATTACAACTTTGAAAATTCAAAATGAAGCAAAAGTCTTTCAGCTTGAGTTTTGTCACTTCAGGTGGAGAACTCCTTAACGAAAGATTTTCATCTCGCTGTCTGGCATGAACCTCAACACTCCAATGTCGATCAGATCTTGAATCTTGTTCTTCAAGGCCCAACAGTCGTCAGTGTCGTGCCTCGGGCTGTAGGAGTGGTAAACATAAAATGCACCGGGATGATAGTTAGGAGCGGAGGTATTTGGGTTCCGGATAGGATCCCTCAAGGCAGTCAGGTTGACCTCCAACAAGCGCTCCCGAATCATAGATGACGGTATGTCAGTCTCCGTGAACTGTCTTCCTGACGTTTCTTGTTTACGCCGATTACCCCGTTGACGCTGGCGAGGTTGTTGATGGGCTTGTGACCCTGAAGAAAGCAAAGGAGCCTTCCCCTTGTCTTCTTGAGTGGAGGGGAGTTGAGTGGTGACTTGTTCTTCAACCTCAGATGTTTGCCCCAGTTGGTTGTTTCGAAGCAGTTGGTTGACGAGAACTCTGAGTTCCTCTTGTCTTTGAGACAAGTCCTGGATGAGAGCCATCTGGCCTACCAGTTGGCCCGTCATTTGGGTCCTCATTGTTGTCAGCTCAAACTGCAGTGCTTCCAACTGATCACTCCTGACATTGTTTGAATTCTCCTGGACTAAGCCCTTTGTGAGGAGAGCTTTCACTTCTTCTTGCCCTAGAGACAGGTTCAAGAACATTTCCTGCAGCTGAGCAGTCTGGTCCTGGATATCCTTGACAACCCTTTCTAGAGCCATCTCTTGCTGAAATAAACAGCAGGAGAGTAAGGAAACCTGCAAAAGGAAAGATCGTCAAGATGTGATGCATGATATGTGGATGCATGCTTTCAAGGATCTCTTGGGGTAAACACAAGAGAATGTTAGAGGTTGAACTTCGATCTTTGACTGGGGACCTTTGCACCGATGGACGTCTTTCTGCAAGAATCAAGCTCACCATGTCAAGTGGGTCATAGCCCCTGATTCAAGTTGTTGCACTTGATCTCTGATTGGAGAACTTTGTATCGGTGGATGTCTTTCCACGAGAATCAAGCTCACCATGTCAAGTGGGTCATAGCCCTTGATTCAAGTTGTTGTATTTGATCTCTGATTGGAGAACTTTGTATATGTGGATGTCTTTCCACGAGAATCAAGCTCACCATGTCAAGTGGGTCATAGCCCCTGATTCAAGTTGTTGTATTTGATCTTTGACTGGCATTTGTTTAGAGGAGAAACCTCTTGCCCATGGTAGACGTCTGGTTCAACGTAACCCTGCATCAAAAGAACCCTCGAGATCCTTGAAAAGGTTATTGAAAATGCCATGGTATGATGTTATGATGTTATGTACATGTATGCAAAAGCAAATGAGTATATATACAGGAAATCCTATTCACACAAAGCAAAACAAGTCTTTAGGTTCAAGCTTGCATGGGGTTATAGGTAAGTACCCTCTTGAAGTTAGTTGGTTCATCCTGTCCTAAAATAGAAACCGGGTTCTAAGGAGCTCAATATCACCGGGTTATTTTCTGTGTTCATTGTTTTGGTTTAGCCACTTAACTGGAGACGAAAATATTCCAAGAAAACAACCCTCAATGAGTGTAGTATCGAGTATCTACCAACTTCGGACTACACCAAAGTCAGTCATCTCACTACCCCTAAAAAGGCTAAGATGGTCAATTAAGGTTCTAAGAGTTCGTTAGTGCTTCACGACATCACTCAGCGGCCCCGTACTCTCCTTGATTGAACTCAAGGGTTACTGGTACTCACAAATATGTCACACTAACATAGCTTACTGTTTCAACCATGTCGGTATACCCCGCACAATTCCCTCACAGTTTTTTTTGCTATTTACCTAAAAAGGTGCCCCAAATCCGGGTGTGGGATTTATAACAAACCCAAACAAGAACCCAAAAGATAAGGCAATCAAAGCAATCAAAGCAAGAATGTAAAGGTGATCTAAACCCTAAGGTAACCGCACTTTTAAAATACTCCCCAACAGAGTTTCCAGTTCTGTGATACGGTGGGAGAACTGACTTGAGGTTTTGCGTTTGTTTTCGCACTTGTTCGGTTTAGCAAGAGTCGCCACCGACTTTTTATTTTATTCTAAAGGAAAGGTTAAAAAGCACAGGAAAAACCTTTTGAGATGTTTCGTGGGTTCGGGGGGTAGATAATGAAAAGGGAAGGTGCTAGCACCCTTTTCATCCATGGTTATCCATGGGCTCTTAGTTACTTGGTTTTAGATCACTTGCCTTGATTTTCGATTGCTTGAAATTATGGTGTGTGTGTGTGTGTTTTGAAAATGTTCTGAAATAGACGCCTTTGTTTCGGCAACCGTTGTAATGACTCGTGTTTGAGTATATACAAGGGTGTGTATCTTTTCGAAAAGATGTTTCAAATGTTTTTTGAAAGTTTTGTTTTGGAAGTGTTGTGGAGTGTGGTTTTGAAAAGTAGGCAAGTGTTTTTGCAAGTTGATCAAGTAACTAAGAGTTTTGTCTACCCCTAATGTACTCAAAGGTTTTTCTCATGTTTTAACCCTTTTTTAACAATTTTATTCCACCATTGTATTTGGTGGACAATCTTGTGTTAGGATGTTTAACGGGACAGGCGCGGGTCGTCGTATGGACCATGAATGCAATGATGCCAAGTATCTTTGGCAATTTGCTTGAAGGGACTATGATCATTCCGTTTAGGCAACTTTCGAAAGCATCATCGAGAGACTTATGATCGTTTGAATTGTTTTGCCAAAGAAACTCGACGTGCAAGCATGGCCCATTTTGGAAGGCAACATGTGGGATTACCCTAGGGGTGCAAGTGTGATTGTGTATTGATTTCATGTATTTGTCCTGTATTAGGTTATCTAGCGTTCGATTTTATGTACATGCAAACCCTAGGTCTAAACATGGTATAATTCAAAAGCGATAAATTGCGGGAATTTGAAGTCTACGCTATTACAAAATAGTATCTGGGAGTGGGGGTACAAATTTACAAATGGGGATGAGACTTTAAGGAGAGTAGTGTCCAAAAATTACAATCAAATCGAATTGCGATCAAATGTAATATGTGATCAAATATACAGAAATGTATACGAATAAAGCAAGTGTGAATGTGTCAATGTATGTGGGTATTGTAAGTGTGTAAGTGTATGTACTATTTACAAGTATTATTATCTTTTGTTAATATGTACAAAATACAAAGATTTGATAAAAGAAAGGCAATTAACTTAAAGAAAATTATATATTGATGTTTTCATGTACAAAGTTTTAATTGAAGAAAAGGGAAAATATTTCAAGTTTAAGAAAATTATGTGTTATTGTTTTTATGTACAAATAAGAAAATTTAATAAAAGAAAAGAAAATATCTTAAGTTCTATTTTTTTATGTATCAATATTAATGTATTTCAATTAGTGTTTTTTTTTATGTATAAAAAAAAAAGAAAACAAAAATGTTTCAAATTTAAGAAAGAATTAATGTTTGTATATGTTCATGTTTAGTTAATATTCTATAAAAAATTAATATAAAGAAAAAAAATTAGTGTATTAATGTAAGTTATAAAAAGATATTAGGGTGATAAAAGAAAAAATATATTTTTAGTTTAAAAAAAACAAGAACGGGGCTTAGAGGGTCTTGTGGCCCAAACATAATTTGCAACAGAAGCCAAAAAGGGGGGGGTGTCAATTGGAACGCATTTGGGCTTAGGCTGATTTTGTGGGACAAAGCCCAAGCGTGTTGGACATCGTTTTAGGGTTTCAGTCTTTGTTTCGTTTGGGAATGAGGGTCTCAGGTGGAGGCGCCGTTCTTCACTTCTTTCTCCGTCTTCGCCTTCTCACGCCATAACCATCAGAACCACGTCCTTCCTTGCCTAGGCGAACCAGCGCCATCTCCGTCTTCCTTCCTCCATGGATTAATCAGCGACGTTTGTAAGGTTTGATCTTTAACGCGTTAGGGTTTTTACTAATTCCTCTTTTATATGCTTAGTTTGAGTTCTGATTTTATGTGGTTATTATTGTTCGTTATTGAGGTTGTGGAAAGAAGAAAAAAGGAGAAATACTACCTTGACGGAGGAAGAGGCGGACGTGGAGGCGCTCCGGAGGCCAAGGCGAGGGGATGGTGATGATGAGCGTTTGAGCTAGCTTGCTTTTTCCTGGTATGTTTAATGCCTTTGTCTTTTTTAGGGTTCTATGATGACAAACTGAGAACCCTAGCACAATCTCTTCTTTTGTTTCTTGGCCTCGCTTCTGTTGCCTAACTTGCTTGTATGCTTGACCCTTGAATGCTTGTTATACTCAGTTTCCTTGTATGCTTCTGTATGTTTGACCTCTGAAACGATTTGCTCTTGCAATCTTCTTTTTCTCTTCTTCCTGTCTCTTTGTTGCCTAGCTTGATGCCTTGTATGTTTGAATATTTGTTCTTACTAGCCCAATGATGAGGATGCTCTGAGGGCTCCTATTGCTTCAGTCGGTTTTTGAATGTTTCAGAGTTTGTATCAGTTTGAGGCCTTCTACTGTAAGCTTCAGGCTTGTGCTTGAGAACAGGTGAGGCTTTTGTTGGATAATTTTGTATTTATCAGTTGGCTTCAGAGTTTTTCGACAGGTTGATGGCCTTTGGGATTTCAGGCTTCAGGCTTGATGATAGCTTACAGGTTTCAGGTTTATGGAATGGTTTTGAGCTTTGGTTCAAGGTTTGACAGGTCTTAGGCTATTATAGGTTAAGGCTGAAGCTGTCAAAGGCCTGGAATGCAGGTTGAAGGTCTTTTGGGCAAGCTGGATATCAGTTTTAGGCTTTGTTTTACAGGTTTGTTGTGATGAGCTTGGTTGTCTTGTTTGGTTTCAGCAGAGTGGAGGCTTGGGAACTATTACAGTTTTTTTTTGTGAGGTTCTCCCTTTTGTTTTTGTTGTCCATGCCCTACTGTGTTAACAGTTTGTTTTATATATTTGGTTCCTCAAGCCTAAGCCTGTAAGCCTATCTTCTCTTACTCTCTCTCTCCTCTCTCTTTGACAGTTTTTTAATCATTTTATATTGCTTATATTGTCCTTATCCTGAAAAGGCACTGGCTTAGTAAAGGATGACATTGAAACTTGCTTGCTTGCAATACATGTTTTCTCTGCACTTTATGTCTTCTTGATATCTTTCCATATCTTCTTTTGACAGCATTTTGCTTCCTTGTGACAGTATCTTGTACTTTTGTATCTTGACATCCTTTGGACAGCTTTTTGGCAGCTTATGGAAAGTTTGAATTTGGGACTTTGTAGTTCAGTTTGAACTTTTATAGTTGTACATGCTGTTGGAGACTTTTGGACTTATGCAACTTCTTGACAAACTTTGAATTTGTGCAATTTAATTTTTGTGCATTTTCATACTTTATTATTTTGCAAGCATTTTTCATCCCTCTCTGTGAACCAGGAGAAATCTCGTGATTTGCAGAGAGGGTGAACTTATTCCGGCCAGTTGCCTTTAATGATGAACCCAAATTAACTATTTGCCTTTTATTTATTTTATCTGCAATTGACTTTTCTTTTGTTTCTTGTTTTTTTTTGCAGATAAAATTCAATGGAGCATTGGAGCAATGGACGGAAGATGAAGACTTAGGAATTTTCTTAGGATAGTTTTATTTCAATTTTAATTGTCTGTAAAATTATCATTGTAATACTTTGTAAATGAATACTGTATTTAAATAATAATTGTAACAAATATATTAAAGATGAATAAAATCTATTTTTTATCAGTCAATTCCTTTTCTTCTTCTCAATTGTTTATTTTATTATTTATAATTCTCAAATTATAATAATTGAAAATAAATTCCAACCATTTTAACTCAGAATAACAAATAATCCATAAACGTCTGGCATCTTGAATAATCAAAGCAATGCACTGTCAAATCACACATGCCCAAATGTCTTTTCCTTTTACTGACTTTAATCAAACACTGCAAACTCAATCCAAATGCCTCTTTTCACTGATTTAGTCAAACACTGCGAACTTAATCCAAATGCTTCAGTCCACATCTCAAAATAACTTAAAAAACACCGTAGAATTAAATCTTTCTGAGAAATGTGCGCGCGAAAACCCTAGTTCTTGATTAAAATGCCAGAGAAACGCCTGCCTGATCAAAACCTGAGCCAACTCAACCAAACCCTAGCCAAGGTATTGAACTTTTTGAAAATCAATGAAAACCCTAATTTTTGTCTGACGGACGAGGAAAGTCTGTTTGACCGATTCTTGAGCCAGCCTGAAAAATCAGGAAAAGCCCGAAGCTGTGATTTCTTGAGGAAAAATACGAGGGCAAATTTTGGGGTACAACAATGACTGATCTATATGAAGGCACTTTTGGCACCCATTCTAGTGGGCACACGATGGCTAAAACGATCCTACGGGCAGGGCACTATTGGTCAACCATGCAAGCAGATTTCCATCAGCATTCACGAACCTGTCGCAAGTGTCAGATATATGCTAACAAAGTACATGTGCCTTAAGTTCCTCTAATTGTCCTGACTGCTCCCTATCCATTTGCAGTGTGGGGCACCGACATGATTGGAGAAATCAAACCTACAGCTTCTAATGGACACCGCTTCATCTTGGTTGCCATTGACTACTTCACGAAATGAGTTGAGGTAGCATCCTTTGCTTCTGTCACCAAGAATGTTGTGCCCTAATTCATCAAGCAGAATCTTATTTGTCGATACGGTATTCCAGAAAGAATCATTACATATAATGGTACAAATCTCAACAATACTATGATCACTGCACTATGTGTGCAATTCAAGATCCAGCATCATAACTCTTCCCCTTACCGGCCGAAGATGAATGGCGCTGTAGAAGCCGCTAATAAAAACATCAAGAAGATCATACAAAAAATGACACTAACATACAAGGACTGGTATGAGATGTTACCATTCACTCTCCACGGTTACCGTACCACGGCGTGCACGTTAACCGGGGAAACTCCTTTCTCTTTGGTATATGGTATGGAAGCCTTCCTACCAATTGAAGTCCAAATACCTTCTCTGAGAATCATAAAGGATGCAGGGCTGAATGAATATGAATGGATTCGAACTCGACTTGACCAGTTGAACTTGATTGATAAGAAGAGGCTTATGGCTGTCTGTCATGGTCAGATGTACTTAAAACGTATGATTAAAGCTTTTAATAAGAAGGTGAGATGTCAGGTATATCGGGTTGGTGACTTGGTAATCAAGCGTATCATATTGCCACAAGGTGATCCCAGGGGAAAATTGACTCCTACATACGAATGACCATTTGTGATCAAAAACATATTTTCTGGTGGGGCAATAATCTTAACCACTATGGATGGCGACGACCTTCCGCATCCTGTAAACGCGGACATAGTCAAAAGATACTACGCATGAATAAAGACCCGCTAGGTTGACTGGCCTAGGCAAAAATTAGGGCATCCCAGAGAATCGAAAAGGTTCGGGAAAAAATTACGGATAAAATACAAAAAAATCGGTACACCCGGCAAGTTGAAAACCCGAAAGGGCGGCTTGGGCAAAAAAGGGTATCCCGGTGGACTGAAAACCTGAAAGGGCGGTCTAGGAAAAATTTAGGGAATTAAAGCGTATGACTATGTCCCGTTGAATCGCCTTACAAACAACCTTCAATATTGACTGACAAACTCAAACGGTTCTAATCAATCCAATCAACTTCGGACAAAGCAACAAGTGAACGAGACGCTCAGAGACTTGAAGGCTATAGAAGAATGGGAACCCCATGAGATTATTTCACATAGCTATCTTTTCTTTGTATCAATTTTCATTTTCTATGATGACACTCCCTTACTAGGATGTTCGTCTCATTGTACAAAAAATTACTTATTCAAGTTAATACAAAGATATTCCTTTGAAAGTGAAAAACTATCTATTTTTCTTTTATTTCCGTGTTTTGTTTGCAAAAACATCCAATGATTATTTTTAAACATATGCATTAGAACGTGACTACTGTTTACAAATGAGCAAAAAAGGGGGAACAGAAAATAGAAAGACAATCACTAATGACTTTAAGAAATAGGATAATATCTATAGACCATTCCATAAAATCCTCCGCAAGTACTTTTTCCAGCAAGAGCGGAAAACGGGACATCCCACTACAGGATCAGTAACGTATCTTCAGTATGCAGCCTAATGGTATCAAGTGCTCTCACATCCCCGACGGAACAAAACTTCCAGTTACCGCTCCGAAGAATCCCCAACGAAAGTTGCCCAGTTTCTCAGGGTTCCCCAGCAGGGTTTCACGAGGTCCACAAGCAATGCACGAAGTTTCCCTTCCACAATAGATTTTATTTCTCTAATAAATGGAAACTCATCCATCAACACTTCAACTTCAAAATATGAAGACTTACACTCCTTATTCCCAGCAGTACTTAGGGATTTATTTTCCCCGACTCCAGCAACATTATGGCATAACAATTAATGTGTCCATACATTACATCCATACGTCATAGCATTGACAACACAGATGCATATAGCGCGATCTCATTTATTTTGAGAAACATCATTATACCGTGCATTTCATACATCATGGCATTGCATGCAACTAACCCTTCACTTTTTCAGGAAAGATCAATCAACAGAAAATTATTGTCAAATTTTCAACAAATCAATTATAAATAAATTCCCGAGAAAGGACTGGTCGACCATCTACATAACAGATATTTCCTTCAGACCCCTGCTGGTTCAGATAAATCTTTCAACAATTTGTTTTGATTCTTCTCCAGATCCCTGCCGGTTCAGTTTAGATCTCTCAACGGTTTATTCTGATTCTTTCCCGCAGACATCTTCTCTGGTTCAGATAAATCTCTCAACAATTTATTCTGACTCTTCTCTAGATCCCGGTTGGTTCAGTTTAGATCTCTCAACGGTTTATTTTGATTCTTTCCCGCAAACATTTTCTCTAGTTCAGATAAATCTCTCAACGATTTATTCTGATTCTTCTCCAGATCCCTGCCGGTTCAGTTTAAATCTCTCAGTGGTTTATTCTGATTTCTTTCCTGCAGATGCTTTCTCTGGTTCAGATAAATCTTTCAACAATTTATTCTCATTCTTCTCCAGATCCCTGTCGGTTCAGTTTAGATCTCTCAACGGTTTATTCTGATGCTTTCCCGCAGACGTCTTCTCTGGTTCAGATAAATACCTCAATGATTTATTCTGATTCTTCTCCAAATCCCTACTGGTTCAGATAAATCTCAATGATTTATTTTGATTCTTTCTTAGTAGGCACTTTCTCTGGTTCAGATAAATCGCTCAAAGATCTACTCTGATTCTCTCTAGTTAAAGAATATTTAAGACCTCTTTTGGTTCAGTTTAAACCTCTCAACGGTTTATCCTGATACTTTCAAAATGAACATTTCTGTTTCATATAAATCACTCCAAGATTTATTCTGATTCTTCCCAGTCAAACAACATACAAGACTTCTGCTAGTTTCAGATAAATCGCTCCAAAGATTTATTCTAATTCTTTTCCAGTTGAAATCAAGTTAAGACTTAGTCCATTTTCTGTCAACAATCACCTTTGGATGGCATCTACAAGCCCATCTCCGGCAAATCTCCATCATTCCTCCAAATGGCATCTATAAGCCCATTCACAATTCATCTTCGAGTGCAAATTTCTGGGCACTCTAGTGTTTAATCATCTTCCACCTTCAAGTCACGGATGGCGGATCCGCCAATATAACTCTTCAGGTTTAAGAAGATCTAATAGGGGCAGCTGTTGTACCCAAAAATTTTCCTTCTCATTTATCAAGTATTTTCTCACAAGATCTCCTTTGGTTCAAGACTGCACTAGGGTTGTTTAGCTCAAGACACCTCCTTAAGCATTGATGACTGAAATTAAGGTTTGATATTGCTTAAGGATAATTGAACTTTTAATGCCTCATATGACTTTCATGAATCATTATGGACCCTCATGATTTCTCATGTCAAGTTTTAAGTCTTGGATCACATTTTTGTTCACTCAATTGATCAGTTGACCTAAAAATGAATTGTATTGGGGGAAAAGTCAACTATGGCTAATTTACAGCCAAACTTCATAACTTTTGATCCATATCAACATTGTGAACTCCTATATGTCATTTGATCATGTTTGGACCACAGTTTCTCAAGAAATTTGATCAGATCGTTAAAAGGGCAAAATGGTCAAAATTAGGGTTTTGACTAAGAAAGGGCAATTTCTGATTTTTGACCTAGCAAATGGTTAATTGGTTTGAGACATGATCACAAGGTTTAAAATGCATCATTTTTACCTAATGATATGACTCAAAACTTCCCTCAAGATCAATTGATCGATAGTTAATTTTCAGTCAACTAATCAAAAATCAACTACACACTGAAAAGTCAAACTTTGACTTTTTGGTCAAAATCAAGTGTCAAAGATCACAATTCATCAAAACATGTCAAAATATGAAACTTTTTTCATAAAGAAATCAAAAAGTCAAGATTTCATTTTGAAAATTCAAAATTTCCAAACTTAGAAATTTTTCTAAGTGTTGAAAACTTCATATTTTTTCACAACTTTGAGCCAATTTTTCACCACGATGCAAGATGATTCAAAGGAAACTTTCAACATGAAAGTTGTAGATATCAATGATATATAAAACATTTCTGAACACAAATCCTCCTAGAAATTCTTGGATTTCAATTTATTAATCCATGAAATCATGTTCATAAAACTAAAACACTTAGTGAAATTTTGAGCATTTTGGTTAGGATTTTGACCTAACTTCTGGGCCAAGTTTCACATAGTTCCAATTGTATTTTGCAAAAGTGTATCAAAGAGGGGTTGTAGAGAATATTACAAGCTTTCTAAAATGTCCAATAACTCCTTGAGATCATGTTTGATCAAGGAGAATCGAAGGCATGAAGTTGGCATTCATTCTTGAATTATAGGTAATTTCCATGATGAAGAATTCAAATCCATGCTAGGCTGCACAATCTTTGCTTTGCAGGCCTCAAACTTGCTTGGCACTCCATAATTAATGTTTTACACAACTGTTAGAGGCTTTAATCCAAGAATTCAATGCATTGCCCATGCTTAATACCATTTTAGGAAGAAAGTGCACATTGCCATTTTGGAAAAGTAGCTTTTATGCACAAAACCAATTCTTGAGATTTTCACTTGTTCCTTATGATCACACATAATCTATAACCCAAAAGAAACATGTCTAAAGCCTCTTTGAACTCAGGCCATGCTTGTACTATGCCTTGAAACCATATTTCCAATTTTCTTCAAAATCAAGTAACATAGCCATAAGTCTATATCTTGTGCTTCTGACCCTCTAAAGCTTGAGAACCTTTTCCATACTTATGCACGAGTTTTTTGAAAGCTAACACAAGATTTCAAGCCTCCAAGAACTCTCCCAAACACCTTTGTTGCACAGAACTGCTCCACTTGATAGTTTTCAGCCAATACTCCCCATCTCCATTTCCACTTGTGCATTTTTATTCTTAACCATCCAGACACCTTACTTATATCATACACAAGTGATCCAAGCCCCTATTTCAAGACTGTAACTCCTCCATCACTATCCAACATTTCCAAAACCGAAGCTTGCAACTTGACTTGATTTGAGAGTTTCAACAATCCTCAAAACAAAGTAGGAGTTGGAACACATTCAAAGAGGTCCAGGCAAGCTACAAAAATCATCAGGCCATCTCAAAGGTTGCTCAAACTCCAGACACGACTCCAGCTGCAAGAGGTAAATTTTCAAACTTCTATCTCTTCATACAAGCATCATTTGATTCTGATTTGTGAAGATAAGATGTAGATATCATTGCCTTGAAACTGTACATGTCCTTAGATTTCATTTATATTGATTAAGCTTAGAGAATTTTAGGTTTGAATCTCTGAAAAAAGTTAGGTCAGAATTTTGTACTTTTAGAAATTCTCATTCATCTTTGATTTATAGCTTATGATATTTATATGGTTGGATTCGTATGGAAAAATGGAGAAACTTTCATGTTTGCATCTTTAATTTTTGTTAAGAAATGGTGAAGTTACAGGATCCATGGCTGGAGGTTGATGATGAAGTTGTATTTAGGGCATGACTTGTGTTATATATTTATTTTTATTCCAATGTTAACGGATGTACAACCACCCCAGTGGCAAAGGTAGCGCGCGTGTATGCATAAGGTCTAGGGTTCAACACCCAGCGCTACCTTTTGGTGTTATTTTTCACATTTTTTTGTTTTCAAACAGCGTCTGGGCCTCCTGTTGGGCCTAACCTTCTTTTTGCTAACTTCTAACTCCCTACTTTGTTTCAGCACCCCCTGGCCTATTATTTCTTTATTGCATTTTTTGTTGTTGTTTTATTTTGCTTTCATATTTTCTTTTATCATCTTTATTATTATTATTATTATTATTATTATTATTATTAATATTATTATTATTATTAATAAAAAATCCAAAAATATTTATTTTATTGTTTTTACACTCATTTATATTTTATTTCTCTTCATAAAAACTAAAAAGAATAAAAAAGAACTTTCTTAATAAATTAATTTCTTTTTCTTGATTAATATTTAGATAATTAGGTTTAATTATTATATTATATTATTTTCTTACAAATTAAAATTAATTTAGAACTTAGGTTTATTTTAATTAATTTTTTATATACTATATATTTTTTAATTTAAAACCTTTCATAAAAAACCCTAAAAATACGTTTTGATTTAATTTCTTTCTTAATTAGTTTTATTTAATTTTCACTAATAATTTTCTTAATTAGGTTGAGCCCCTTTCATAAAAATCCAAACAAAGATCCATTTCCTTTCCATTTACATACTTGTATATTTATTCATTTTTGTACATTATTTATTCAATTATTTTGTACAATATTCAATATGGTTGTAATAGCTACTTAGATTTAATTTTCTTGCTAAATCCCCCATTTTCAAATTTGTACACCCCCTCCTCTAATGATGTAATAGTTTAGTATTTTTATTTTCCGTAATTTAATGTTTTATATATAAATGCTAGTTAATTAGGGTTTGTATGGCAAGACTAAAACCAATGATTAGTAAACCCTAATCAAGACAAAACAATGCATGTAAATCAACACACTTGCATACTTACACCCTTAGGGTAAATCCACTTTGTTTCCTTATAAAATGGCCATGCTATGCATGTGGGGTATCTTAGCAAAAACAAATCAAAATACAAGATCATAGTCCCTCGATGATGCTATCAATGTTGTCTTTTCAAAATGATCTTAGTCCCTCAAAGAGAATTGCTAAGATATCTCACAACATTGCTATCATGGCTATACGATGACCCACGCCCGTCCCTTTACATCCAAAGATAAGGTTACTTACTAATCCATGGTAAAATAACAATGTAAAAGGAAAGAGGAAATAAACAAGAAAGACTTTTTGAGTAGGTAGAATATTCCTAGTTGCTTACTCACTTTTCAAATCAAAACATCCTTGCTATTTTCCAAACAAACACCAACACTTTTAAAACATCTTCCAAACTTGAAACATTTTCAAAAGATCAACACTTTGTATACATTCTTACAAACGAGAATTATTACAAAGTTTGCCTAAACGATGGCGCCTTTTCAAAATACTTTCAAAAACCACACAAAACACATTTTCAAACAAAAAGCAAGTGATCTAGAAAGCAACTAAGAGCCCATAGATAACTACGGATGAAAAGGGTGCTAATACCTTCCCTTTTCATAATCTACCCCTCAAACTCAAGAAAACATCTCTAAAGGTCTTTCCTGTTCTTTTAAGCCTTTCCTTTTGGATAAAAGAAAAGTCGGTGGCGACTCTTGCTATCCACAACATTTGCGATAAAACACAAAACAACCAAGTCAGTCCTTCCATCGCGTTACCGCGGGAAAACATGTTATGATGATATATATGATATGTGGATGCAATGCTTTCAAGGATCTCGTGGGGTAAACATAAGAAAATGTTATAAGTTTGAATTTTGATCGACATCTTTGATTGGAGAACTTCGTATCGGTGGATGTCCTTCCACGAGAATCAAGCTCACCGTGTCAAGTGGGTCATAGCCCATGCTTCAAGTTACCGTGCTTTTTTCTTGATGGAATTTGGTTAGAGGAAAATAAATCCTCTTACCCCTTGATAGACGCCTGGTTCAACATGACCCTGCATCATAGACCCTCGAGATCCTTGAAATGGTTATTGAAAATGCTATGGTATGATGTTATGATGTTATGACGTTATGTACAAGTATGCAAAGTAAGCAAGTTGTTATGTATAAATAATCATATACACACAAAGTATACAAGTCCTTAGGTTTAGGCTTGCATGGAGTTTGTAGTTAAGTACCCTCTTTAGTTGGCTCAACCTATCCTAGTAATAGTAACCGGGTTCTAGGGGATCTCAATATCACTGATTTTTCCTCATCATGCACTGTTTCATCGTAAACCTCTTTAATAGCGACCGAAATATCCCTAGAAGTGTGATCTCAATGAGCGTAGTATCAAGTATCAACCAGCTTCGGACTGCACCCAAGCCGGCTACCACACTACTTCCTAAAGGCCAAGTTGTTCAATTAAGGTTCTAAGGTCAGTTAGTGTTTCATGACACCACACAATGACCCCGTATTCTCCTTGACTACTCAAGGGCTACTGGTACCAACAAATGTGTCACACTAACGTAGCTATTTCTTAGACCATGTCGGTATACCTCGCACAGTTTCCACAATCTATTGCTACTTACCTAAAAAGGTACCCAGATCCGAGTAGAGGATCAAAATAAGCCCAAACAAGGAACCATAATATAAAGCAAACAAGTTAAACAAATAAAATAAAGTAAAGGTGATATAGCCCTAAGGTAACCCAACTTTTAAGATTATCCCCAACAGAGTCGCCACTTCTGTAACACGGTGGGAAATCTGACTTGTGACGTTTTGCGTTTTATCGCAATTATTGCGAATAGCAAGAGTCGCCACCAACTTTTCTTTTATCCAATAAGGAAAGGCTGAAAAGAACAGGAAAGACCTTTCAATATTATTTCTTGAGTTCGGCGGGTAGATTATGAAAAGGGAAGGTGTTAGCACCCTTTTCATCCATAGTTATCTATGAGCTCTTAGTTGCTTGCTAGATCACTTGCTTTTGTTTAAAAGTGTGCTTTATGGTGTGGTTTTGAAAGTATTTTGAAAACGTGTTGTTGTAACCCAAAATTTTCCCTCTCGTTTCTAAAAAAATCTCTCACAAGATCTCTATTGATTCAAGACTGCACAAGGTTTGATCAGCTCAAGACACCTCCTTAAGCATTGATGACTAAAATTAGGGTTTGAGTTTGCACAAGGACAAATGGATTTTTAATGCCCCATATGAATTTCATGGATCATTTTATACCCTCAAGATTGCTCATGTCAAGTTTCAAGTCTTGGATATCATTTTTGCTCAATCAATTGATCAGTTGACCTAAAATTAACTATATTGGGGAAAAAGTCAATTGTGGTCAATTTATAGTCAAACTTCATAATTGTTTATCCATATAAACATCATGAAATCATATATGTCAATTGATCAAGTTTGGATCACAATTCCTCAAGAAATTTGATCAGATCATCAAAAGGGCAAAATGGTCAAAATTAGGGTTTTAATTGAGGAGGTTCAATTTTTGACTTTTGACCTAACAATTGACTTATTGGTTCAAGACATGATCTCAAGGATTCAAATACTTCATTTTTACCTAATGGCATGGCTCAAAACATTTCTCAAGATCAATTGATTGATAGTTGAATTTCAGTCAACTGAACACTGAAAAGTCAAACTTTGATTTTTTGATCAAAATCAAGTTTCAAAAATTACAATTCATTAAGACATGTCAAAATATGAAACTTGTTCATCAAGAAATCAAAAAGTCAAATTTCATTTTGAAAAGTCAAAATTTCTAAAAACTTAGAATTTTTTCTAAGCGTTGGAAAAGTTCACTTTTTTCATAACTTTGAGCCAAATTTCCACCATGATGCAAGGTGATTCAAGAGAAACTTCCAACATGAAAGTTGTAGATCTCAATGAGATCTAAAACATTGTAGGGCATACATTTCTCTATAAATTCTTAGATTTCAAGTTATGATTTTGTGAAGACATGTTCATGAAACTTAAAAGACTTAGTAAAATTTTGCCCTAGATAGGCAGGATTTTGACCTAACTTCATGGAAATTTTTCACCTAGTTCCAAATTGAATTTTCAAAAATGTCCAACATGAAGGTTGTATAGGATGTTACAAGCTTTCCAAAATGTCCAATAACTCATTGAGATCATACTTGAGCTAGGATAATCGAAAGCAAGAAGTTAGGGTTTCCAATTTGAATTACAAGCCATTTCCTTGATGAACACATCATCCAATCTCAATGTTATGCTGCATAATCTTGCTTTACAGGCCTTATAACTTGTGTTTCTATCCATAATTAATAGGTTACACAAACTTTTGAGCTATGATCCAAGTGGTTTAAGCATTGTCCAAGTCAATTTTCCATTTTGGGAAGAAAGTTAACATTGCCATTCTTGAAAAGCAAGCTTTATGCACAAAGTCAATTCTTGAGCCTCTCACTTGTTCCATCTGATCACACTCCATCTAAAAAGTCATAAGTGTTGTACCCCGAAATTTTCCCTCCCATATTTCTCAAAATATTACAAGAAAAATCTCCAAGTTGCTCAAGGGTGCTCAAGAGTTGGTCAGACAAGCTCTCTCCTAAGGCAGTCTACCCCAAATTAGGG
This sequence comes from Vicia faba, assembly GCA_948472305.1. Classification (NCBI taxonomy): domain Eukaryota; kingdom Viridiplantae; phylum Streptophyta; class Magnoliopsida; order Fabales; family Fabaceae; genus Vicia; species Vicia faba. Next base: position 414,866 of record CATIWC010000333.1, on the reverse strand, counting down.
TTTTGTGTTGCATCAATATCCTTGAGTCCAAATGACCTCAAGTTCTCACCAATGTCCTAATATGTTCTCAAGGTCATCCATGTTAAATTTCAAGCCTTGTAGAGGAAGTTTGCTCAGTCAATTGCTCAAAGGACCAAAAATCGATTGTGCTAGGGCAAAAGTCAACTGTGACCCAAATACAGTCAAACTTCAAGAGATAATACCTTCCCTTTCTATAATCTACCCCCCGTACTCAGAGATAATCTCTAAAAAGGAATTTTTCTGTGCTTTTTTCCTTTCCTTGTTGGATAAAATAAAAGTCGGTGGCGACTCTTGCTTACCGCGACATTTTGCAAAAACAAACGCAAAACACAAACCAGCATTCCAAAAATAGTCAGTTCTTCCCACCGTATCACAGAACTGGCGACTCTGCTGGGGATCTTAATAAGTGGGGTGTACCTTAGGAATAGTTCATCATAATGTTTTCAATTGATTGATTTGTATGCTTTATCTTTGTGGGCTTGTATCGGAGTTACCATAGATCCTAACCCGGATCTGAGGGATACCTGTTAGGTAAGTAGCAATAGACTGTGAGGGAACTGTATAGCGTAGACCGATACGGTTGAAGCAGTAGCTACGTTGGTGTGACACTTTAGTTTGTACCGATATCCCTTGTGGTGGAACAAGGAGAATATGGGTCTTCTAAGGGGTCATTAAGCACTAACTGACCTTAGAACCTATAATTGACCAACTTGGCCATAGAACAGTAGCAGTATGTTATACTCATTGAGACCAAACTCTCGCGATGATTCCGACTGCAAGAAAAGGTTACCAAAATGGAATTATGACCGATCGAGGGTGGTCAGTGATATTGAGATCCTCTAGAACCCGATTACTATTATTATGACAGGTTTGAACCAACTAAACTGAAAGAGGGTAATACCTAAACTCCATGCCATCCTGAAATCTAAGGGCTACTGTGTGACTTGTGTGCCCTTACCATGTTTGCTATTTGTGAATACTTGTGGTGTGTTTTCTATCATGACATCATGCATCATGACATTGCATGCATCTTGCATCAGACTAACCCATTTTAAAGATAGAGGGGATTCATCTTTGTTTTGTTTTGTAGGTCATGACACCTATGCGTAGAAACACTATTCGTATTAGATTTGTACAGATTCCCACTCAGCTTAAAGATTTGGTTGCAAAGGTTCCTGACACTTCCTCCTTTATCAGAAGACATGGTCACCTCCTTGGTTTGGTCACTTCCAGATTAGATGAGCAAATGATGACTGTTCTGTGCCAGTTCTTTGATCCGTTGTACCACTGCTTCACTTTCCTGGACTATCAGTTAGTCCCTACTCTAGAGGAGTTCTCTGATCTACTTGGTATCTCTATTTTAGAGTAGACCCCGTTTACAGGTTGGGAGAAAGTCCTTAGGCCGGAAGAGATTGCTTCAGCCCTTCATCTGACAAAGGCTGAGGTAATGTCTAATTGGGAGACTCGAAGTGGGACAAAAGGCTTCTTGGCTAAATTCTTGGTTGATCGGGCTAATCAGTTCTAGGACAATTTAGACTTTCAGGCATTTGAAGAAATTCTGGCTCTTCTCATATATGGTTTGGTGTTGTTTCCTAACTCAGATTCTTTCATCGACGTGAATGCGGTAAAAATATTCATGTCCGGTAATCTTGTGCCCACTCTCTTGGGTGATATTCTGCACTCTCTTTATGCCCGTACTGCTCGGAAACGGGGAACCCTTATGTGTTGTGCACCATTGCCGGCGAGGTGGTTTATTTCTCACCTCCCCAAATCTATTTTGAAGAACAAGGAAGGTATGGGATGGGCCTACAGGATTATGTCTCTCGCTCACACTGAAATTATCTGGAGCACTAAGGACATGGAAGAGGTAGCTATTATTGATCGCTGTGGGGAGTACCCCAATGTTCCACTACTTGGAATTCGAGGAGGGATCACCTATAATCCTTGTCTGGCCTTACGTCAGTTTGGGCGAGCTAGGAGGGAAGGACCTCATGAGTTGCTGATGCCAAGCATTGTCTTTGACTTCCAAGGGGATAGTGACGAGTATCGTCGCAGGTTAATACGAGCTTGGGATAGGGTACACAGGTCTGATTCGCATGAGTTAGGGATGAAGACCTCTCTTCCGATGGAACCATATCTCTGATGGGTTCGAATCCGTGCCCAAAAGCTGGGAATGTCGTACGAAGTTGTCTTGCCTGTGATTGTTAAGGTTGCTTATGAAGAAGGGGTCCCACCGGCCATCCTTCATCCATACATGCCTACTAACATTGGGGCATTAAAGAGGTCTTGGATGCAGCTAAGAGAAGAGTGGGATACTTACAGAGAAAAGTATCACGAACAGGAGCAGAAGATCCTGAAGTTGAAAAGGCAATTGGAGAACGAGCAGATCCTCAACGAGTATGTCAGCACCAAAGGGAAATGACCATGGGAGCGCTGATGTCTTTTGATCATTTCTAGTTTTACTTTTTAGTTTTTCTTTCTTGTAACGACTTAAAGGCATTTGTCAAACATTGTTTCAAGTTTATCTAATAAAAGTGTGTTTCATTTTGGTTTACGAATTTGAATCTCCAAAGTCTTTGAAATCATATCATACGCATTTCATTCCATGCACCTCATCACAGGTACCCTTACAGGTTTCTCATCTTCTTCGCTGTTTATTTCAGCACATCATATCTTCTGAAACATCAACTGATCAAGCTATCATGGCTCTACAAGCTCAAAACGCCCAGTTCCAGGAAATGTTCATGAACTTGGCTAAGGGTCAGCAAGATCTGAAGACTCTTATCTTGAAGGATAAGAAGAAGAAGAAGAAGACAGTCCTACTGAATATGGGTCACAGATTTGGAAACAATTTGCGAGAAGAGGTTGATTTGACTCACTCATCTGGAGGGGGAGAGAATCAGGAATAAAGGAGGGCTCCTAGCCCTTTGGTTTTTGACAATGAGACTGACTTTGATGAAGACCAGTATCCTTTGGCTGAGGATAGGTATAAACAGCTTGAAGACCGGTTAAGTGCGATGGAGATCCAGAAGGTACCTGGATTGGACTTTGGTGATTTGGGTTTGTCATCTGGGGTGGTGATTCCCCACAAGTTTAAAGCACCAATCTTTGCTAAATACGACGGGGTCTCCTGCCCAAAGCTACACCTCCATTCATATGTTAGAAAGATTCAACCATACACCGCTGACAAGAACCTCTGGATCCACTTCTTTCAAGATAGTCTTTTAGGGACTCAACTTGAATGGTTTTACCAGCTGGAAGGAGCTAGTATCCGTAATTGGGAAGACCTTGCTGCTGATTTTTACAAGCAGTACCAATACAATACCGACCTCGCTCCCTTGTGTACCCAACTTCAGGGTATGTCTATGGGCGCGAGCGAAGGTTTCAAAGACTACGCTCAGAAATGGAGGGACCTTGCTGGAAGAGTGCAACCCCCGCTGGCTGACAGGGAGTTAGTAGATATGTTTCTGGGGACCTTGTGTGGTCCGTATTTCAACCATCTGATTGGAAGTTCATCGTCCAGGTTTACTGAGCTGATCATGACCGGGGAAAGAGTTGAAGCCGGTATCAAGAGCGGTAAAATACAGAAGGGTGCTTCATCAGGCACCGAGAAGAAGCCTTTTAAGAAGGAGTCCAACGTTGTTTACAGTTAAAAGAGCCATAATAGACCTGAGCGCCGCCAAGCAATCAATGCGGTTGTTATATCAAGACCTGTTGTTTCCATACAATGCAACAATCAACCAAGAGCCGAGAGGCCGCGAAGACAGTTCACTCAGCTACATATGACCCTGTCTCAGATTCTGCCACAGTTGTTAAAGACTAACTTGGTGATTCCGAAGGAGGCCCCGAAGAATCCCAATACAACATCACCGTTGTACAATCCGAACGCCCGCTGTGCTTTTCATTCTGATGGCCTGGGGCATGATATGAATGATTGTGGGTCCTGAAGAATAAGGTACAAGACTTGATTGATGCTAAAGAGATTGAGTTCGAAGCGCCCGAAAGGCCTAATGTTGTGACTGCTCCTATTCCCAAGCATGGAGTGAATGCTGTAGATGAAGACTCGTTTGTGGCTTCTGTGAAAGACATTGCTACTCCATTGATGACTATGAAGAAGAACCTTCTGTTAGCCAGTTTATTTCCGGGCTGTGGCGAAGGTTGTCGTCTGTGTTCTGTCTTACCTACTGGTTGCCATCTTTCGAAGTCAGGTGTCCAACGCCTGATGGATAATAAAGAAATTCTATTTGAGAAGACTGTTGTTCCTTTTGGTTCCTGTTGAAAAAGTTGCTATAATCACTATTTTCGACAATTCTTCCAAGGCTTCCTCGAGAAAGCCTGTTAGAATTACATCTGTTCCAAGAATCACTCCCTTGATCATTACTATTCCTGGGCCTATCCCCTATACATCAGATAAAGCTTTCCCATGGCACTACGGGGCCGACGTATATTATCACGGGGTTAAACAAGATTTGAAAGATGAAGAGGCTGATACTGACGTCAGCAATATTGTTGGATCTAGTAAAGTCACCCGCAGCGGAAGGCTTTTCTCCCCTGAGATCTCTCCACCAACTGTTCGGAAGCCTATTGTTATTACACCTGTCAGTGCACCTGCTACTGTCCCTGTTCATGTTCCAATTCTTACCCTGTCACCAAGTCATATGACACTCGGGGCAAAGGGATCACCGATGAGCCTGCCCGGATGGAGGCACCGAAGAAGATTATTGTCGAAGCCTCTAGACAAGAGATGGAGGAGATTTTAAAGATCATCAAGAAAAGTGACTATAATGTAGTTGAACAGCTGGGGAAAACCCCGCCGAAGATCTCTATGTTGTCTTTGTTGCTATGCTCAGAGGCCCATGCCGAGGCTCTGATTGCTTTCCTGAAGACTGCGCATGTACCACAAGAAACATCTACTGACCAGTTCAAAGATTGTGTGGCTAGTCTGACAACGGATAATGGGTTGGGTTTCTCTGACACAGACTTGACTGCTAAGGGGAAGAATCACGATGACGCCCTGCATGTCTCCATTGAATGCAGGGGCACTACTCTAGCTCATGTGTTGGTGGATACTGGGTCCTCGTTGAATGTGTTGCCCAAGAAAGCTCTAGACCGGTTAGACTGTGAAGGGTTAGAGTTGAAGCCGAGTAACATTGTTGTTAGGGCCTTTGACGGGTCCAAGAGGAGGGTACATGGAGAAGTAGATATTCCGATTAAGGTTGGTTCTCAGATCTTCGCGTCTACATTCTATGTGATGGACATTCGACCATCTTATTCTTGTTTGCTGGGTCGCCCATGGATCCACAAAGTTGGGGCAGTCACTTCTACGCTCCACCAGATGCTAAAATACCTGGTGAAGGGGAAAATTATGACGGTACGAGGAGAAGAGGAGTACATTGTGAGCCATCTCAACTCTTTCCGATATGTATAGATGGGGAGTTCATTGAGACCCCGTTTCAACATTTTGAAGAAGTGCCCCAGACGCTGGCATCGACTGAAACTGTTGTTGAAGATCCTCCAATGAAGATGGCTTCCCTCAAGGATGCCCGGGCTGTTGTTGAGAAAGATGGGTGTGCGAATTGGGGCCAACTCCCTGACTTTGCACATAAGACTAACAAGTTTGGTTTGGGTTTCACTGCAGAAGCTCAAAGGGTTGTACGGCGTGCACGGATCGGAGGACCTCCCCTGTTTATCAGCAATTCAGGAGTAAATGCCATTGAAGACGATGATGAAGAATCTGAGTTCGACAGTTGGATCTACCCGACTACTGATGGCGGACTAAGCAATTGGACGGCGAAGGACTTTGTCCCAATTTCTTTTATTACCCAGTAATGAGACTTTTGTTTTGAATTTGTAATAGACAATCTTTAAAACTTTACGGCCCGGTGTCTTACCCGAGGAACTGTGGCTTTGTTTGTGAGGGCTTGATCTTTGTCATCTCCATATATCATTAATAAAAGCATTGGACGTTTTCTTGCATTACAAATTTTGCGCTCTTTGTTTTTCTTTTTTATCTTGCAAAATAGCTATTTTACACACACTCACATATACAGGTCTACATCCACTCTGGATCCCACTGATAACGACTCTGCTACTATCGGTTATGACTTTGAAAGTCCGATCAACTTAGCCGAAGAGGAAGGTGAAGATGATTGCGAAGTGCCTGGTGAACTTGCTAGACTGTTACTTCAAGAAGAGAGGGCCATACAGCCGCATGAAGAGCTAGTGGAAACAATGAATATGGGTACAGAGATAGACAAGAAAGAGGTCAAGATCGGTGCAAATCTGGATTCCAGTGTTAAGCAACGGGATGCTGCAAGACTATGTTGAGATCTTTGCCTGGTCTTATGAAGATATGACTGGGTTGGATACCGATATCGTGGTTCACCGCTTGCCTACCAAGGAATACTGTCCTCTAGTGAAATAGAAGGTCTGCCGAATGCGCTCGGAGATGTCTGAGAAAATCAAGGCTGAAGTTATGAAACAGTTTGACGCCGGTTTTCTAGCAGTTACTTCCTACCCACAGTGGGTTGCCAACGTGGTTCCAGTGCCGAAGAAGGATGGTAAGGTTTGAATGTGTGTTGACTATAGGGATCTGAACAGGGCAAGCCCCAAGGATGATTTCCCTCTACCTCATATCGACATTCTGGTTGACAACACCGCTCAACATAAGGTCTTCTCCTTCATGGATGGTTTCTCCGGTTATAATCAGATTAAAATGGCTCCCGAAGACATGGAGAAGACAACCTTTGTTACTCAATGGGGTACCTTTTTCTACAAGGTCATGCCTTTTGGATTGAATAATGTCGGGGCAACGTATCAGCGCGCCATGGTTGCTTTGTTCCATGACATGATCCATCATGAGATTGAGGTATACGTCGATGACATGATTGCAAGATCCCATACTGAGGAAGAACATCTTGACCATCTTCAGAAGCTATTCGACAGGTTGAAGTTTTACAAGCTGAGGTTAAACCTGAACAAGTGCACCTTCGGAGTGAGATCTGGTAAGCTGCTGGGTTTCGTCGTAAGTGATAAAGGTATTCAAGTGGATCCTGCAAAGGTGAAAGCTATACAGGAGATTCCAGCTCCCCGAACAGAAAAAGAAGTCAGAGGCTTTCTGGGACGTCTGAACTATATTTCCCGATTCATCTCACACCTGACTGCTACTTGTGAGCCAATCTTTAAGTTACTGAAGAAAGATCAAGTTGTAAGATGGAATGATAAATGTCAGGCCGCTTTCGAAAGGATCAAAGAATATCTCCAAGAGCCACCCATTCTGATGCCTCCAGTTGAAGGGAGACCTTTGATCTTATACTTGATAGTACTCGACAATTCAATGGGGTGTGTGCTGGGTCAGCATGACGAGTCTGGCCGAAAAGAGCATGTTATTTACTACCTTAGCAAAAAGTTTACCGACTGCGAGACCCAATACTCGTTGCTCGAGAAAACTTGCTGTGCTTTGGCATGGGCTGCTCGCCGGCTGAGACAGTATATGCTGACTCACACTACTCTATTGATATCAAAGATGGATCCAATCAAGTATATCTTCGAGAAGCCTGCCTTGTCTGGAAGAATAGCAAGATGGAAGATGATCTTGACTGAGTATGACATCCAATATACGACCCAAAAGGCAATCAAAGGAAGTGTGTTGGCAGATCATCTGGCACATCAGGCAGTGGACGATTACCAGTCTATGAACTTTGAATTCCCGGATGAGAATATCATGATAGTGACTGACTGTTAGACACCTGGACCGGATGAAGGACCTGAGGAGGGATCCCGATGGTCTATGTACTTTGATGGAGCTTCAAACTCTTTGGGTAATGGCATTGGCGCCGTGATCATATCTCCTGAAGGCTCTCATACACCGTTCACCGCCCGACTATGTTTCAATTGCACCAACAACATGGAGGAGTATGAAGCGTGCATTATGGGTCTTCGAGCAGCAATTGACCTAAGGATTAAGTTCTTAAGTGTATTAGGAGATTCTGCTCTCGTGATCAGTCAGATCAAAGGTGAGTGGGATATGAAACACCCAAATCTTATTCCTTATAAGGAGTATGTGTTGACGTTGCTTCCACACTTCGAGGAGATCACCTTTTAACACTTCCCTAGAGAGGAGAATCAGTTGGCGGACGCGCTAGCTACGATGTCTTCTATGTTCAAAGTCAGATGGGACAATAAAGCTCCCCAGATTACCATTGAGAGGCTGGACGAACCCGCACATTGCTGTGACATTGAGACTGAAGAGGTAGTGGATAAACCCTGGTTCCACGAGGTAAAAAGGTATCTTGAAGCTCAGGAATACCCCGAGGGTGCATCTGTTAATGATAAGAAGTTTGAGGAGGTTCGCGGCGAAGTTCTTCATCAGCAATGGCATTCTTTACAAGCGTAACCATGATTCAACCTTACTGCGTTGTGTGGATAAGAACGAAGCAGAAAGGATTATGGTAGAGTTACATGAAGGTACTTTCGGAACTCATTCCAGTGGACACACCATGGCAAAGAGAATCCTACGGGTAGGATATTATTGGTCCACAATGGAAGCCAATTGTTATCAGCATTCTCGGACCTGTCATAAGTGCCAAGTTTATGCTGATAAGGTGCACATACCTCCAGTCCCTGTGAACGTCTTGACAGCTCCGTGGCCTTTTGCAATGTGGGGCATTGACAAGATCGGAGAGATCAGACCTACTGCGTCCAACGGACATCGTTTTATCCTGGTAGAAATTGATTACTTTATGAAGTGGGTTGAAGCAACTTCCTTTGCTACTGTAACTAAGAACGTCGTGGCACGGTTCATTCGGCACAATCTGATCTGTCGATACGGTGTACCAGAGAGGATCATTACAGACAATGGTACGAATCTCAACAATAAGATAATCACCGAGCTCTACAAGCAGTTCAAGATACAACATCATAACTCTTCTCCTTACCGGCCGAAGATGAATGGGGCTGTAGAAGCGGCTAATAAGAACATTAAGAAGATTGTGCAGAAGATGACAGTGACATACAAAGATTGGCACGAGATGTTACCATTTGCTCTTCATGGGTACCGTACCTCGGCACGGACGTCAACAGGGGAAACACCCTATTCCTTGGTATATGGCATGGAGGCCGTCTTGCCCATTGAAGTTCAGATACCCTCTCTTCGGATTATGAAGGATGCAGGTTTGAGCGAAGATGACTGGATTCGGACTCGGCTTGATCAACTAAACTTAATTGACGAAAAAAGACTTACTGCTATTTGTCATGGTCAGACATACCAAAAACGGATGATCAAGGCATTTAACAAGAAAGTCAGACGATAAGAGTATGAAGTCGGGGACCTGGTTATCAAGCGCATCATACTGCCACAAGGTGATCCCAGGGGCAAATGGACCCCTACTTAGGAAGGACCATTTGTGGTTAAGAACATTTTCTCAGGAGGAGCTATGATTCTAACCACCATGGATGGTGACGACCTACCTCACCCCGTCAATGCGGACATAGTGAAAAAATACTACACATAATCAAAGACCCACTAGGTTGACTGGCCTAGGCAAAAATAAGGGCTTCCCGGCGAACCAAGAGGGTTCGGGCAAAAATAAGGGATGAAAGTGAAAAAAAACTATACACCCGGCAAGTCGAAAACCTGAAAAGGCGGCTTGGGAAAAAAGGGTATCCCGGTGGTCTGAAAACCCGAAAGGGCGGTCCAGGCAAAAATTAGGGATCAAAGCGTAACACTATGTCTCATTGGATCACCTTGCAACCAGACTTCGGTATCGACTATCAAGCTCGGACGACACTAATCAATCTGATTTACCTTCAACCAAGTAGCAAATTGATGAGATGCTCGAGGACATAAGGGCAATAGCAGAGTTGGAACCCAGTGGGATTATTCACATAGCTGTGTTTCCTTGTTTTTCACAAATTTTATAACTCTATTGTTCGGCGGCGTTCTCTTACTAGAACGTCAGCCTCTTGTACAAAAATGCCTATTTACAGGACAAACTTCAAAATCAATACAATTCATTTTCAGAGAAATTTCAAACTGTTTTGCCTTTTTCTGTTTTGTTTTGCAAAGAACGTCCAATGTTCATTTTTTATATATGCATTTGACATTAATTGCTGCTCATGAATATTTACATGCGAAACAAAAGACCATTACTTGTAATATCAGAAACAGGGGCAATAAGAATTGTCCAAGCTTTATAGTTGCTCTATCCACCAGGTACAAGGTAGATTTAGCTGAAGAACATGGCTAAAGGCACATTCACTCCCCGCAGAGTAAGAAAAGGACAGTAATGATAACTCTCCCCAACTGAGACTTGTAACTATGAATGAATCGGTAATATTCTCCCAAGCAGAGTTCATCTACCATCAGCACCGCAAAGTCTTAATATCCCCGACAGAGTATAAAAAACATATCCCCAGTGGAGTTTGGAATTTTCCCCAGCGCAGTCTGAAAAAGCTTCCCCAGTGGAGTGTGGAGAATCATCCCCAATAGACTTTGGAAGATTGTCCCCAGTAGAGCCTAAAAGGGTTATCCCCAGCGAAGTCGCAACTAAAGATCATCCCCAGCAGAGTTCATGCCTTTCACAAACAGGAATTCAATCCCCAACAGGATTCAGTATCACCAGCAACAGTAATTCATCCCCAGCGAAATTTATCAGCGGAATCCTCTACAGAGCATATCTTCCCCACAGAGTAATCTCCTCATCAGTTTATTCCCCAACGGAGTTATCCTCTCCTGCATGTTTATTCTCACAGTCATCTTCATTCGCCATCCCCAGCAGAAACGAAGAATTCAGCTTTTTTCTCCAGCAGCTATCCGGGATTTATTTTCCCCGGCTAAAAACATTACACTTCCATACATCATGACACATGCATATATGCATCATACAACACAATCTCATTTATTTTGACAACATCATTTCTTGATACATATCATGCATTACATACAACTGACCTTTACCTTTCAGGAAAGATACGGTTAAATTCTCATAAAATTCAGAGCTATGAAGCTTTTATCTCCAGTTGAATTACTGACAAGTTCTTAAATCCCAACAGAGTTTTTCTCAGTTGAATTACAGACAAGGTCCTAAATCTCGACAAAGTCCTCCGTTGAAGTACAAACAAGTTCTTAAATCTCAACAGAGAAATTTTCTTAGTTGAATTACAGGAAAGTTCTTAAATCTCGACGAAGATGCTTCCCCAAGTCGAATTACTGACAAGTTCTTAAATCTCAGTAGAGATGTTTTTCTTAGTTGAATTACAGACAAGGTCCTAAATCTCGACAATGTTCCTCCGTTGAATTACAGACGAGTTCCTAAATCTCAGCAGAGAAGTTTTCTCAGTTGAATTACGGGCAAGTTCTTAAATCTCGACGAAGATGTTTCCCCAAGTCGAATTACTGACAAGTTCTTAAATCTCAGTAGAGACAGTTTTCTTAGTTGAAGTACAAACAAGTTCCTAAATCTCGACACCTCAGTTGAATTACGGGCAAGTTCCTAAATCTCAACAAAAATTAGACTTCCCCAGCGGAATCTTCCTCAAACAACAGGTATACAAGCTCTCACTAAGGAATCTCTTATGAGATCGAAACTCCTTCAGATGGCATCTTTAAGCCCATCCTCCTGTCAGCGATCTCCAAATGGCATCTGTAAGCCCATTCCCGACATCACAAAGCAACTACCACTTCATGCGAGTGCAAATTTCTGGGCACTCTAGTGTTCAATCATCTTCAACCTTCGGATCACGAAAGGCATGAAAGCTAATCTACATCCCCAGGTTTAAGAAGATTGAACAGGGGCAGCTGTTGTACCCCAAAATTTGCCCTCCCATATTTCTCAAAATATTGCAAGAAAAATCTCCAAGTTGCTCAAGGGTGCTCAAGAGTTGGTCAGACAAGCTCTCTCCTAAGGCAGTCTACCCCAAATTAGGGTTTTGTGTTGCATCAAGATCCTTGAGTCCAAATGACCTCAAGTTCTCACCAATGTCCTAATATGTTCTCAAGGTCATCCATGTCAAATTTCAAGCCTTGCAGAGGAAGTTTGCTCAGTCAATTGCTCAAACGACCAAAAATCGACTATGCTAGGGCAAAAGTTAATTGTGACCCAAATACAGTCAAACTTCAATATTTTTTGTCAACATTCTCATTTTGAAGAATATTTCATCATTTGATCAAGGGTTGATCATGATTCATCAAGGATTGCTCAAGATTCATCAAGATTCAAAAGTTGTTAAATTAGGGTTTTGTAGGAAAAGTCAACCTAACTTTGACCAAGTATAACTTTCTCATACTTTATGAGAAATTACCCATCCAAATCTCGTTTGTAAGAGGATGCAATTCCCTACAATCAATCTTCATACTCCAAGATCAAAATATGCACTCACAAGAAGTTATGAATTTTGACATTATAGGTCATTTTTGAAAGTCAACAAAAACACCTTTTTTTTCAAAGCTTATAACTTGAGCATGGAATATCAAAATGAGATGATACCAAAAGGGTTGGTTAGAGGGCATCTCAAGATTTCTAAAAAATCAAAGAACACCTCCAAAAGTTCAAAATTCAAGAAGTTATGCATTGTTGAAGTTGGACTTTTTTGCAAAAGTGTCAAAAGTCAACTATCCCCAAAACTTCAAATTTTGCCAAATGGGCCCATTCTTTTTCACTTGTTTTGAGTTTGCCTTATTGCCCAAGTTCTCTAGCCTTGGCCATGTGTCCATATCTTATTTTTATTATTTAATTTGATTTTCATTTGAATTAATTCATTTTAAATCAAATAAAATCACATAAAATCAAAGATATTGATAACCAAAGATCTTTTAATGATTTCAGGTTCCAATGGACAGCTAGTACCTCATCAAACTCGAATCAAAGCTTGTATGCACAAAAAGATCCAAATCAAGCCAATTTTGGAAGGTTTTAATGGAGAATCAAATCCAATATTCAAGCATCAATGTAGGAAGATTTGGACAAAGTTTGTTACCCTAATACACTGAGCAATACATAAGGAAGCATGCAATACAGAAACAAAGGTTGGAAGTCAATTGTGGAGGCAGAACCAAACTTACAAAAACCAGAAAAAAGTGGACTTTGAAATCAAGGTTAGAGACATTTTCAGGGCTTGAGACTTGTCTCAATCGATTGCTGGCCATCTCAAGAAGCTAACCCAATCCAAACCACGCGTTTTCAAGCTTCCTAGAGAGCTGTAAGTCTCTCACGGATCCGCCCCATTCTTGATTTCGATTTGCATTATTCTTGCATCTATAACAAAAAATAATTGCATATTTGTAATCTTCATATCATTTACAAGCTTTTGGCATCATTTGATTTTGATTATTTGAGTTGTAGCAAAATCTACCATTAATAGGGTTTTGTTCTTGTTTTTGGGGTTTTCCGTTTCAGGGAAAATCGGCCATAATATTGGCCATGGTTGTGACCAGTGGTTTGAGACGAACTCAACCATGTCCTTAGAAATCATTTTCATATCCTGAGGAGGATTTTGGAATGAAGCTGCGCTTTTTGCTGCGGATAAAAATCCGCAGGTAAAATTACAGTTCTGGGAGGACAGGGACGAAGCCGTGTCGTCTTCCCATTGGGCCATTCAAACGTTTGCGCGCTTTTTTTTTTATTTTCTGGAAATTGATTTTGTTTGTGTATATTAAATTATGTTTGTATTATTATTAACAAAACAACAACACAGTGTAGTGGCAAGCTTGGCATTGAATATCCCTTCAGGACCTGGGTTCGAATCTCAGGTCCCCTATTTTCTTCATGATATTTATTTTCAGGTGATCCAGTGCACATGCCAGCCTAAGACTCACCATACTCCCTCAATCCTCAAAGCGCCAGATGGCCAGATCTGGTGGTCAAGTTTCAGGGGTACACCATAAGCCAGTCAATGCGCATACGCTGGATCAAAAAAAGGTCAAATGGATTTGCATTATTGGGCCAATATATTTGCTTTCAGCACCTCCAAAAAAGGCCCATTCTCTCTTTCTCTCACATTTTTATTTATTTTAGTTTATTTATGTAGTTGTTTAGGTATTGGCTTGCATTTTTGGTAAAACCCAAGTGTATGTGTGAATGTCATGACTGATGTCATAACATTCTAGTTTAGTTTGTACTGATTCATTAGGTACCTTTGCAGAAAAATATTGTCATACAGGTACTGATGTTTAAGTGTGTATCTGAGCATTTTTGCAAAATGATCACATTTTCCTAAATCAGTAGACAGGTTTTTTCAGATGTCATAACAGATGTTAAGACATCCTGTTCTGAACTAACAGGTATGCAGTTTGGTTAATTCTGAGTTTTTTCAGGAAAATGACTCAGTCTTTCCAGAACAGAATCCTGCGTTTTCTTTGGGTTAACCTAGCTCAACCCTAACCTGGTTGATAAAGTCCTGTGACCTAGTCTTAAGGTCAAATGGAATTAACCCTAGATTTTTGTGGAAACCCTAACTGAAGATGCAGCTGCTATATATTCAACAGGGCTGCTGTTTTGAAAGTAATCCCTTTTTGACAGAAGATCATTTAGAAGTTGTATAGTTTTAACTATTGTAATCCAAGCAATTATCATTGTGATAAGTGACTTGGAATAGGTTTTTAATTGTAAGGGTTGTGTAGCACTCAAAGCTTTGAAGCAAGAGTGTTTGTATGTCTCTTGACTAAAGCTGTGAAGCAGAGTCAAGTTAGGTGTGTGTATCACTCAAAGCTGTGAAGCAAGAGTGGTTGTGTTACTTGATTAAAAAGCTGTGAAGCTTAATCAAGTGTATGTTTTTGAAGAGGGTCTTCATCAATTCATTAGTCAAATTGTTTTATGTATCACTGCTATGATTGAGGGGGAGTGAGTAGGAACTCAGGTTTAAGTTGTACTTAGATTGAAATTGTATTGGGTAGGTCTTAAGTGAAGGAGATAAACTGGTTGGTTTATTCCTGAATTAACATCTCTTATAGTGGATTTCCTCCCTGGCTTGGTAGCCCCCAGAGTAGGTGTTGTTGCACACTGAACTGGGTAAACAATTGATTGTGTTCTTTATTGTTTTTGTATTTACTGTCATATAGTAAGTCAGATACGGTGTCATAACATTGAACGTGACATTGAGTATCTGCAGCCAGAATTTCAATTTATTTATCTTATTTAATTAATTTCTAACCAATGGATTTTTTTTCTTTTTTTATCACAAAATCACAAAAATATTTTTATCCAATAAATTTCAGAATTCTCTTTTTTTATTAATAAATATTATTAATTAATTAGGATATTAATTAGGAAACTTTAATTTATCTTGTAAATATTTAAAATTAATTAGAAATCATTAGGTTTTAACACTAACTTAATTATTTTAATTTCTTTCTTAAAATAATCAAAACTCTAAAAATATGTCATTAATTACTTTTTTTCATTTAATTAATTTATTTTATAATTAATTTAGTAGTTAATTTAGGATTTAATTTCTTTTCTTAAAATAAAAAAAAATTAAAAAAAAAAGCATTTTCTTTTAAAAGGGTCAAAACCCTAATTCACATTCGATTTAATTTCCCGCGCACTTTATTATTTTTATCCATATTGATGTATCTGTTTCCGGTATGTAATAGATAATTAGGACATTTAATTATTTTACCGCTTTATTTTATTTTCAAAGGGTTGCTTTTGGCGATGTAAATACCCGACGCCTTGTAATTTAATTTCCGCACTTTAATTTCTGCTAATTACAATTGCTAGATGTTTGATAATAAGGTTCGCATGACAAGACTGGATGTTTAATCTTAAAATCAAATTAGATCACCCTTAACATGTGCAAAGATAAAAATAACTGAAAACGACACACTCGCACATGCGCACTCCTAGGGTACACTCCCACTTGGTTGCCTTCGTACACGGTCATTGAGTATAGGTTGTTTTAGAGGCTGTCCTCTTGTCTAAAAGATCATAGTCGCCTCGAAATGGTTGCCTCGGATATTGTTGCCTCAAACAAATGATCTAAGACATTAGGGTTACCACTAAGGTGTCCTAACATTACTTTAGTGACCGTATGCCCCTCATTCGAATTGACCCTCAAACTCCAACGACGATGCTACCTACTCACTAATAGTGGGATATCATTGTCTAAAGGAAATTAGCGTAGAACGATTCCTTTTTCGAGTAGGTAGATTCGCTTTTAGATACTTGCTCATCCAAAATAAAACCTTTTTCACACTTACACTCCTTTTCAAACAAAGTTTTTTCAAAAACACTTCATTACACTCTTGAGGACAGAAGCAAGAGTTAAATCGAAGTTAAAAACAAAAACTTTTCAAAACCCACAAGCACAAAGAAAAAAAATTTGAAAATGATGAGCAAGTACCTAAGAGCCCGTAGATAACTACGGATAGAAAGGGTGCTAATACCTTCCCTTTCTATAATCTACCCCCCGTACTCAGAGATAATCTCGAAAAAAGAATTTTTCTGTGCTTTTTTCCTTTCCTTGTTGGATAAAATAAAAGTCGGTGATGACTCTTTCTTACCGCGACATTTTGCAAAAACAAACGCAAAACACAAACCAGCATTCCAAAAACAGTTAGTTCTTCCCACCGTATCACAATAAGCAAGTTTGTTTAAAGTGTAACCACTCTACAATAGCAAGTACAAAGGCATGGAAACATGTTTTGTCAAGAAAATCACATGTTGAGCTTAAACATGTGAATTTGAATTCTGATCAACTACAAGTCTCAAAACCATTTGCTTATAAATAGGGATACTATTTTAAAGCTAAGAAACGAGCCAAAACATCCTGAAACTCTCTCAAGCACTCAAAATCTAGAAATTGCACAAAAAACTACATTGATACACAGTTCTGACCTTGAACTTTTATCTCTCATTTCCCTTGTGTGTTTTCCCTCAAATTTATTTACAAAGCTTCTATACCTCAAATATAGTCCATCCCTGTCCTTGTTCCAGAACCGTAACACCATTTTCATCAACCTCCATAACCAAAAAACAGAGTCTGCAAGTTGACTTCTCCAGGTCAAGCTAAGCATTGCTTTAGCTTCCTAGGAACCTGAGGAAACTAACCTGATCATCACAACTCCTTGAAATCAGATCAAACTCATTTCACGATTTCCAGTTTCTAGGTATCTTTTCTGAACTTCTATCTTTTCATTTAGGCATTGTTAAGCTTGCATTTATGAAGATTAAATGTAGATATCATTGCCTTGAAACTGTACATCTCCATAGTTTTCATTTATATTGATTGAGCTTAGTGAATTTTAGGTTTGAATCTCTGAAAAAAGTTAGGTCAGAATTTGGTACTTTTAGATGGTTGGATTCGTATGGAAAAATGGAGCAACTTTCATGTTTACATATTTCATTTTTGTTGAGAAATGAGTAAGTTACAGGAACCATGGCTGGAGTTTGAAGATGAAGTCATTTCTAGGAATGGGTTTATGTTATATATTTATTATTTCACTTATGTTAATAGATGTACAGCCACCCCAGTGGCAAAGGCAACACGCGTGTATGGTAGAGGTCTTGGGTGCAAGTCCCAACGCTACCTTTTGTTTTAATTTCCAACATTTTTCTTTCTTTTTGTTTCAAATAACCAGCGTCGGGGCTTAGTTACTGGGCCTTGCCATTTTTGTTGCACCACACCTCCTGCTTGCTTGCTACAACACAGGCCCAACCCCCTTTTTTTATTAGTTTTTTATTTACAAAAAAACATTAGTGGGCCTTGTAGCGGTAGAAATGTTCAAGACTAAGCCATTGGATTGACTAGACTTTATACAAATCAAAATAAAAATCTCCACCGCGCTTTATTGTTTCCAAAGGAATGGGAAAAGAGCGAATAACCCAAAAAGAGGGGGGAAAGATTCAAGGTAAGGGGGTTGGTTATGCAAAGGGAAGGTATTAGCATCCTAAACATCTACGGTACTCCGCAGGAACCTCTTTGTAAAAATCTGTATATTTTGGCTATAAAAAATGTTGTATATATATAAAATGGATGGTGGAGGTGAGGAAAGAAATATATTTATTTTATAATTTTTGCACCCGCCGCGGTTGCGAACCTTTAGTGCCTACGTACCACCTTTTCATGCAATAGGGGATCAGGGTACACGTAATTCCTCTTTCAAAAATTTAAAACCCAAATGTGTTGGTTAATTTTATAAGATAAAACATCATCGTCATTGTTCATGTGGAAAACACACCTACTACCCACGATCATGAGAAAGGATAATTTGCATCATTTCAAAGTGGAGGATATGGCTTGGATTTCAAAATCAACAATGCCTCACTCAACACCCAAGTGGAAAAATATCTCTTTTCACTACATATTGCAGAAGTATAGTTGCTTGCATCACTACAAGGATTGACAAGAGTTTAATCTTTTAAGAAAAGTTTTAAAGATGAAAAGCCAAAGTGGCAAAATGGTTTGAAATGAGATTGATTGACTTTTAGTCTTATCACAAAAAATGTCAAGGTATTATTAAGTTGATTGGAGTTTATTTATGAAAATGTTTTGAAAATGCATGGAAATAAGTCTAAGTTTATTATGAAAATGGTTCGAGTTCAAAAACAAGAAGAGTTTTCAAAAAGGGAAAGAAGATTTTTGAAATTAAAGAAGATGGGAGGAGAAGAAGGGACTATCCTAAAGCACAAGGTAAAAGCTAGGGATAAGAACCATCTAAGAAACAAGAAGCCAATACTTGACATTATGAGCCATGATAGAATTCTCATTCCTTGGGTTGAAATCAATCAAGCAAAGGAATACTAGACCTCTTGAGAGAACCAAACTTTAAGTGTATTAAGTCTTCATAAAAAATTGGGCAGAGTAACGGCTGTATACGGGTGAATCCTATATTATAAACAAGGGGTGTAATCACAAAAAAAACCTGCACAAAAAAACAAACAAACAACCCAATGTCTTGAGGTAAACTTCAAGAACTCCAGACAAAATAATCAGATAAGATCACAAGGTTTCCAAGATAGGCCAAAGTTTCTAATCCTAAGTCCAAGAAAAGTTCCATGCTCCATAATGCCAAGGATAGTAACCAAATAGTCCAAGTACCATTAAAGATTTTTTAGGGTTTATGTTGATTATTAAGTATCTTAAGAAAGGAAAAGAAAAGCCCAAGTGAGCAAAGTAAAAATGGCAAGAAAGTAAATGCTCAAATGAGCAAAGATGAAAATGGCATGAAATGTAAATGCTAAAACTAAATGGTACATAAAGCATAAAAAAGAATGAGGGCATAAGGTAAAACAAGTCAATAATTAGTGGTTAGTTGGATGACCATCTTGAAACTTGCATTTGGAACTTATTAGAGGATTGGTAGAACCAAAGCCTCCACACAACAAGTTGCATTTGCTTTTTGTCAAGTATATCATCCATTTGGAATTCTCACAAGTACCATTTAATGATCAACAATGTTTAAGTGATCCGCGTTGACCAAAGGTGTTGTAGATCCATTAGAGGATTGGTAGAACCAAAGCCTCCACACAATGAATCTCAAGGTTATTGGATCAAAGAGATCAAATTAACATACTTGGGCTTGCAATCATAAGTTTGGACCATGAATGGTCATTTATTCGAATCGGGACAAAATTTAGCGCTATGTTAAGCAATCGTGAGTGGACTTATATAGAAGTCACACCTATTTTAAGGCCGGTCAATAGCAATCTATGCCCCATTTGTTTTGAGACATGATATAGAGATCATGCTCCAACAACATCTAGTGCAATAAGAAGGGGATGAGATGAAGAGAGATGGGGAAAAAATATACAAACTAAATTTGAATTAAATTTTAATCAAACTATTATTAAAATCATTCATCCATTTTTGTGGAGTTAAACTCAACACCATGGATCCAATGATGTTACTAAAGTTTATGATCCAAAATCTAACCCAAGATCAGCCAGAAAATAGTCACAAAATAATACCACATTTTAATATACATAAAAGGGTTTAAAAAATAATGTTTAAAAATAGAAAATAAAGAGAAAAATATCAACTATGTTCAAATTAATCAAGAAATAAAAAGTAAGACCAAAGAAAAATCAGAAAAAGGCTCAAATAATTTTACAAATTTTTTGGTAAATTTTTTAAGTCAGAAACTATTTTTAAAATTAAAATAAATGGGTAAAATAAACAAAAAATGGTAAAAAATAGTAAAGTCAGAAACAAAAATAAAATAAGGTCACCAATATTTGTCACAATATCATTGGATCATTCCATAACTTTTCCAGAATTTAAAAATGTATGAAAGTATTTTTAAACATTTAAACCAAATCAAATAAGTGTAAAATTTATAAAAAATACCAAAAAAAATTAAATTGTGAAAAAATAAAAATAAGATTGAGAATAATCAAAAATATTTTTCATAATTTTTTGGACTAAAAATGAATATTATATGATTTTTTTGAAATTTAAAACAATTAAAATATAAAAATCAGAAAAAGAAAATAAAAGTAAAATATGTGGACCATTGGATGAGAGTCAAAACGCGTTAGTAATCAAATGGAAGGGATCTGGCGCGCTGTGCATATCATGGTCATTAGTGAATGATGTACAGAATCGAATATAAATCAAATTTTCAAAAATAACAAGTGGCGTGCCATCATTGGTTGGAAGATGACACATAGGTCATCTTCAACCTCCAGCCAACGTGATTTGCATGTCTCTCAAACTGTAAAATTAGAAGCTCAGACCTATGCCAATCTCTTCGTCTCTTCAAGACGAAAATAACCACACCCTCGCGCTAAATTTATATAAATTGTAACTCAAGCAATTTGGAAGGAAAGTTTTGAAAAGGGATTTGAAATTTCATGGTCAAAACGTGTTTCCAGTGAAATGTAAATGTTGCGACTAGAACCAGGGCAATGAGAGCAACACAATGATATCAGAGTTTTGAAGAATTGATGAAGGAATCTACCTATTGAAGTTAAGTTGCAGAGCTCTGAAACTGGACTTCTATGGAACAATATAGGGAACGATTCTTGAATGTAATCATATGGTTAGCTTCAGGAAAGGTCAAGGAAGGTGAATTGAGGGGAAAATTGGATTGAAAAAGGGTCGAGAATGGATTTTGAAGTTGCTGAATTCTGAGTTGTGAAATAAGTTTGGCAGGGTGATTCTGGCTATCCAAGCTTGGGAAATTGAATGGGATAGTTCATGCATTTATAGGAGAAGCGAATGGGATCAAAAGGAAGAGTGAATGATGCGTTTTGGAGGGAAATCATGCACACCTGATACACGAGTGAAGTGTGATACAAACTTCATCGAAACTCATCCAATTCTTACGTTTTGATGTGCTAAACAAATCTGGAACTTCACTAAACATGTTTAGAGGCAAAAACGCGTGGAAAACTTGTGATTAGAGGCCACATTATGGATTTCAAAATTCTGACTTGGTGAGAAATTCAATTTCAAAGTGCCAACTTCTGACCAATGGCATTTTCAACCCAAGGGGTCTTAGGGCATGATTCTTGATGCTTTAGAAAGATGAGGTTACAAGCTTTGTAATGGAAAAAGAATGGAATCAAATGGATGCTTGAGCTGAAAGTTTCATTGAGTCAAAGTTGAAGAAAAAGGGTTGACTTTCCATACTTAGAAATATTTTAAATTCTTCTTCAAAAAATGACCTATAATGTCTTGCATCCAAACATGGCCTTCAACTTGTAATTTGCTCTTGACCAAAAAAGATGGAATGAATTAGATCTCTTGAATGAAATTTTGGGACTTGAACCATTCAAAATATCCAAAAATTGAGAGAGTTATGAATTGTTGAAGTTGGCAAAAAATTATGAAATGGCCTATAATATTTTGCATCTTTAAGGAAACTTCCATCCATTTTCAAACTTTGCACATAAAATAAGGCATAAAGTTCACCTCTTCAAGATCATTATGGAAAAAGAATGGACTCAAGGTGATAAAAAGTGACCAAGTTATGATCATTTGAAGTCACTTATGTAAAATTGTGGATTCATCTGGATGACTTGTAATCTTTCTTCTTCATCAAGGCTCTTCCACATGTAAACTCCTTGGAACTTTTGAAGTGATTTGTTGATAACCCTTTGAAGAGAATGATGTCTTTGGAATCACTCAAAAATACCAAAAGGTGAGAAAGATATACTCCTTTGAAGTTCAAAACCCTAGCTTCTAGATCAAGAAAATGCCTTGAGGAACTTTGACAAGTTTGAACAAACTTCTTGTACCAATATTCTTATTTTGTGAATATAAGTTGTTGAGGATGATAATGAGGACTCATATCCATCAAAACCACTTCCATATCTTGAAATTTGAGAGAAATGTGCTCTTGTGACCAATAGGAACAAGGCCTTGTCCAAACATGACAACTTCTCCAATCAATCCCTTGTACTTTTGAGTCAAATCTAATAACCTTGAAATATGATGAATCAAAACAACCTTGGCATGCAAATTCTTCCAAAACCACTCCAATGGTGAGGTTTGAACTTCTCAAGCTTTTATTGGCTAGGGCATGGAAATAAACTCATGAACCCATGGGGTAGCTTGTTAAATCTCATTGCCTTCACCTACATGGATAACAAGCAAGACAAACCAACATTGCATTTTATTAGTTAAACAAAACAATATTCATGATCACAAGAGGAACATACGTCAAGGTGTTTGGAAATCCCTCTAAAAGGAAAAATTAAATGTAGGGGGAACCAAGAATCCTAATGCGGTCTTGTTGTGAATGAATCAACATGGTATGATGAAGGGATCTTAGGGGCAAAAATTGGGGTACAACAGCTGCCCTTATCTAAGTTTCTTCTATCCGGAGATACGAAGGTTAAAAATCTCCGTGTCGACGCGATCGAAGATACTTAAATATATAAAAAATCCTATTTTTGGCCCTAAGATGCCATGCAAATGCTTATGATCATGAATGCATATGAATCAGGACAAAAGAGACGCAAAACATCACTGGGGATGTAACAATAATAAAAGGAACAAGGAGCACCCCCATCAGTAAAATAAATCACTGGTGGACCCAGAGAACTAAATCAGAGAGGATGGTAGAATGGTCAAAGGATACACTAACTTCTACCGAAGGCGAAGCTACCAACGTTTTACTGATGGCAGAGAGAAAGATAACGAACATCGACGTTCACTGTCGATGGTCTACCAACTTTCACTGAAGGTAGAAAGAGAAAATATCATATCACCGCCGTTCACTGACGATAAACTATCAACGTTCACTAAAGATAGCAAAAAGATAACAGACATCGACGTTCACTGTCGATGGTCTACCAACTTTCACTGAAGGTAGAAAGAGAATATATCATATCATTGCTGTTCACTGACGATGAACTATCAACGTTCACTGAAGATAGCAAAAAGATAACAGACATCGATGTTCACTGCCGATGGTCTACCAACTTTCACTAAAGGTAGAAAGAGAATATATCATATCACCGCCGTTCACTGACGATGAATGTTGTACCCCAAAATTTGCCCTCCCTTTTTCACAAGAAATCACAACCCCAAGGTTTTTCTCCGATTTTTAAGATCGGCTTGAGAGTCGGTCAAACAAACTCTTCTTTATTAGTTAATCCAGAATTAGGGTTTCCACTGATTTTGTTGAGATTGGCTCAGGAATTGATCAGACAGATCTTTCTTTGGCAGCAATCCAGAATTAGGGTTTTCTCTGATTTGTTAAGGTTGACTCAAGAATCGATTAGACAGATCTTTCTTTGGCAGTGATCCAGGATTAGGGTTTGCGCTCACATTTCTCAGAAGAAACTGAATCCTCAGAAATTCAGTTGACTGTTATATCATTTTTACGCTTGTTCAAGATTACTGGTTATTTCTCAAAACCTAGTTATCTGGGGTAGGAGCTGAGACTTTTGTTTGGAATCTTAAAGGCATTTTCTTGATCAGTGGAGTGAAAGGTTTATGGAATGCTTGTTTTGTTTAACTATACAACGCATATGTTAATTGGAATACCAGGCGTATTATGATTAATGCAAGGTCGCGAGACGGGAAAGTTTGTTGATTATTTATTTCATCTGGATTAAAGTTATTGGGATACATTTCCAGTTATTTTAATTTAAGAGTCTTAAATCATTAAATAGACAATACAAGGAAAAGTTGGAAGATATTTGACAAAGACTTATTTATTTATTTATTTCAAATGTTGTTACAAATTTTATTCGAATATTGTGAATTTACAATTTACAGTATTTACAGTAATATTTGTTTACAATATACGAAAAACAATATAATAAATCTAAGCCTAAATCTCTTGAGATCTTTGACTTCTACTTCTACCGCTTCCTCTATCATCCAACTGTTACTTACCTGCAAAAGACAGAAAGAAGTTAGTATAAGAATTTTCAAGCAGAAGCAGGTAAAAAGAAAAATCATCATTAAAGTCTGCTGGCCTGAATCAGAAATGCTATGTTCATCATGTTTCATTTTCCTCTCTGCAAATCACAAGAATATTTCTCTTCTCGATTCACAGAGAGAAAAATAAAATATATAAAATTGAAAACATACAAGTTATTCAAAATGCAAAGGCACAAGGCTGCATATAAAGTAAACTGAACTGCCAGACTGAGTTTCAAAATGCATTAACCAAATGTCAAACTGAGTTGCCAAACTGTCACAACAATGCAGAAGCATACAAGTAACCAAAGTTCAACGCAGAAGCATACAAGTAACCAAAGTACAAGCAGGAAATATGGAAACAAGTACACAATGCAGAGATAAACCAAGTTACAAGCAAGAGAGGTTGTCCTGGCCCTCATAATGTTCTGGCCAGCAGCTTTTCAGAATTATAATATAATAAGCAATCAACAGTGCTTTTATGGAGAGAGAAAGAGAGTGAAGTGGGGGGTTTGCAGTTTTGGCAGGCTGTAAAAGGCAGTAAGAAAACAAATAGATATAACAAGTCTAACAGTTCAGCAGAAGGGGAGGGAGATATAGAGCAAAAACTGCTAAACCTCCCAAAAACACAACAGATCAGCAAGCCTGCCTCCAACTGAACCTACAAAAAACTGCAAGCTTAAACTCATCAACCTGTACACCAAAGTTAAAAACCTGCCTGTACTAAACACTCAAACTGCTTTCAAAACCAAAAAAACTGTAAACAACAAAACTTACAGGCCTGTTTCAAAGGCCAAAAACTGCAATTTAGTAACACCCTGCATAACTCAACAAACTTACCAAAAACTCCACAGCCCGTAACTTACCAAAAACTGCAAGTTACAAACCTGTTTAAACAACATAGCCTGCCTTCCAAAAGAAAACCTGCTTAAAACTGCATCAACCTGCTCAACAAACTACAAGCCAAATTCCAAAACCTGCTCACAGGCCAAATTACAAGAACCTGTAAACACTTCCAAAACAAAAATCAGTAAGCTTTCCTTACAAAATGCAAACTTGCATCTCAAACTGCAAAGCCAAAAGTACAACAGTCAAAAGCAAAAACCTGTAAACAACAAAACTTACAGGCCTGTTTCAAAAACCCAAGCTCATCAGCCTGCTCAACAAACTTGCAAGCAAAACTCCATAGCCTGTAACTGCAAGTTACAAACCTGTTTAACTGCTAAGCCTCCAAAATCACAAACATGAGTTACAAACTTGAAAACCTGCAAGCTCAAACCAAAACCTAAAGCCTGCATAATTGCAACTCCCTAACCCACAAGCCTGCTTGTAAACACAAACAAATGGCAAACCTGCAGTAAATACAAACTGCAATTTTCCAAACATACAGTCCAGGCCAAACTGCCTCCCAAAACACAACAGATCAACAAGCTCAACAAACATACAAAAAAAGCCACAAACTGCAACAACCCTGCTTGCTCAACAAAAAGCAAAACAACAACATTGGTTTTCAGTTTCACCATCATCAACCAAAACAAAGAACAACAACAATAGCTAATCTCAGAACCATTTCATCATCAAATATCCAACACCCAAAGAAGAGGAAGAGGTTCAGAAGTGAAAAAAAAGGAGCACTAGTTTTCAGAGACGAAATTATCATCAAACATCAATGAAAGTTCAAACAATATAGTTTTCAGAAACGAAATCATCATCAAACATCAATGAAAGTTCAAACAGTATAGTTCTCAGAGCAAACTCATCATTAAACATTCAAAAAAGAAGTCAAACACAGAAATACTAGAAATAAGCCAGCCACCATCATGCTCCTCCTCCGCCTAGCCTCCTGGGAGCGCCACCGGCCAGCTCACCCTCCCTCTCTCACTTTTCAAAAGCACAACGTTCAAGGTAAGCTCGTTCTCAACTTTTTACTACGCATCAAACATAAAAAAAAACCATGAATCAAAGCATGCAAGTAAAAATCAAGTAGAACGAAAACAGAACTATAAAATTCCCAAAAACACGTTTGAAACGAAATCGTACCACAAACATTCAAGATTCTGGATCACCGTGAAGAGAGCAGGAGGTGAGATAGGGAGATGCTCCGGTGGCTAGGAGGGAGTCTCAAGGATCAGAAGCCCATGGTTGAGAACGAGGAAAAGAAATGAAGAAGATGAGAGGAGCGGCGCCGTTGAGACCAAAACTAAAAACCCTAATTTCTGAGTACACAAAACGTTAACCCTAAAATGTTGTACGCTTCAGATAGGCCTTTGCCCAAACCAAAACCATTAAGCCCAAGCATTTTCTAGCGCCTACACCCCCCCTGATTCTTGTTCTCCTTCATTTTCTACTTTGGGCCAAGTACTAATCATAGGCCCATCATTTTTATTATCTTATCAAAACTAATTTTTTTTCTTTTTTTCTTTAGATTACTTTCTTTCTTCTAATTAACTCAAATGCTAATTTAATTTGGTTTTAATTTCTTTTTTTAAGTTATTGTTAATCTTGTTAATAATAAAAAAAATATACAAAAAGAAAAGAATATTTAGTTTAAATGTTTTTTTGGTTTTCTTTAAACCTAATTATTGATTAATAAAATACAAAAAATAATAAAACTTTAACTTAAATAATTTTTCTTTTCTTTACAAAACTCTTTATTTACATAATCAATAAAATACACAAAAAAATAATAAAAAATACTTAATCTTTCTTAGGTTAAAATTTTTATTTAATCATTTGTAAATAAATACACGCATCTCATATTTCTTTGATTTTCATTATCTTATACTTTGTTATAATTTTACATTGAAAATGCGACAGTTCAATTTGGTTGTAATATATACTTGGACATTATTATTCTAATAAGACTCATCCCCATTTGTAAATAATTTGTACCCTCATCCCCGGATACTTATTTGTAATAATTTAGACTTTAAATTCCCGCAATTTATCCCTTTCAATATAATGTATAGTAATTAGGGTTTGTATGCGAAGATTCAAAATCAATCGCTAGATAACTTAATACAAGAACAAATGCATGAAAATCAATACACAATTCACACTTGCACCTCTAGGGTAACCTCGCATGTTGCCTCGGAAAATGCAATCACGTCCCTCGAGTATGAGGCACTCTAGCAAATGCCCCTTTGATAAACAAAGATCGTAGTCCCTCGATGACCCTCGATGTTTCCTTCGATAAAACAATCTCGTCCCTTACAAAATTGCTAGAGCGTCTCACAAGTTGCTTTCAATGATTGTATGCGATGACCCGCGCCTGTCCCGTTTAACATCCTAACGCAAGGTTTTTCACCAAATACAATGGTGAAACAACACTGTTAAAAAGGGTTAAAAACATAAGAAAGATCTTTGAGTAAAATAGGGTAGACAACTCTTAGTTACTTGATCAAAAATCTTGCAAAACATCCTTGCCATTTTCAAACATACCTCACAACACAATTTCCAAACAACTTTCAAAACATTGAATTATCTTTTCAAAAAGACACACACCTTTGTATATGTTAAAACAAGAATCATTACAAAGGTTTCCTAGACAAGGCTTCTTTTTCAATGAATTTTCAAAAAACCACACACAAAGCACCATTTCAAACAATTGAAAAGAAAAGGCAAGTGATCTAAAACAAGTAACTAAGAGCCCATGGATAACCATGGATGAAAAGGGTGCTAGCACCTTCCCTTTTCATAATCTACCCCCTGAACCAAAGAAAACATCTCAAAGGTCTTTCCTGTTCTTTTTGACCTTTCCTTTGGATAAAATAAAAAGTCGGTGGCGACTCTTGCTAAACCGAACAAGTGCGAAAACAAACGCAAAACCTCAAGTCAATTCTCCCACCATATCACAGAACTGGCGACTCTGCTGGGGATATTTCTAAAAGTGGGGTTACCTTAGGGTTTTAGATCACCTTTACATGCTTACTTTGATTGCTTTTATTGCTTTATTTTTTGGGTTCCTTGTTTGGGTTTGTTTTAAATCCTACACCCGGATTTGGGGACACCTTTTAGGTAAGTAGCAATAAACTGTGAGGGAACTGTGCGGGGTATACCGACATGGTTGAAGCAGTGGCTACGTTAGTGTGACATATTTGTGGGTATCGGTAGCCTTTGAGTCAATCAAAGAGAATACAGGGCCGCTGAGTGATGTCATGAAGCACTAACAAACTCTTAGAACCTTACTTGACCATCTTGGCCTTTTTAGGGGTAGTGAGATGACCGACTTTGGTGCAGTCCGAAGTTGGTAGATACTCGATACTACACTCATTGAGGATTGTTTTCTTGGAATATTTTGGTCTCCAGTTAAGTGGCTAAACCAAAACAATGAACACATAAAATAATCCAGTGATATTGAACTCCTTAGAACCCGATCTCTATTTTAGGACAGGTTGAGCCAACTAACTTCAAGAGAGTACTTACCTATAAACCCCGTGCAAGCCTAAACCTAAGGACTTGTCTGCTTTGTGTGAGTGTGATTATCTGTATATACACTTGCCTACTTTTGCATACATGTACATAACATCATAACATCATACCATAGCATTTTCAATGACCATTTCAAGGATCTCGAGGGTCTTATGATGCAGGGTCACGTTGAACCAGACATCTACCAAAGGGCAAGAGGATTTTCCTCTAAACAAACACCGTCAAAGATCAAGTGCAACAACTGTAATCGAGGGCTATGACCCACTTGACATGGTGAGCTTGATTCTCGTGGAAAGACATCCACGGATACAAAGTTCACCAGTCAAAGAAGTTGATCAAAGATCAACCTCTAATATTTTTCTTGTGTTTACCCCGAGAGATTCTTGAAAACATGCATCCACATATCATGCATTGTATCATGACAGGTTTTCCTTTTCAGGTTTCCTTATTCTCCTACTGTTTATTTCAGTAGAGATGGCTCTAGAAAGGACTGTCGAAGATATCCAGGCTCAAAACGCTCAACTTCAAGAATTGTTCTTGAACCTGTCCCTGGGGCAAGAAGAAGTGAAAGCTCTCCTCACAAGGGGCATGGTCCTAGGAAATCCAGGTGGCGTCAGGAATGATCAGTTGGAAGAACTACAGATTGAGCTGGCAACAATGAAGATCCAAATGATGGGATAACTGGTGGGCCAGATGGCTCTCATTCAAGACCTGGCTCAAAGACAAGAGGAGCTCAGGGTTCTCGTCAACAAACTGCTTCAAGATAACCAAGTGGGGCAAAAAACTAGGGTTGAATATCAAGTCATCATTCAACCTCCTTTGAGACAAGAAGACAAGGGAAAGGCTCCTCAACTTGCTTCAGGGTCACAAGCCCAACAACAACCTCGCCGGTATCAACGGGGTAATCGGCGTAAGCAAAATACGTCTAGAAGACAGTTCACAGAAACCGACATACCATCATCTCTAATACTGGAGCGCTTGTTGAAGGTCAATCTGACTGCTTTAAAGGATCCTATTCGGAAGCCCAATACCTCTGCTCCTAGCTATCACCCCGACGCATTTTGTGTATACCACTCCTATAGTCATGGACATGACACCGACGACTGTTGGGCTTTGAAAAACAAAAATTCAAGACTTGATTGACAATGGAGTGCTGAAATTCATGCCAGATGGCGAGATGAAAATCTTCCGCTGAGGGTTCTCCACCTGAAATGACAAAGTTCAAACTAAGAGACTTTTGTTTCATTTGAATTTTTAAGTTGTAATTTCTTTTGTTATTCAAACAATTATCTGTTGATGTCAAACTCTGTTTCATTAATGCATGGCATATGTTTGTCTTGAATTCATTCATTTTCACTATTCTTGAATTATGCTTCCTACTTTCTCTATGATATTTAACTCTTGATAAAAGTTACAAAGTCTTTAGAGGGAGGATGACGAAACAATGCCATAATCTCATAACAGTATGCTTTTGAACAGACCTTGCTGACGATGTACAAGCATTTCTTTCAAACCCTAAACACTGGAGTTATAAGGAAGATAATCCCTAGTCAACCCCCTTCGAGCCAAAGAAGTAGAAGTTTTCTGTTTTAAACACAAGTTGAAACCTTTGACTAAACCTAGGGAAGGGTAGTCTCTCAGTTAATTCAAAAAGATGCGCATTGAAGTCGCAAACTCTCAGTTCGTAATACAACGAATAACCTCAAAAACATTCCTTTGGAATCAAAAGACAGTGACGGTTCCTTATCTCATAGGCAGTCATTATCTCTCAAAAGAGAAAAGCCCACTGAGCCAAAACCTACAAAGGAGGCTTAAGAAAGCTAGGGCATCCCGCTGACTGTAATCTCGAAAATAGGAACAGTCAGGCAAAAATTAGGGATAACAAATCAAAAGAAAGAGGTCGTTATAAATCCTCAACAACGTGAAAAATGATGCAAAAAAATGATGACTACCTTCCAAAATCCAACTTGGGTGAACCGTCACCAAAACGTCGTTCCAAACTCGAATAGAGTTCGACGCACAATTAACTGAGTTTAGGATTAAAGAACATCACGAAGAACGGGTGGGTACAAATATACTTTGAGCCTTTATCCTTTGTTTCTTAAACCGTGAACCAAGCCACGTTACAACCCTTCAAAATTCATAATTGAAGCATGGGTTAGTTCGAAAGCATACTGTTACGAAAGGTATCCTGACTCCTGTAAGGCTTTGCCCTAAATCTTGTGTTAAATTTGTCTTATAAAAAGTTTTCTGCTAAAAAACGCATTTTTCAAAACTTCGAGACAAGCATAAACTTTTCATTACTTGAATATCGTTGTTTGCACATGCTTATTTGTTTGACAGTGAAGAAATTCACAACAGTGAATGTTCGGAGGAACGAAAGCTCTCTCAGTGAATAAAATCACTTCAGGTGGGATGATACTCCCGTTGCAAAAATCTCCCATCAACAAAAAAAGGGGACTTGGTATGGTATTTTCCAGTAAACCTCGGGCAGTCCAGTCAAGATTTCAACAAATCTCTCAATTATAGATTAACCGGGGCCAAGTCTCCCTCACCATCATTTGGGGCATTAAAACGTCAATCTCAACAAAGGGTTACGTACAGTCCAAGTTTCCTGGCAGTGCCACAAGCACTTGATACTAGGGGCAGTGACGAATCTCTCCGAAATCTTTCTGAAAAGAAATTCAAGCGTCCTCGAGAAGTTCATCACCTCTCTAGTAGACCAGCAGTCATGGGTTTATTTCCCCAACATTTGTCAAGGATTTATTCTCTGAAACAAATTACATTTCAATAACCTTCATAACATATTCAGATCGGTCGTCAAAAATTCCTTCATCACCTGTTGGAAGTTACGGTCGTCAAAAAATTCCTTCATCACATGTTGGAAGTTACAGTCATCGAAGATTCCTTCATCACCTATTGGAAGTTACAGCCACCGACAAAATAACGGACAACTGAAGCTCCTAAAAATCTGTTTCTCTCAAGAATGAAGATTCTCATCCTTAAAACCTCAGAAGATTGGTATACTCCCAAGCTCCTGATACCGTTAACAGAAGGAAGATTCTCATTCTTGAAACCTCAGAAGATTGGTATACTCCCAAGCTCCTGACCCTCAACAGAATGAAGATTCTCATCCTTAAAACCTCAGAAGATTGGTATACTCCCAAGCTCCTGATACCGTTAACAGAATGAAGATTCTCATCCTTAAAACCTCAAGAGATTGGTATACTCCCAAGCTCCTGATACCGTTAACAGAATGAAGATTCTCATCCTTAAAACCCCAGTAGATTGGCATACACTCAACCTTCTGACCCAAGACCTGAATGAAGATTCTCATTTTTGGCTTCCCCAGTAGATTGGCATACACCTAACCTTCTGACCCAAGACCTGAATGAAGATTCTCATTTTGGCTTCCCCAGTAGATTGGCATACACCCAACCTTCTGACCCAAGACCTGAATGAAGATTCTCATTTTGGCTTCTCCAGTAGATTGGCATACACCCAACCTCCTGATTTTCCCCGACAGAATGAAGATTCTCATTCTCAAAGTGGTATACAATTCAACTTCCTGATATTCCCGACAGAATGAAGATTCTCATTCTCAAAGTGGTATACAATTCAACTTCCTGATATTCCCGACAGAATGAAGATTCTCATTCTCAAAGTGGCATACGACTTGACTTCTGAACTTCCTCCAAACAGGAATAAGCCCCTCCAACAGGATAGCTACTTTTCAACAGTATGGCTATTCCCCACATAGTTTCTTATTCCCTAACAAAATCAAGACTCTCGTCTTTGATTCTCTGGAGCTTTCTTTACTCTCAGTTTGAATTTGTCAGAATTTCAAATCCCCTGAAGATCGAAGATTCTCGTTCTTGGCTCCTCAACACTAATTCCCCAAGCAGAATGAAGACTCTCATTCTCAAATCCTCACAGAATTTTCAGATATTCCCCGGTAAAGATCTCCTCAAAACAGGAATCCCCAATAGATTGGCATACAACCCAAACTCCTGATTTCCCCAACGGTGGTCCCAAGATTTCTCATTTTCAATGATCAAAGGATTTTCAATCCCCAGCGGCAGTCAAGGATTTATTTTCCCCGACAGCGGTCAAAGATTTTATTATCTCCAGCTATCCAGAATTTATCTTCCTCAGCAAGACGCCTAATCAGCTTACATACGGATTCATTACATTCATATATCATAAGAATTGATATAACACATACATTGCATCATACAACATAACTCTGTGTTTCAGCTAATATTTCATCCTTCGTAGGATAATTTTAGCAAGTTTCAAACTTCAAGGATTTCTGAAAATAGTTCACGGATGCCTCCCGACACGGATGCTAATCTGTTGCTTATTCAGACCCCTAGCTCAGAGACATTCCAACCATGGATACCTTTTTGATACTCACCCTTTCACCTACAACATACAGTTCAACAAACATTCTTGGATGGCATCTATAAGCCCATCTCCAGCGAGATTCTACCATCTCCAAATGGCATCTTTAAGCCTATTTCCTCAGCTATATTTTGACGAGTGCAAATTTATGGGCACTCTAGTGTCCAATCATCTTTTACCTTCGAGTCGCGAACGGCAAACTTGCCAATCTAACTCTCCAGGTTCAAGAAGATTGAACAGGGGCAAC
Organism: Vicia faba; assembly: GCA_948472305.1. NCBI lineage: Eukaryota > Viridiplantae > Streptophyta > Magnoliopsida > Fabales > Fabaceae > Vicia > Vicia faba. The sequence goes on along the minus strand of CATIWC010000333.1, from coordinate 381,448 downwards.
TGTTGTACCACAAAATTTGCCCTCCCTTTTTCACAAGAAATCACAACCCCAGGGTTTTTCTCTGATTTTTAAGATCGGCTTGAGAATCGGTCAAATAGACTCTTCTTTATCATTTAATCCAGAATTAAGGTTTCCACTGATTTTGTTGAGATTGGCTCAGGAATTGGTCAGACAGATCTTTCTTTGGCAGCAATCCAGAATTAGGGTTTTCTCTGATTTGTTAAGGTTGACTCAAGAATCGATCAGACAGATCTTTCTTTGGCAGTGATCCAGGATTAGGGTTTGCGCTCACATTTCTCAGAAGAAACTGAATCCTCAGAAATCCAGTTGACTGTTATATCATTTTTACTCTTGTTCAAGATTACTGGTTATTTCTCAAAACCTAGTTATCTGGGGTAGGAGCTGAGACTTTTGTTTGGAACCTTCAAGGCATTTGCTTGATCAGTGGAGTGAAAGGTTTATGGAATGCTTGTTTTCTTTAATTGTACAACGCATATGTTAATTGGAATACCAGGCGTATTGTGATTAATGCAAGGTTGCGAGACGGCAAAGTTTGTTGATTATTTATTTCATCTGGATTAAAGTTATTGGGATACATTTCCAGTTATTTTAATTTAAGAGTCTTAAATAATTAAATAGACAATACAAGGAAAAGTTGGAAGATATTTGACAAAGACTTATTTATTTATTTATTTCAAATGTTGTTACAAATTTTATTCGAATATTGTGAATTTACAATTTACAGTATTTACAGTAATATTTGTTTACAATATATGAAAAATAATATAATAAATCTAAGCCTAAATATCTTGAGATCTTTGACTTATACTTCTATCGCTTCCTCTATCATCCAACTGTTACTTACCTACAAAAGACAGAAAGAAGTTAGTATAAGAATTTTCAAGCAGAAGCAGGTAAAAAGAAAAATCATCATTAAAATCTGCTGGCCGGAATCAGAAATGCTATGTTCATCATGTTTCATTTTCCTCTCTGCAAATCACAAGAAGATTTCTCTTCTCGGTTCACAGAGAGAAAAATAAAATATTATAAAATTGCAAGCATACAAGTTATTCAAAATGCAAAGGCACAAGGATGCACATAAAGTAAACTGAACTGCCAAACTGAGTTTCAAAATGCATTAACCAAATGTCAAACTGAGTTTCCAAACTGTCACAGCAATGCAGAAGCATACAAGTAACCAAAGTACAATGCAGAAGCATACAAGTAACCAAAGTACAATGCAGGAAATATGGAAAAAAGTACACAATGCAGAGATAAACCAAGTTACAAGCAAGAGAGCTTATCCTAGCCCTCATCATGTTCTAGCCAGCAGCTTTTCAGAATTATAATATAATAAGCAATCAAAAGTGCTTTTATGGAGACAGAAAGAGAGTGAAGTGGGGGGTTTGCAGTTTTGGTAGGCTGTAAAAGGCAGTAAGAAAACAAATAGATATAACAAGTCTAACAGTTCAGCAGAAGGGGAGGGAGATATAGAGCAAAAACTGCTAAACCTCCCCAAAACACAATAGATCAGCAAACCTGCCTCCAACTGAACCTACAAAAAACTGCAAGCTTAAACTCATCAACCTGTATACCAAAGTTAAAAACCTGCCTGTACTAAACACTCAAACTGCTTTCAAAACCAAAAAAACTGTAAACAACAAAACTTACAGGCCTGTTTCAAAGGCCAAAAACTGCTATTTAGTAACACCCTGCATAACTCAACAAACTTACCAAAAACTCCACAACCTGTAACTTACCAAAAACTGCAAGTTACAAACCTGTTTAAACAGCATAGCCTGCCTTCCAAAAGAAAACCTGCTTAAAACTGCATCAGCCTGCTCAACAAACTACAAGCCAAATTCCAAAACCTGCTCACAGGCCAAATTACAAGAACCTGTAAACACTTCCAAAACAACAATCAACAAGCTTGCCTTACAAAATGCAAACTTGCATCTCAAACTGCAAAGCCAAAAGTACAACACTCAAAACCAAAAACCTGTAAACAACAAAACTTACAGGCCTGTTTCAAAAACCCAAGCTCATCAGCCTGCTCAACAAACTTGCAAGCAAAACTCCATAGCCTGTAACTGCAAGTTACAAACCTGTTTAACTGTTAAGCCTCCAAAATCACAAACATGAGTTACAAACTAGAAAACCTGCAAGATCAAACCAAAACCTAAAGCCTGCATAACTGCAACTCCCTAACCTACAAGCCTGCTTGTAAATACAAACAAATGGCAAACCTGCAGTAAATACAAACTACAATTTTCCATACATACAGTCCAGGCCAAACTGCCTCCCAAAACACAACAGATCAACAAGCTCAACAAACATACAAAAAAAGCCACAAACTGCAACAACCCTGCTTGCTCAACAAAAAGCAAAACAACAACATTGGTTTTCAGTTTCACCATCATCAACCAAAACAAAGAACAACAACAATAGCTAATCTCAGAACCATTTTATCATCAAATATCCAACACCCAAAGAAGAGGAAGAGGTTCAGAAGTGAAAAAAAAGGAGCAATAGTTTTCAGAGACGAAATTATCATCAAACATCAATGAAAGTTCAAACAATATAGTTTTCAGAAACGAAATCATCATCAAACATCAATGAAAGTTCAAACAGTATAGTTCTCAGAGCAAACTCATCATTAAACATTCAAAAAAGAAGTCAAACATAGAAATACCAGAAATAAGCCAGCAACCATCACGCTCCTCCTCCGCCTAGCCTCCTGGGAGCGCCACCGGCCAGCTCACCCTCCCTCTCTCACTTTTCAGAAGCACAACGTTCAAGGTAAGCTCGTTCTCAACTTTTTACTACACATCAAACATAAAAAAAAACCATGAATCAAAGCATGCAAGTAAAAATCAAGTTGAACGAAAAAAGAACTATAAAATTCCCAAAAACACGTTTGAAACGAAATCGTACCACGAACATTCAAGATTCTGGATCACCGTGAAGAGAGCAGGAGGTGAGATAGGGCGATGCTCGGTGGCTAGGAGGGAGTTTCAAGGATCAGAAGCCCATGGTTGAGAACGAGGAAGAGAAATGAAGAAGATGAGAGGAGCGGCGCCGTTGAGACCAAAACTGAAAACCCTAATTTCTGAGTACACAAAACGTTAACCCTAAAATGTTGTACGCTTCAGATGGGCCTTTGCCCAAACCAAAATCATAAAGCCCAAGCATTTTCTAGCGCCTACACCCCCCCTGATTCTTGTTCTCCTTCATTTTCTACTTTGGGCCAAGTACTAATCATAGGCCCATCTTTTTTATTATCTTATCAAAACTATTTTTTTTCTTTTTTTCTTTAGATTACTTTCTTTCTTCTAATTAACTCAAATGCTAATTTAATTTGGTTTTAATTTCTTTTTTTAAGTTATTGTTAATCTTGTTAATAATAATAAAAAATATACAAAAAGAAAAGAATATTTAGTTTAAATATTTTTTTGGTTTTCTTTAAACCTAATTATTGATTAATAAAATACAAAAAATAATAAAACTTTAACTTAAATAATTTTTATTTTCTTTAAAAAACTCTTTATTTACATAATCAATAAAAAACACAAAAAAATAATAATAAATACTTAATCTTTCTTAGGTTAAAATTTTTATTTGATCATTTGTAAATAAATACACGCATCTCATATTTCTTTGATTTTCATTATCTTATACTTTGTTATAATTTTACATTGAAAATGCGACAGTTCAATTTGGTTGTAATATATACTTGGGCAATATTATTCTGATAAGACTCATCCCCATTTGTAAATAATTTGTACCCCCATCCCCGGATACTTATTTGTAATAATTTAGACTTTAAATTCCCGCAATTTATCGCTTTCAATATACTGTATAGTAATTAGGGTTTGTATGCGAAGATTCAAAATCAATCGCTAGATAACTTAATATAAGAACAAATGCATGAAAATCAATACATAATTCACACTTGCACCTCTAGGGTAACCTCGCATGTTGCCTCGGAAAATGCAATCACGTCCCTCGAGTATGAGACACTCTAGCAAATGCCCCTTCGATAAACAAAGATCGTAGTCCCTCGATGACCCTCGATGTTGCCTTCGATAAAACGATCTCGTCCCTTACAAAATTGCTAGAGCGTCTCACAAGTTGCTTTCAATGATTGTATGCGATGACCCGCGCCTGTCCCGTTTAACATCCTAACGCAAGGTTGTTCACCAAATACAATGGTGAAACAACACTGTTAAAAAGGGTTAAAAACATAAGAAAGATCTTTGAGTAAAATAGGGTAGACAACTCTTAGTTACTTGATCAAAAATCTTGCAAAACATCCTTGCCATTTTCAAACATACCTCACAACACAATTTCCAAACAACTTTCAAAACATTGAATTATCTTTTCAAAAAGACACACACCTTTGTATATGTTCAAACAAGAATCATTACAAAGGTTGCCTAGACAAGGCTTCTTTTTCAAAGCATTTTCAAAAAACCACACACAAAGCACCATTTCAAACAATTAAAAAGCAAAGGCAAGTGATCTAAAACAAGTAACTAAGAGCCCATGGATAACCATGGATGAAAAGGGTGCTAGAACCTTCCCTTTTCATAATCTACCCCCCGAACCCAAGAAAACATCTCAAAGGTATTTCCTATGCTTTTTGACCTTTCCTTTGGATAAAATAAAAAGTCGGTGGCGACTCTTGCTAAACCGAACAAGTGCAAAAACAAACGCAAAACCTAAAGTCAGTTCTCCCACCATATCACAATGAATTATCAATGTTCACTGAAGATAGCAACAAGATAGCAAACATCGACGTTCACTGCCAATGGTCTACCAACTTTCACTGAAGGTAGAAAGAGAAAATATCATATTACTACTGTTCACTGATGATGAACTACCAACATTCACTGCCGATGGTCTACCAACTTTCACTAAAGGTAGAAAAAGAATATATCATATCATCGTCGTTCACTGACGATGAACTATCAACGTTCACTGAAGATAGAAAGAGAATAACAAGCACCGAAGTTCACTACCGATGGTCTACCAACTTTCACTGAAGGTAGAAAGAGAATATATCATATCATCGCTGTTCACTGACGATGAACTATCAACGTTCACTGAAGATAGCAACAAGATAACAAGTTTCCCCAATATTCTGGTGTTTCGCCTAGAACGGGTCTCAACTTCTTATTTAACCAAGGCACTCCGCTTGGAAAGGATAATACATAAGCTGTCTCAAATAAAGAGACTTGCTATTTGTGGTCACGGAGGATTGTAAAAGGAAATGACTTTTTTTGGGGCAAGAGGTATGACTTCCTAGGGAGATGCCATGCTATTCTTGCTAAGGGGATAAAGTCTTCTTGTGCAAAATAAATGCACCAAACAAAGCTTGGAGTTTTTCAGGGTTCCAAAGTAAATAATATTGTCGGGGGACCACAGATCCAAACCAGAAATAAACTGGAATGAAACAGTCAACCAGAATACATCCTTTGAGAAATAAACTCAAGAGGGAAAACAAGATTCATCCAAACAAGGAGCTGTACCGGAAGGCTAAAGCAAAAAAACTTCTACGAGGGACAACTCAGTAGGGAATTCGAAAGAATGTACATTTTCTGCTTAAGACCAACTCTCTAATGAAAAGAGGGTAACGTAACTCTGCAAAACAGGGTAATATGTCAACAAAAATATTAACAAATGTCAATGAACAATGATTTGTCAATTTTAGCTTTGCATGATTCATGTATGAATGTATGAGTGTTATCGTGTGCATGCTGACAAAATAGATACACAACTTTGGGAACAACCAATCAAAACTGCCTCGGACACTACAACGCTCGGCTAAACTTCAACCAAGATGATCATTCCAAGAAAGGTAAAGGCCAACTGTGGAATCAAAACCTACTGTCTGCTTTTAACTTAAATGAGGAGAAACATAATCCGGAGGTAGACAAATCAAACAGATACCAGGGTAGAATATCCTTCTTCCGACTTCATCGGGGAAACCAGTGTTTTTTTTCAAAATTAACATGCCTACTGAAGATTGCAAGACCAGTCTCAAATAAAGACGAATGACACCGAAACATCCAAACTTTGTTGGGGAATTCAAGCCTACTTCACTGGAGAAAAATGCGGATTGAAACTTCACGTCATGAAAACTCAGAAAAGAAGAGAAATGAATCCAAACTTGACCGAGGATACCGGAATCAGGAACCTAATACGGTGAAAACAACCCGAGTAGACCTTCTCGAGGGGAACAAAAGCTTCTCAAAACAACTGGAGTTTGTCCATTCCTGGGATCACCATTTTTGTTGTCATTGCTTCATCATAATTCTCAAAGTAAAAGTAAATTGTAAACATCTTTTTTTTTGAAAAATCAATTTTGTTTTTTAATCTCTTTGCTTTGAAAGTTATTATCAGTAACAAATGGAGTCTTTTCAAGTTAAATAAAATAAGAAACACAAAGAATTGGGTAAAATCTTGAATTTCATTAATAGAATGGTAGTCTGTGAAAGGCGAGACTCCATAGATGATCACAAAGTTTGAGAAATGGTAATACATAATGGAAAAGATACATTGAGATACAATGACCACTATCCCCCCTAACAACTTTTGAAATCCTGAGCAGTAGCTTTTGTTGAAGTATGGTGAGGATCCGAGAAGATTGTTGCTTCAACGATCAAGTCTTGTCTGACGTAGTTACTTGCCAAGAAAATCCCTAACTTTTGCCTAAGCTGCCCTTGCGGGTTTTCAACTTAGCGGTAAATTTATTCTATTTATGTCTCTAATTTTTGCCTAGACCACCCTTTCGGGTTTTCGGTCTACCGAGACGCTCCTTTTTTCCTGAGCCGCCCTTTCGGGTTTTCAACTTAGCGAGTTGTTCTTTTATTTCTTTAGGCGAAGTATTTCTTGACTGCGTCAGTGTTCATGGGACGTGGGAAATCCTCTCCGTCCATAGTTTCAAGAATTAATGCACCGCCAGAGAAGGATTTCTTGACAACATATGGGCCTTCGAAATTGGGAGTCCACTTACCCCTAGAATCAGTGTTGAAAGACATGATCTTCCTGAGCACGAGGTCTCCTTCTCTAAATTAATGAGGTTTGACCTTTTTATCAAAAGCTTTCTTCATTCTTCTATGATATAACTGGCCATGACACAAAGTTATCATCCTCTTCTCCTCAATCAAATTCAATTGGTCAAACCTGTTCTGGACCCATTCAACCTCTGTCAGCTTGGTTTCCATTATCACACGCAACGAGGAAATCTCTACCTCGACTAGGAGTACAGCTTCCATTCCATACACTAAGGAGAACAGGGTTGCTCCTGTTGAAGTGCGGACAGATGTTCGATATCCATGCAGAGCAAAAGGGAGCATTTCATGCCAATCCTTATAAGTAATAACCATTTTCTGGATAATTCTCTTGATATTCTTATTAGCAGCTTCAACAACCCCATTCATCTTTGGCCTGTATGGAGATGAATTGTGATGGACAATCTTGAATTCTTCACACAATTCTGTCATCATCTTGTTGTTCAAATTCGAGCCATTGTCAGTGACGATTCTGCTCGACACACCATACCGGCATATAAGATTATTCTTGATGAAGCGCACCACCACCTGCTTAGTAACATTGGCATATGAAGCAGCCTCCACCCATTTGGTGAAGTAATTAATTTCTACCAAGATAAAATGGTGCCCATTCAAAGATTTGGGTTCTATCATCCCAATCATGTCAATACCCCACAATGAGAAAGGCCATGGGGAGGAAATCACATTGAGAAGCGTCGGAGGCACATGGACATTGTCTGCATAAATCTGGCAGTTATGGCACTTCTTTGAAAATTTGTAACAGTCGATTCCATTGTCAGCCAATAATAACCTGCCCTTAGCATATTTTTAGCCATTGAATGTCCATTGGCATGAGTGCCAAATGAACCTTCATTAATCTCATGCATCAACATGTCTGCTTCGTGTCTATCCACGCATCTGAGCAAGACCAAGTCATAATTTCTCTTGTATAACACATTTTCACTGAGGAAGAAACTGCCTGTCAATCTTCTCAATGTCTTTCTATCTTTCCTCGACGCACTAATCGGGTATTCCAGAGTCTGAAGAAAGTGCTTGATATCATAATACCAGGGTTTTTCATCTGCTACCTCCTCTGCTGTAAACACATGAGCGGGTCTATCCAGCCGTCGAACCGTAATTCGGGGTATATCATTCCAAGTATTCACTTGGTACATAGAAGCCAGAGTTGCCAGAGCATCCGCCATTTGATTTTCATCTCTAGGGATGTGATGGAATTCAACTTTATTGAAGAAGGGTAATAATATTCTAGCATAATCTTTGTAAGGGATCAAGCCGGGGTGACGAGTGTCCCATTCTCCTTTAATCTGATTTATTACCAAAGCTGAATCACCATACACATCTAGATTTTTGATTCTGAGATCAATAGCTTCCTCGAGACCCATGATGCAAGCCTCATATTCTGCCATATTATTAGTGCAATCAAATGTTAACCTTGTAGTAAAATGAATATGCGGTCCATGAGGAGTGACAATCACAACACCAATTCCTTTACCATAAGCATTCACAGCTCCATCAAATATCATACTCCATCGAGATTCAGGGTCAGGACCTTCCACAGGTAATGGTTCATCACAATCCTTCACTTTCAGGAACATCACATCCTCATCGGGGAATTCATATTCTGCAGACTAGTGATCTTCCACTGGTTGGTGAGCAAGATAATCCGCCAACACACTACTTTTAATAGCCTTTTGAGTGCGGTATTCGATAACATATTCAGATAACAACATCTGCCAGCAGTCAATTCTCCCAGTAAGAGCAGGCTTTTCAAAAATGTACTTGATTTGATCCATTTTGGAGATCAACCAAGTAGTGTGATTCAACATATACTGTCGCAAACGCTTTGCCGCCCAGGCTAGAGCGTAACATGTTTTTTCCAGCATGGAATACCGCGACTCACAATCAGTGAATTTTTTACTGAGATAATAAATGGTGAACTCCTTCTTCCCTGTCTCATGCTGCTGTCCCAGAATATAACCCATGGATTTATCTAACACTGTCAGATACATAATCAACGGTCTTCCTTCTACGCGAGGGAGCAAGATAGGAGGTTCAAGCATATATTCTTTAATACTCTCAAATTCCCTTTGTAAGTTGTTGTACCCCAAAATTTTCCCTCTCATTTTACTCAATACATACTCCTAGAGATCTTCAATTTGCTCAAGTTTGCCCAAGAGTTGACCAAACAAACTCTCTCCTAAGGCAGTGAGTCTCAAATTAGGGTTTCCATTTTCATCAAGATAGGTGGACTCCAAAGACCTCATATGCTCTCCATGGTCCTAATATGTTCTCAAGACCATCCATGTCAAGTTTCATGCCTTGCACAAGAAGTTTGCTCAGTCAACTGCTCAAATGCTTGAGAATCGACTATATTAGGTCAAAAGTCAACTGTGGCCCACATACAGTCAAACTTCAATATTTTTAGTCAACATAAAAATTTTGAAGTGGCTTTCATCATTTTATCAAGGGTTGATCATGATTCCTCAAGGAATGCTCCAAATTCATCAAAACCTAAAAGTTGCTAAATTAGGGTTTCTTAGGAAAAGTCAACCAAACTTTGACCAAGCATAACGTCCACATACTTTATCAGAAATTTCCCATCCAAGGCTCATTTTGAAGAGGATGCAATTCTATACAACTCATCTTCATCCATCAAGTTCAAGATATGCACTCACAAAAAGATATGAATTTCTACATTATGGGTCCTTTTGAAAAGTCAACAAAAACACCTTTTGGGTCAAAGCTTCTTACATGAACATGGAAGACTCAATTGAGATGAGACCAAAAGGTTTGCTTAGGGAACATCCTAAGATTTATAAAAAGTCAAAGAACACCTCTCTATAGTTAAAATTGGATGAGATATGCCTTATCAAAGTTGACCTTTTTTGCAAAATTGCCAAAAGTCAAATGGGCTCAAAATTGCATTTTTTGCCAAATGGGCCTAACTTTTTATGTTTGCACCTCACTTATAATATGATCCACGAACCAAATATTCTCCCACACATTATTTGCTTCATTTTACAATTTATTTTGATTTTTTATTAATTAAAAATTGAATTAAATCAAATAATTGGTGAATAATAGCAAAGATATGATTTGATTTGGTTTTTGGACAGGTTGGCAATCAAAATATGCTGAGTTATCAAGACCAAAACGAATCAAGCATAATTGGTACAAGAAAGGGATGATTTGGCTCAAAATAGCAAGTTCACATGTAGCTTGAAAGTCAAATCAAATCTCTCATGATTGCAAAGATTAAATCTAAGTTTATAACCCTAATTCATTCCTAGATATATATTGAACATGTACAAGGCATGAGACAAGGTGGAAGTCGTGAAAAGAGGCAGAACAAAACTTTAAAATTTCAAAGAAAAGTGGTGATTCGATTTCCATTTTATAGGCCAAGTCAAGCCGTTCCAGGAACGTGTCCCAATCAATTTCAAGCTGCCCCAGGTCCAGAATCATCATGTAGCAGTCCCACGGTTTTCCCTGTTTTCTAAATTCGATTACTGTGATTCACGCATCATGAACATGTTTTAATGGCATATATGTGTTTGTTATCATGTTTGCAACGTATTGGTTATGTTTAATTGATGTTATAATGCGTGTGTTATACCCAAAAATTTACCCTCTCATTTCTCAAGGAATCACCCCAGACTCTCAAGTTTGCTTCCATCCAATTTCAAGCCTTGAACTACAAATTTTCCAAGAATGTCATCCGCAAGGGCAAAATGGTCATTTGCACACTGAGAAGTCTAACTTTGACTTTTGGATCAAAATCAAATCTCAAAAATCATATTTCATCAAGACATGTTGGAATATGAAGTTTGTTTCATCAAGAATTTCAAAAGTCAAATTTTACTTTGGAAAAGTCAAATTCTAAATACTTAGAAATTTTTCTAAGTGTTTAAGAAGCATGACTAAACTCAGAACTTCTGACCAGATCATCACCATAACACTCAGCAAATTCTGGATATTTTCAAGACAGATTTGGGTCAGAACTTCTGAGCCAATTTTCACAAAAGCTTCAGTCAGAGTTTGCCAGGGTAATTCAAAGAAGGTTAAGCAACGTGCTGCAAGCTTTCTAGAAAGTCTGAAAGCTCCTTCAGAACATGCTGGAGCCAGAAGATACAAAGATCAGAGGTTGGATGTTATGCTGAAGCTGAACTTCTAATCCAGAACTAAGTAATGATGCAGAGTTTCACATGGCATGATTTCTAGTTGTGATAAGTCTCATCATCATTTAATGCTCATTTAATGCTCACAACCAATTTTGAGTCTTTATCCAAAGGATTTCCACCACGTGTACCTCTAATGTCTTGGGATAGCAAACTCTGATACTAGGCCCATGCTTTGTTTCTCTTTTCCTTAAATCCTGCTGACAACTCCAGCTTAAGCATGGTTAAAAGCTGCTAATCAACAGCTAGTTCAGCCTACGGCTGTATCCCATAATTGCACCAAACTAGCATACGAAAATAGTGATGATAAAGCAAGGGAATAAGATGCCAAATTGATTTAAAATCCCATTTGTCTTTCCCCCCAAAATAACAACAAATCCATCTATAAATAAGTTGCTCCATCACACTTGCAAAGGGGCTGGCTTTTGGAGAGAACTATCAAAAGAGAAAAAGAAACCTGTGAAACCCTTCATAAAAAATACAGATTTCCCAAAAAGAAAACCAAACCTTTATTCTTCCCTTTGAATCAAAGAACTTGGCATTTTCTATTGCGTTACTCTTGCTGATTCCAGAACATCCAAAGGCAGCCACTCAAAGCTCCAAGCCCATGTTCCAGGTTCAAGGTAAGTCTTTTTGACTTTGCATCTTTTTCATTCAGAACATCATTAACATGTAAATATCATAGTATTAATGTTGTCCATACCATTGCATAAGTAGAAAAATTATGGATCAGAGTTTCTTGATTAGGGCTAGACTCATATTTAGGATTAGAACTTCTGAAAACTGTTGTGCTTTTATCCTTCTGACTTGTTGATTGTTGAAAACTGAATAGATTATTGATGTGCTGATTGAGTGTTGAAATATGGCATTAAAACTTCTGATGTTCATTCATAGTTTTAACATACATAACTTTTATGATTTTTCTCACTACTAAACACACACAGAACTTCTGAGTTCTCTTCACTGTTTTAACACACATAACTTCTATGATTTTTCTCACTGTTAACATACACTGAACTTCTAATGTTTCCATTTGCTGTTTTCAAACACTCAGAAGTTTCTGATTTTTGCATTCTGACAATACACATAATTGCTGATGTTTGCTCACTGTTTTAGCGTAACACAAAACTTCTGACTTGTGGCCCACTGTCTGAGTACCACCTAGAATTTTTGTGTTTTCCCTCTGACGTGTCTTAAAGGACCTCAGAGTTTACCAACTCAGAACTTCTGATATCCACTGACGTTTCCTGCTGTGTCACAACGCGCCTAGCTTCAGAACTTCTAATCCTTGTTTATTTTGCTTGCAGTAGCACGTTGTTTCTATCTTTCATTTATTTTCTTTTTCATCATTTTTAATATTAACTCTTTTTTATATTAACATAAAAAAAACATAAAAATATTTGCCTTTTAATTTATTTCCTTAAGACAAAAACATTTTCTAAACAAGTCCATTTCTTTCTTATATTGTACATTTCAATATGGTTGTAATAGTAAATTAGGACTTATTTTTACTTGCAATCCCTATTCATAAATATGTACCCCCATCCCCTAAATATTGTAATAGCGTAGGACTTTACATTTCCGCAACTTATCGCTTTCAAATGTAAATGCTAGTAATTAGGGTGTGTATGGCAAGATATGAAAATCAACAAATAGATCATCCTAATCAAGACTAAATGCATGCAATCAAACACACTTTACACATATGCACCCTTAGGGTAATCTCACTTGTTGCTTATCAGAAAAATAGTCATGTCCCTCGAACATGGGTGTTTTAGCAAAAGACCCTCGATAAAAGATCGTAGTCCCTCGATGACCCTCGATGTTGCCTTCGGTAAACGATCTAGTCCCTAAACGACATTGCTAAAACGTCTCATAAGTTTCCTTCTATGACCCTCGATGACCCTCGATGTTGCCTTCGGTAAACGATCTAGTCCCTTCACATCCAACAATGGGACTTCTTACCAAATCAATGGTAAGATAGTCACATCTAAAGGAGGAGGAAAAGCATATTTAAGACCTTTTGAGTAGGTAGATTTGCTCCTAGTTGCTCGCTTGCTCACAACAAAAACATTTTATACACTCACACTTCCATTTGAAACATTTTCAAAAGATAACACTTTGTACGCGTTCTTATAGAAACGAGAGCCATTACAAAGAAAACCCTTTTCAAAATCACTTTCAAAAACACATCTCACAAACACCTCTTTGAACTATTTTCAAAACAAAACTTTGTACGCATTCTTATAGAAACGAGAATCATTACAAAGTCACATTTTCAAAATATTTTCAAAAACCACACAAAGCATAATTTCAAACAAAAGCAAGTGATCTAGCGAGTAACTAAGAGCCCATGGAAAACCATGGATGAAAAGGGTGTTAATACCTTCCCTTTTCATAATCTACCCACCGAACTCAAGAAAACATCTCTAAAGGTCTTTCCTGTGCTTTTTCACCTTTCCTTTTTGGATAAAAGAAAAGTTGGTGGCGACTCTTGCTAAACCGCAACATTTGCGAACACAAACGCAAAACACCCAAGTCAGTTCTCCCACTATATCACAGAACTGGTGACTCTGCTGGGGAAATTTCTAAAAGTGGGGTTACCTTAGGGTTAGATCACATTTACTTGCTTACATTGTTTGATTTGTTTGCTTTACATTATGGTTCCTTGTTTGGGTTTGTTTTAAATCCTACACCCGGATTTGGGGACACATTTTAGGTAAAGTAGCAATAAACTGTGAGGGAACTGTGTGGCATATACCAACACAGTTGAAGTAGTAGCTACGTTGATGTGATACTTTGGTTGGTACCGATAACCCTTGAGTTGAATCAAGGAGAGTACAGGGCCTCCGTATGGTGTCGTGAAGCATCAACTGACCTTAGAACCTTACTCGACCAACTTAGGCATTAGGACGTAGTGAGATAATCGGTTTCAGTGTAGAGCTGAAAATTGGTTGATACTCGATGCTACACTCATTGAGACCAAACTTTTTGGATATCTCGGCCGCAAGAAAAGATTGATTGAGCTGAGACAATGCCTAAAAGAAAGGTTAGTGATATTTAGATCCCTTAGAACCCGGTTACTATTAACTAGGACAGGTTGAGCCAACTAAACTTCAAGAGGGTACTTACCTACAAACTCCATGCAAGCCTAAACCTAAGGACTTGTCTGCCTTGTGTGAATATGATTATTTGTATATAACTTGCTTACCTCGCATATTTGTACATAACATCATAACATCATACCATAGCATTTTCAATAACATCGACATACCATTTCAAGGATCTCAAGGGTTTTTGATGCAGGGTCACGTTGAACCAGACGTCTATCAAGAGGTAAGAGGATTTATTTCCCTCTAACCAAACGCCGTCAAAAAATCAAGTACAACAAACTTGAGTCAAGGGCTATGACCCACTTGACATGGTGAGCTTGATTCTCGTGGAAGGACATCCACCGATACAAAGTTCTCCAATAAAAAATGTTGATCAAAGTTCAAACATTTTCTTGTGTTTACCCCCGCGAGATCCTTGAAAACATGCATCCACATATCATGCATCATATCATGACAGGTTTCTCCCATACAGGTCTCCTTATCTTCCTACTATTTATTTCAGTAAGATGGATATGGAACAAACGGTGAAAGGCATCCAGGCTCAAAACGCTCAACTTCAAGATATGTTCTCGAACCTATCTAAGGGACAAGAAGAGGTCAAGGCGCTCCTCACCAGGGGCATGATCATGGGAAATCCTGGGGACGATAGAGATGACCAGTTGGAGAGGCTACAAACTGAGATAGCCATAATGAAGGTCCAAATGATGGGACAACTGGTGAGCCAGATGGCTGTTATCCAAAACTTGGATCAAGGACAAGAAGAGCTTAAAGTTCTTGTCAACCAACTTCGTCGAGACGGTTGCAATCGTATGGGGCAAACAACCAGAATTAGAAATCAAGTCACTGCTCAGCCTCCCATGAGACAAGAAGACGGAAGACCTTCCCATTTTGTTGCCACATCATGAGCTCAACAACGACTTCATCAACATCAACCAGAAATTAAGCAAAGGCAAAGCAAGCCCAAAAGGCAGTTTACCAAACTCAACATGTCGTTGTCTCAAGCGCTACAACACATGTTAAAGGCAGAGTTGATTACATTAAAGGCTCCTATCCGGAACCCAAATACTTCCGCTCCTAACTACAATCCTGATGCATTATGTGCATACCACTCCAATAATCCTGGGCATGATACGAATGACTGTTAGGCTTTGAAAAATAAGATCCAAGACTTGATTGACGGAGGAATGCTGGAGTTCACACAAGATGGCCAGACCGAATTCTTCTGCCGTCCCTCAAAGGCTCACCACCTAAAGTGACAATTTCAGACAAAGAGGCTTCTGTTCATTTGAATTTTCAGTTGTAATTTCTTTTGCTTGTTCAAACACTTATCTATTAATGTCAAACTTTGTTTCATTAATGCATTGCATATGTTTGTCTTGATTTGATCAACTCATTTTCATTACATTTAAAATATGCGTTTTACTCAATTTATGACATTCAACTCTTGCTAAAAGTTACAAGCCTTTAGAGGGAGGATGACGAAAACAATGCCATAATCTCATACATTATGCTTTTGAACAGACCTTGCTGACGATGTACAGGCGTTGTTTCAAATCCCAAACAGTGAAGTTATAAGGAAGATAATCCCTAGTCAACCCCTTCGAGCCAAAGAAGTAGGAGTTTTCTGTTTTCACAAAATTAAAACCTTTAAACAAAACCTGGGGCAGGGTAGTCTCTCAGTTAATTCAAACGCGCGTTTAGCCGTAAACTCTCATTTTGTAATACAACGAATGACATCAAGAAACATTCCTCTGGAATCAAAAGATGGTGATGGTTCCCTACCAAATAGGCAGTCATTATCTATCAAAAAGAAAATCCCACTAAGTAAAAACCTACGAAGGAGACTTAAAGAAAACTGGGGCATCCCGCTGACTGTAATCTTAAAACAATAACAGTCAGGCAAAAATCAGGGATAACAAATCAAAAGAAAGAGGTCATTACAAATCCTCAACAACATGAAAAAAAATGTTGCAAAAATGATTGCCTTCCAACAAACTTAACTTGTTTGAACCATCACCAAAATGTCTTTCCAGACTCAATTGGAGTTCAAACGTACAATTAACTGAATTTAGGAATGAAGAACGTCACGAAGAACGGGTGGATACAAATACACTTTGAGCCTTTATCCCTTGTTTCTTAAATCGTGAACCAAACCATGTTACAACCCTTTAAAAGTCCTAATTGAAGCATGGGTTAGTTCGAAAGCATACTATTACAAAAGGTATCCTGACTCCTGTAATGCTTTACTCAAAATCCAGAGTTGAATTACAAACTTCTTTACTTGCTAAAAATGCATTTTTTAAAACTTCAAGACAAACATAAACTTTGCATTACTTGAATATGACTGTTTGCATATGGCTATTTGTTTGACAGCGGAGAAATTCACACAACGAATATCCAGTGAACGACATCTCTCTCAACGAACAAAATCAATTCAAGTAGGATGACATCTTCCATTGACAAATATCCTATCAACAAGGGGAATGACATGTCACTATCCAGTACACCTGGGGAAGTCCAGTCAAGATTCCAAGAAACCTCTCAATAAATTCAGAGAAACCGGGGGCAGGTCTTCGTCTCCATCACTTGGGGCATTGAATGTCAATCTCAGCAAAGGGTTACATACAATCAAACATTTTTGGCAATACCACAAACATTTGATGCTAGGGGCAATGAAAAGTTTCCCCATAATCCTTCTCATAAGATGATTCCCCAGCAAGAGTTTAATCTCTGAAAACCTTTCCTCAGCTGAGACAACCTCAAGAGTCCTTGAGGATTTTCCCCAAAGAAGTCGTCACCTCTCTAGCAGACCGACAACAGGGTTTATTTCCCCAACAAACTACAAATTCCACAGTTTGAGTTTTCCTTTCCAACTACTACAAATCAAAGGACTACAAATCCCTTTCCCCAGTAGACTACTCTACAATCCCCAGCAAGTTACTGTGAAACTTAGACCCGACCAGATATCAGTTCAACTTTGACCCCAATAGAGAAATAGAAAACCGAGACTCCATAACTCTTTTCCCAAGAAAGAATCAACACTCTCCAGAGTTTTCAATATTCCCCAGCAGAGTTCTCCTCAACACAACAAAACAGGAATCCCCGGTGGAAATATTCTAAGCAAAGTTTGAAGACACACCAACTCTTAAACAGCATTCCAGGATATAACGACTCCCCGACATTTGTCAAGGATTTATTTTCCCAGAAAAAAATACATTCATTAACATTTCACATTTCATACATCCTATTTACATACATGATAAGTGCATACAACACAATCTCATTTATTTTTGAGAACATCATGACATCATGCATTTCATACATCATGACATTGCATACAGCTAATGTTTTACCTTTTTTAGGAAAAGGCCAATCAACAGATGGCTACTGTGATGCAGTGGGAGAGCTAACTTGAGGTTTTGCGTTTATGTTAGCAAATGTCGCGGTTAGCAAGAGTCGCCACCTACTTTTCTTTTATCCAAAAGGAAAGCTAAAAAGCACAGGAAATACCTTTGAGATGTTTTCGTGAGTTCGGGGGGTAGATTATGAAAAGGGAAGGTGCTAGCACCCTTTTCATCCATGGTTTTCCATGGGCTCTTAGTTACTTGCTTTAGATCACTTGCTTTGTTTTGTTTGAAATGGTGTTTGGTGTGATTTTGAAAGTATTTTGTAAAAGAGGCCAATCGTTTAGGCGATGTTTATAATGATTCTTGTTCGTAAGAATGTATACAAAGATGTTTGTCTTTTGAAAATGTTTTCAATGTTTTGTAAGATGTTTTGAAATGTGCGTGTGTTTTTGAAAATAACAAGGATTATTTTGAAATGGAGCAAGTAACTTAGAAGCTATCTACCTACTCAAATGTCTTTCTTGTGCATTTTTATTCCTTTGACATTGTTGACTTACCATTGATTTGGTAAGCAACCCTATCTTTGGATGTAAATGGGACGGGCGTGGGTCATCATATAACCATGGTAGCAATGTTTCCAAGTATCTTAGCATTTTTGAGGGACCAAGATCATTTTGTTTAGGCAACTTTTTTAATATCGTCATCGAGGGACTATGATCTTATTTTTGTTTTGTTTTGCCAAGATACTTTGCATGCGTAACATGGCCATTTTATTTTAGGTAACCAAGTGGGAGAAACCCTAAGGGTGCTTGTGTGTAAAGTGTATCATTTTCATGCTTTTGTCTTGCATTTAGGGTTTTCTATTTTGCTTTGTTTTTGTTCTTGTCATGCAAACCCTAATTACTAGTCATAGTATATAAAGTGATAAATTGCGTAAAATAAACAAAGCTATTACAACAATTTTTATGGGAGGGGGAATACAAGTTTGAATGGGGGATTTGCACAAATATAAAACTAAATATATTATTACAACCAAATTGAATATGCGCGAATTTAAATAAATAAGACAAATATTTAAAATGCAATGCAATATGTTCATGTAAAAATGTTTTATGTCTTGTTTTTGTATAAAAAAGGATATTTAACTTAAACCTAAAAAATAAGGAAAAATAAATAATTCTTTTTGAAAGGGATGAAACCCTAATTTTATTCAAAGAAAATAATGTTTCATATTATTATTTTGTACATTTTTGTATAAGAAAATAATAAATAATATTATATGTAAATATTAAAAATTAAATATGTGTAAAAATTGGTATTTGCAAGTATAAAATGTATAATAAAAAATATTAAGTATTTTTAATTATATTTATAAGTTATTTAAGAAAATAAATTCCATTTATCAAAATAAACTATTTTTCATGTGAGAAAATAAAAAAAATAAAATAAAAGTGTGAAAATAAATAAATCATTTTTTGGTATTTTTTATCATTAAGAAAAATAAATGAAAGTATTAAATATAAAAATATATAAAAAATACAAAAATATAAAAAGTCAACCAGGGGGGTGCAATAGCAAGTCAGGGGGTGTGATTAGCAAAAACAAAAAGGCCAAGGCGCCAAAAAGCCCCGAACTTCATCCCTGTCCTTTGTTCAGCTTTCTACGCGCGCTTCCATGTTCAAACTGTATCTTGCTTATGCTTGCATAAAAACAAAAACTCATAACATGAAAAATGTGGCATTTGAGCTCACGATTCCAACCATATAAATTATGTAACCTAACTCTTAAAGATCAAAGAGAATTTTGGAATCCCTAATTCGTGACCTAAATTTTTCAGAGTTTTCAAGCTTCAAATTCTCTTAGCACAAGTAACATAAATGAAAAGTAATGATATGTACAACTTCGTTATGACGAGAGCTACATTTTTTCTTCACAAATCGTGACTTGAAGTTGCCTATATACAGAGATAGAGTTTAAGAAAATACCTCCTTCAGCTGGAATCAAGTAGGGCAATGTAGGGACTTTAATGGAGGCCTGGTGATTATTTAAGCTTCCTTGAACTTCCCTGAACCTATTCCAATGCTTATCTTGTTCTGAGGATGGCTGGAACTCTCTGACCAAGTCCAACTGCAAGCTTCCAAATTGAAAATGGCAGATGCTAAAACAGGGGTTACAGAACCAGGGTGATGGCTTGGATTGACTAGGTATCAAGTGTTTAAGATGTTTGAAGTGATTAAACACAAAACGCACGAGCCAAATGAGAGTTGGTTGTGCTTTTGCAGAAAATTGTATGCTTGGGCAGAATTTTGGTGTTTTTGAATTTGAGAGAGTTTCAAGTCTAAGCCAAGCCTGTTATGCATTGTACAAAGTTCGTATATTTGTATAGAAGTGATCCAAAGTCATCTTCCCAACAAATCTATCAATGCTAGCCTTTTTGCCAACTTTCTTGTACTTGAAGCAAAGTGACAAGACCAATGCTTCACATGCTTGTACCAGTTTTCTTAGGGATGAAATGAGCTTGTAAAATTTGCTTGAGAGCTGTAGAATTTGCTTGTACCAAGGGGACAAGTCCAATGCTCAATATTGACAATGTTGCAAAAGTTGCCCTTTATGAAAAGGCAATGTGACCTTTTTCCCCAAAATGGAAATACATCTTGTGTAAAGCTTCAAAAGCAAGGATAAAGGTTTTGGCTTCTGAGTATGCATTTAATTAAGGAGTTTATAGCAAGCTTAGGACCTGTAAAGCAATATATAACCAGCATAGGTTTAATTTGCAACTTGATGCCATGTGAAAATGGCTTGAACAAAAGTGAGAAAATGCCAACTTCCCTTCTTCGATTCTCCCTACTCAAAAATGATCTTGGAGACTTCTTGGACATTTTGGAAAGCTTGCAATGTGCTATATAATTCATCTTTGAAATGAATTTTGATATACCTCTTGGAACTAGGTGAAAAGTTTCCATGAAGTTGGGTCCAAAACCTTCCTAAATTAGGGCAAAATTTCACTAAGTTAAGAAGTTCATGGACCTATATTCATAAATTCATAACTTGAGATCCAAGCATCTTTTGGGAAAAGTTTGTGAAGAAAAGTTGTATATTTCATGGGGATCTATAACTTTCATGTTGGGAGTTTTCTTTGAATCAAAATGAATCATGGTGAAAAAGTGGTGAAAAGTTGGGAAAAAATAAGAAAATTTTTATACTTAGAAAAATTCTAAGTTATAAAATTTTTCAAATTAAAACCTTAATTTTCAAATTTGGTTTTCTTGGTTGACAAGTTTCATATCTTGACATATCTTGATGAATTATGACCCTTGGTACTTGATTTTGACCAAAAAGTCAAAGTTTGACTTTTCAGTGCACAGTTGACTTTTGATCAATTGACTACAAATTTCATCTGTCAATCCAATGAACTTGAGATCTTTTGAACCATGTAATTAGGTCAAGATGATGCAATTGAACCCTTGAAATCATGTTTGAACTCAATTGTTCATTGGCTAAGTTAAAAATCAGAAATTGTCCTTTCTCAATCAAAACCCTAATTTTGACCATTTCGCCCTTTTGATGATTTGATCAAATTTCTTGAGGAGTTGTGATGCAAACTTGATCAAATGGTATATATGAGTCTAAAATATTGATGTGGATAAAAAATTATGAAGTTTGACTGTAAATTGGCCATGGTTGACTTTTTCCCTAATACAACTGATTTTTAGGTCAATTGTCCAATTGACTGATAAAAAATGTGGTTCAAAGCTTGAAACTTAACATGAGCAATCTTAGGGGTCCAAAATGATGTATGAAAGTCACATGATGCATTGGTGGTCCAAAAATCCTTATGCAAACTCAAACCTTTATTTTGGGTTATCAGTGCAAGATGAGATGTCTTGAGCTGGCCAAACCTTAATCTTGTCTTGAGTCAAAGAAGTCTTGTGAGAAAAATCTTGATAAATGAGAGGGAAAATTTTGGGGTACAACCGCTGCCCCTGTTCAATCTTCTTGAACCTGAAGAGTTAGATTGGCGAGTTTTACCTTTCGTGACTCGAAGGTAAAAGATGATTGGACACTAGAGTGCCAATAAATTTGCACTCGACAAAGTGTAGTTGAGGGAATGGGCTTAAAGATGCCATTTGGAGAGGTGATAGAATCTTGTTGGAGATGGGCTTGTAGATGCCATCCAAGAATGTTTGTTGAATTGTAAGTTGTAAGTCAGAAGAATAAGTATCAGAATGGTGTCCGTATCTGGAACGTATCTGAACTGTATCTGGAGACTAAATCAGTATGAGCGACAAAATAACATCCGTGTCTGGAGCGTATCCAAGCTATATCTGAACTTGAAATCTGAATAAGGGCCAGAATGGCATCTGTGTCTGGAGCGTATCTGAACTTTAAATCTGAATGAGTATCAGGATGGCATCTGTGTCTGGAGTGTATCTGAATTGTATCTTGAATGTTGAAGTCTGAATGAGTAACAGAATGGCATCCGTGCCTGAAGCGTATCTGAACTTGAAATCTGAATGAGTATCAGGATGGCATCCGTGTCGGGAGCATATCTGAACTGTATCTTGAATGTTGAAGTCTGAATGAGTAACAGAATGACATCCGCGTCCGGAGCGTATCTGTACTGTATCTGAAAGCTGAATCTGAATGAGTAACAGAATGACTTCCGTGTCTGGAGTGTATCTCTACTGTATCATGATTGCATATTGTTAAACGGTAGCTGTTAATCTTATCCTCAAAAGGGTAAAATGTTAGCTGAAAAATAAAGTTATGTTGTATGAAATGTATGATGCAATATATGTGTTTTATCAATGTTTATGATATGTGGATGTAATGTATGCGCATGTAAGCCGATTCGCTGTATTGCTGAGGAAAATAAATCCTTGATTGCTGAGGATATGTGGATTCTTCATGTCTTGAAGTTGGAGTATTGATAAAAATTCTATTGCGAGCAATGCCATATACTGCTTGAGTAATTTTCTTGGGGAATCCAGAGAATTTTGATGACTTCTGCTAGGAATTAATAAGGAGAATCTTCATTCTGTTGGGGAGCAATGAAAACTCTGTGGGGAAAAAGCTTATTCCTGTTTGGAAAAAGTTTAGGAGTTTCGATCGTCTGCCACTCTACTGGGGAATTATCCTAGGTTAAGGAGAAACAAAAGTTAGCTGTTATCCGGTTGATTTTCAGGCTTCAAGATGACTTGCTAGGGAATTTGGAGAAACTGAATGGTTTCCGCTAGGGATTGGTAGTTGGAAGTTTCAACTCCACTGGGGATCTTAATGATGTACTGTAGGGATTGCTCAATGGAATAGCCTAAAGACATTTTCCTATTCTTTCAACCTGTCAGTAATTGTTCTTTTTCATTTTGTTTATTTGTAAACAGTAATTATGTTCAAATGCATATGTTCATTAATGAATCATTGGACGTTTTTGCAAATAAAAACACAAGTTTAAAGGAAAAGGTAAATAGTTTTCTGTACTTTGAAAGAGATATCTTTGTATTTACTTTGAATAAGTATTTTGTACAAAGGATACAGACATCCTAGTAAGAGGATGGTGTCATAAAAGTAAGAAAATTTTATGCAAAGAAAGATAGCTATATGTGATAATCCCACGGGGTTCCCATTCTGCTATAGCCTTCGTATCTCCGAGTATCTTGTCCATTTGTTGCTTCGTCCGAAGATGATTGAATTGATCAGAAGCCCCGAGTTTGTTAGTGAAGAGATTGTCCTTAAAGTGATCTGACGAAACATAGTCATACGCTTTAATTCCCTAACTTTTGCCTGGACCGCCCTTTCAGGTTTTCAGTCCACCGGGAAACCCTTTTTTGCCAAGTCGTCCTTTCGGGTTTTCAACTTGCCGGGTGTACAAATTTTTTTATTTTATCCCTAATTTTTTCCCGAACCTTTTGGTTCGCCGGGATGCCCTTGTTTTTCCTAGGTGTGTCAACCTAGCGGGTCTCTTATGCGTAGTATCTTTTGACTATGTCCGCGTTCGCAGGGTGTGGCAGGTCGTCACCGTCCATGGTGGTTAAGATCATTGCCCCACCTGAAAAGATGTTCTTGATTACAAATGGTCCTTCATAGGTAGGATTTCATTTACCCCTGGGATCACTTTGTGGCAAGATGATGCGCTTGATCACTAGATCTCCAACTTGATACACTTGGCGTCTGACTTTCTTGTTGAAAGCTTTGATCATCCTCTTTTGATACGTCTGACCATGGAAAATAGTAGTAAGTCTCTTTTCATCAATTAAGTTCAACTGATCAAGTCGGGTTTGAATCCAATCATCCTCACTCAAACCTGCATCCTTCATGATTCTCAAAGAGGGGATCTGAACCTCAATAGGTAGAACAACCTCCATGCCATAAACCAAAGAATAAGGTGTTGCCCCAATTGATGTGCCAGCCGTGGTACGGTATCCATGGAGAGCAAATGGTAGCACCTCATGCCAGTCCTTGTAGGTGACTGTCATTTTCTGTATGATCTTTTTAATGTTTTTATTAGCAGCTTCGATTGCGCCATTCATCTTTGGCCGATAGAGGGATGAATTGTGATGTTGAATCTTGAATTGCTCGCACAAGGCGGTGATCATAGTATTGTTAAGGTTCGTACCGTTATCAGTGATGATCCTTTCTGGGATACCATACCGGCAAATAAGGTTCTGCTTGATGAAGCGGGCAACAACATTCTTAGTAACGGATGCGAAGGAAGCTGCTTCGACCCACTTGGTGAAATAGTCAATGGCCACTAGAATGAAACAATGTCCATTAGAGGCTGTCGGCTTGATCTCCCCAATTATATTGATTCCCCACATAGCGAAGGGCTAAGGAGCTGTTAAGACATTTAGAGGAACCGCACGTGCACCTTGTCTGCATAGATTTGACACTTGTGACAGGTCCGGGAGTGTTGATAGCAGTCTTCTTCCATGGTAGATTAATAATAGCCTGCCCGTAGGATTTTTTTCGCCATCGTATGCCCACTAGAGTGAGCGCCAAAGGTACCTTCATGCAATTCAACCATGATCTTTTTAGCTTCAATCTTATCCATATAACGGAGCAGAATAGAATCATGATTACGTTTGTACAAGATGCCATTACTTAGGAAGAACTTAGCAGAGAATCTCCTTAGGAACTTTTTATCATTGACTGAAGCTCCTTCTGGATATTCTTGAGCCTCGAGATACCTTTTGACTTCATGAAACCAAGGCTGGTCAACTACTTCTTCAGTATTAATCTCTTGACACTGTGCTGGTTCGTCCATTCGTTCAATGGTGACCTGGGGAGCCTCGTTATCCCAATTAAGTTTAAACATAGATGACATTGTAGCTAGAGCATCTGCTAGCTGATTTTCTTCTCGCGGGAAATACTCGAAGGTAATCTGCTCGAAATGTGGTAGCAATGTCAAAACATGTTCTTTGTAAGGGATAAGGTTTGGATGCTTAGTGTCCCACTCTCCTTTGATCTGACTGATGACCAAAGCTGAATCTCCAAACACATCTAAAGATTTGATTCCCAAGTCTATGGCAGCCTTAAGACCAAAGATGCATGCTTCGTACTCCGCCATGTTGTTCGTGAAGTTGAAGCAAAGTCTGGCAGTAAAAGGAGTATGGCATCCTTCTGGAGATATGAGTACAATGCTGATACCGTTACCAAGTGCATTGGATTCCCCATCAAAGAACAGGGTCCATCGGTATCCTTGTCCAGGTCTGTCATATGGTCTGATTTCTTCACCATCGTCTAATGTCATGATGTCCTCATCAGGGAATTCAAACTTCATGGACTGATAATCCTCTACAGCTTGATGAGCAAGATGATCAGCTAGTACACTTCCCTTTATAGCTTTTTGGGTAGTGTATTGTATGTCATATTATGTTAGGATCATCTGCCATCTAGCTACCCTTCCAGACAGAGCAAGCTTCTCAAAGATGTATTTTATCGGATCCATCTTAGATATCAGCAAAGTGGTATGAGTCAACATATACTGTCTTAGCCGGCGAGCAGCCCATACCAGAGCGCAGCAAGTTTTCTCGAGCAGTGAATATCTGGTTTCACAGTCGGTAAACTTTTTGCTCATGTAGTAAATAGCGTGCTCTTTTCGGACAGACTTGTCATGCTACCCCAACACGCATCCCATTGAGTTCTCTAAAACGGTCAGATACATGATCAATGGTCTTCCCTCGACTGGTGGCATCAAGATAGGAGGCTCTTGTAAATAATCTTTGATTTTGTCAAAAGCAATCTGACATTCATCATTCCATCTGACTACTTGATCTTTCTTCAACAGTTTGAAGATTGGTTCACAAGTAGATGTTAGGTGAGAAATGAATCTGGCAATATAGTTCAGGCGTCCCAAGAATCCCCTGACTTCCTTCTCAGTGCGAGGAGTAGGCATTTCTTGTACTTCTTTGACCTTGGCAGGATCAACCTCGATGCCTTTATTGTTGACAATGAAACCTAAGATTTTACCAGACCGGACTCCGAATGTGCACTTGTTTGGATTCAATCTTAACTTGTACTCCTTCAATCTGACAAACAGCTTTTGCAAGTGATCAAGGTGTTCTTCTTCAGTTTGTGATCGGGCTATCATGTCATCTACGTACACCTCTATCTCATGATGTATCATATCATGAAACAAAGCTACCATGGCGAGTTGATAGGTTGCCCCGGCATTCTTCAGTCCGAATGGCATCACTTTGTAGCATAACGTACCCCACTGTGTGACAAATGTAGTTTTCTCCATGTCCTCAGGTGCCATTTTGATCTGGTTATAGCCTGAGAATCCGTCCATGAAAGAAAATACTTTGTGCTGGGTTGTATTGTCAACCAGGATGTCGATGTGTGGAAGTGGAAAATCATCTTTAGGGCTGGCCCTGTTTAAATCTCTATAATCCATGCACATTCTCACTTTGCCGTCCTTTTTAGGCACGGGAAAAATGTTGGCTACCCATTGAGGATAAGAAGTAACAGCCAGAAATCCAGCATTGAACTGTTTCATAACTTCTGCTTTGATCTTATCTGACATGTCAGGTCTCATACAACGGACTTTTTGGTTCACTGGTGGACAGTCTTCTCTTGTGGGTACACGATGTACCATGGTGTCTGTATCGAGTCCCGGCATGTCTTCGTATGACCAGGAAAAGATCTCAACATAATCATGCAACAGCTGAATTAGGCGCTCCTTGACACTCGGCTCTAGATTGGCACCCACTTTGATTTCCTTTTTATCTTCCTCGGTACCCAAATTGACTGTATCCAATAGATCCTCATGAGGCTGAATAACTCTTTCCTCTTGTTGTAGTAGTCTGGACAATTCCCCTGGCACCTCACAATCTTCCTCACCTTCGTATTCGGCTTGGTAGATCAGATCTTCAGAGTCACTGAAGGCTATAGCTGTATCGTTACCCATGGGATCCGGAATGGAAGGGTACCTGCATTTATGAGAGTGGGTGTGTGTAAGGGAATAGCCATCTTAAAACAATAAAATGTAAAAGAAAGACAATGAGCACAAAAGGTTTATATATGAAAAAGCGTCCATGATTCATTGAATGTCATATGAAGATGAAATAAAAACCCTTACAAATGGACCATTGTGCCTCGGGTAAGACACATGGTTTTTAAAGTGCAAATTGTTCGTGAATATTACAACTCCAACAGAAATGTAAAAGATAAATTACTGAGAGATGAAAGTTATCGGGACAAAGTCTTTGGCTTCCCAGTTGCAAAGTCCTCCGTTCACAGTAGGAAATATCCAATCTTCCAAGCTGCCATCTTCTTCACTGTCCTCTACTGCATTGACCCCTTGGTTGCTAATCTTCACAGGTATCCCCCCAGCATGGGCACGACACACAGCCTTCTGACCAGTTGAAGTAAACCCCAAGCCAAACTTGTCTGATTTGTACGAAATGTCTGGAAGCTGCCCCCAGATGGTGCATCCTCCCTCTTCCACTACTGCCTTTGCATCCTTTAGAGATGACATCCGAAGTGGAGGTCTTGTGATCTTAGGAATCGAGGATACCGTCTTGGTCGTTGCTACTTCTGGAGAGACTTCTTCAAAATGTTGGAAAGGGGTTTCAATGAACTCACCATCCAACTCTACATATCAGAAAGAATTCAGATGACTAATCATGTACTCCTTCTCCCCGTGGACAGTTATGATCTTTCCTTGGACCGAGTATTTTAGCATCTGGTGCAAGGTGGAGGTGACAACACCGGCATTGTGAATTTAGGGGCGTCCTAACAGACAGGAATAAGAAGGACGGATGTCCATCACATAGAAGGTTGAGTTGAAAATCTGAGTTCCCACCTTTATTGGGATGTCCACCTCCCCGTGGACCATCCTCTTCGAACCATCAAATTCTCTCACCACTAAGTTGCTGGGTTTTAAAGTAAGCCCCTCGCAATACAATCTGTCAAGGGCTTTTTTTGGTAAGACGTTCAAAGATGATCCCGTGTCCACCAAGACATGGGCTAGGGTTGTTCCTCTACACTCCACTGAGACATGTAGTGCCTCGTTGTGTTTTCTCCCTCTGGGTGTCAAATCAGCATCGGAGAAACCCAAGCCATTATCAGCTGTCAAACTGGCCACACAATCCTGGAATTGGTCAGCGGACGTCTCTTGTGGCACATGAGTTGTATTTAGAAATTTTACCAGAGCTTTGGCATGTGCTTCAGAGCGCAGCAGCAGGGCTGGCATAGAGATCTTGGAAGGGGTTTTCCCTAATTGTTCAACCATATCATAATCACTTTTCTTTATTATCCTCAGGATTTCTTCCATCTCCTTCTTGGATGTTTCAGGAATAGCTAGTGATTGAGCCTTCGTCCGGACAGGCTCTTCTTGAACGTTCTTTCCTTTATTCTCAGTAGTGGAAGTATTTTTAGGGATAGGGATTGTATTGTCTTTGTCGGTGGGTACGCTTGCAGGTATAATCACTGGTGTAGAGGTAATCTTTGGAACAACCACGGGTCCAAAGACTGCCTTTGGAGGGGCAATCTCTGGAGAGAAGATTCTATCGTTGCGGGTAATCTTTCTAGTTTCGGCAATATTGCTAATGTCGGAATTGTCCTCTTTGGAGCTTTCTTCTTCGGAAGTCAGTTCATCCTGTTTGATACCATGGTAGTAGATTTCTCCACGATAATTCCATGATACTGTTTTATCTGATTTGTATGGGGCCGACCCGGGCATTATAATCTTAAGTGGAGTAGTCTTTGGAGCAGGTGTAATCCTAACGAGTCTTTTAGGGGCCCTGGAAGGATTGGCATAGATGGTTATAATTGAAATGTCTTTAACTGGAACAGGTGAAGCAGGAGCATTCTCAAACAAAATTTCTTGGTTATCCATCAATCGTTGGATACCTTTCTTTAACAGAGGGCAGTCAAATGATGAGGACAGGCAAACATGGCAGTCTTTGTCATAACCTGGGAATATACCAGCTTTCAACAAATTCAACTTAATAATCGAGAGCGGAGTTAACAGTTCATCCACGGTAGCGACAAACAAATCTTCTTCAATAGCATTGGCATTGTG
Source organism: Vicia faba (assembly GCA_948472305.1). Taxonomy (NCBI): domain Eukaryota; kingdom Viridiplantae; phylum Streptophyta; class Magnoliopsida; order Fabales; family Fabaceae; genus Vicia; species Vicia faba. The sequence goes on along the minus strand of CATIWC010000333.1, from coordinate 352,210 downwards.
ACCATGCCTAGGCATTGGAGCAGAAATAACATTTGGTTTCTCAGGCACTTCAAACTCAACTTCCTTCGCATCTATCAGGTCTTGGATTTTGTTCTTCAGAGCCCAACAGTTGTTGGTGTCGTGCCCTGGACTTTCAGAATGGTATGCGCACCTGGCATTCAGATGGTAATATGGAGACGCAGTATTGGGATTCTTTGGGGCCTCTTTTAGAGTGGCCAGATTCAACTTCAGAAAATATGGTAGAACTTGGGCTGGAGTCATGTTAATCTTGGTGAATTTCCAAACTGGCCTTTCCACCCTTTACTGGTTAGTTCTTGGCTGGTCTGATGCAGGCTTTGGAATCATAACGGCCCCTACCGTTGGTCGGTGTTCAGTTCTTCCCTGATTCCTCTGTGAATAAACAGCAGATACTTCCTTTCTTCCAGTGAAGGGATTTTTCACAGCTGTAGAGGCAGACGCGTCCTTCTGAATCTTCCCACTTCTTATACTAGCCTCCACTCTTTCGTCGGTTAATATCAATTCAGTAAACCCTGCAGAGGAACTCTCAATCAGATGATTGAAGAAAGGAACTGATAGAGTTCCCAAGAACATGTCCACCAACTCCCTTTCGGACAGAGAGGGTTGCACCCTTCCGGCTAGATCTCTCCACTTTTGCGCGTAATCTTTGAAGCCCTCATTGGAGACCATGGCCATACTCTGAAGTTGAGTACGGGTAGGCGCCAAGTCGGCGTTGTACTGATATTGTTTATAGAAAGCTGCTGCCAAGTCTTCCCAATTATGGACGTCTGCCCTTTCTAATTGGTAGAACCAATCAAGTTGCGTTCCTGATAAACTGTCTTGGAAAAAGTGGACCCACAAGTCTTTGTCGGCAAAGTGTGGTTGAATCTTCCTGACATATGATCTGAGGTGCATTTTAGGGCAATACACCCCATCATACTTGGCAAATATTGGCACTTTAAACTTTTGTGGGATCACAATCCCTGACACCAACCCCAACTCTTCAAAATCTAGCCCTGGTACTCTCTGGATTTCCATAACGCTTAGTCTCTCTTCAAGGTGTTTGTACTTGTCATCAGCCGAAGGGTATTGTTGTTCAGAGTAGTCCTCCTCTTCCTCTTCTTCTTCAGAATCTGATGCTACTGTCGTTTCTTTTCCTTTTCTTTCCCCTTCTTCAGACGTTGTTGGAAATTCCAAGGTCCTTCTGGCTTGTCCCTGAAACCTTCTACCCATGATTACCACACCAGCTGGCTTCTTCTTCTTTTTCTCTTTCTCTTTTTCTAGCAGAGTCTTCAGCTCCTCCTGCCCCTTGGCTAAGGTCATGAGTAACTGTTGAAATTGCGTATTCTGAGCTTGTAGATCTTTGACCGTTTGTTCGAGATCCATCTTACTGAAATAAATAGTAGAGAGATGAGGAAACTTGTTGCAAAGACCTGTTTATGTTTATGATGAATGATATGTATTCATGTAATGCTTTCAAGGATTTAAAAAAATTCAAATTTGTTTTAAACAAAAAAGAAACACACGTCATATTAATAAAATAGAATTTGAGTACATCAATGCCCCTTGGGCAAAATAATACAAAATTCTAAGGTAAAAAGACATTGCGCATCCTCTTTGGTGCAATGTAGGTATTGAGAGTCTGCTTTTCATGAAGTAGTCGAGTGAGTTCCAAAACCTTCTTCTCGCTTGCGTAGAATTGGGCTTCGAAAGTATCGCTCTCTCCTTTGAGCTGTATCCAATCCCTTTGTAGGTCTTCGAGTGATGTCGGCATGTCAGGATGTAGGATAGTGTATGGAACTTCTCCTTCCTTAACAGGCTCAATAATTACTGGGTGAATGGAAGGATAAGGCATCATAATACTTTGGGCGCGGGTTCGTACCCACTTGAGGTAAGGCTCAAGAGGGATGGAATTCTTGTGTCCCAAAGTCTTGCTATCCACCCTGTTTAGCATCCTCCAAACTCGGATGAATCTCTGGCGAAGTCCTTGATCGTTGTTGTCGTAGTCGAAAACCAATCCTTGAATCAGCATATCATGTGGGCCATCCCTTCGGGCATAACCAAACTGTCTTAGAGCTAAGCATGGGTTGTAGGTGATGCCTCCCCTAATGCCAAGTAGAGGGACATTAGGGAATTCCCCACAACGGTCAACAATGATAACATTCTCTTTGGATTGAGAACACCAATGAATATCTGAATGTTTAAGTGTCATTAACCTTTGTGACCACCTCAAACCTTGCTCGTTCTTCAAGACTGATTAGGGAAGATGAGAAATAAACCATCTTGCTAGGAGAGGAGTACAACACATAAGAACGCCTCTTTTCCTCATTGTACGAGTGTGAAAAGAGTGTAGAATATCCCTAAGCAATGTAGGCACCGGGTTGCGAGACATGAAGATTTTGACAGCGCTTACATCTATGAGTTGGTCAGGATTAGGGAACAAAACCATACCATAGATGAGAAGAGCTACAATCTCCTCAAAATCTTGCAAGTCTAGGGAATTCCAACAGCTTTGGGCCTTCTCAAACAGAAACTTTTCCAAGAAGCCTTTGACACCACTTCTAGTTTCCCAATGAGTTGTGACATCAGATGAGTGCAAGTGTAGAGCTTGAGAAATATCTTCTGGCTTTGGATCTCTTTCCGTACCGTTGAAGGGTAGTTGATTGAGAATAGGAATCCTCAATAGTTGAGAGAATTCTTCCAAAGTGGGCACAAGTTGATAGTCAGGAAATGTGAAGCAATGATGCAAAGGGTCAAAGAACTGGAACAGAACCTTCATCATATCCTCCTCTGTGTTGGAAGTGACCAAGTTGAGTAGACGACCATGTATCTCTGTGAATGGAGAGCTCTCAGGGATCCTTGAAGCTATCTCATTGAGTTGGGGAGGAATTCTTACAAGGTTGACTTGGATAGCTTTCCTGCGAAGTGAATCCATATCCTACAAAACAAGAACAAAGATGAATCTCCAAAATCCTTGAAATGGTTAGAGGATGCACATGATGCTCATGATGTCCATGATGTTATGCACAAGTACATAAGCAAATCAAACAAGTTCTTAGTTTAGGCTTGCATGGGGTTTCATAGGTAAGTACCCTCTTGAAGTTTAGTTGGCTCAACCTGTCCTAGTAATAGTAACCGGGTTCTAAGGAGCTCAATATCACTGGATTGTTTTCTTTGTTCATTATTTCAGTTGAAGCCTCTTTATTGGCGACCTAAATATCCCAAGAAACCAACCCTCAATGAGTGTAGTATCGAGTATCTACCAACTTCGTACTGCACCAAAGTCGGTCATCTCACTACATCCTAAAAGGCCAAGTAGGTCAAGTAAAGGGTTCTAGAAGTTCATTAGTGCTTCATGACATCACTCAGCAGCCCCGTATTCTCTTTGATTGACTCAAAGGCTACCGGTACCCACAAATATGTCACACTAATATAGCTATTGCTTAGACCATGTCGGTATACCCCGCACAGTTTCCATAACGTATTGCTATTTACCTATAATGTTTCCCAAATCCGGGTGGAGGATTTAAACCCAAACAAAGAACCATAATTGTAAAGCAAACAAGTCAAACAATGTAAGCAAGTAAATGTGATCTAAACCCTAAGGTAACCCCACTTTTAAATTTTTCCCCAGCAGAGTCGCCAGTTCTGTGATACGGTGGGAGAACTGACTTGAGGTTTTGCGTTTGTGTTTGCAAATGTCGCGGTTAGAAAGAGTCGCCACCGACTTTTCTTTTATCCAAATTAAGGAAAGTGTGAAAAGAACAGTGTGAGACCTTTGAGATGTTTTCTTGAGTTCGGGGGGTAGATTATGAAAAGGGAAGGTGCTAGCACCCTTTTCATCCATGGTTTTCCATGGGCTCTTAGTTACTTGCTTTAGATCAATTGCTTTGTTTTGTTTGAAATGGTGTTTGGTGTGATTTTGAAAGTGTTTTGTAAAAGAGGCCAATCGTTTAGGCGATCTTTATAATGATTCTTGTTCGTAAGAATGTATACAAAGATGTTTGCCTTTAGAAAATGTTTTCAATGTTTTGTAAGATGTTTTAAAATGTGCGTGTGTTTTTGAAAATAGCAAGGATTGTTTTGAAATGGAGCAAGTAACTTAGCAACTATCTACCTACTCAAATGTCTTTCTTGTGCATTTTTATTCCTTTGACATTGTTAACTTACCATTGATTTGGTAAGCAACCCTATCTTTGGATGTAAATGGGACGGGCGTGGGTCATCGTATAACCATGATAGCAATGTTGCAAAGTATCTTAGCATTTTTGAGGGACCAAGATCATTTTGTTCAACTTTTTGAATAGCGTCATCGAGGGACTATGATCTTATTTTTGTTTTGTTTTTCCAAGATACTTCGCATGCGTAACATGGCCATTTTATTTTAGGCAACCAAGTGGGAGAAACCCTAAGGGTGCTTGTGTGCAAAGTGTATCATTTTCATGCTTTTATCTTGCATTTAGGGTTTTCTATTTTGCTTTGTTTTTGTTCTTGTTATGCAAACCCTAATTACTAGTCATAGTATAGAAAGCGATAAATTGCGTAAAATAAACTAAGCTATTACAACAATTTTTATGGGAGGGGGAATACAAGTTTGAATGGGGGATTTGCACAAACATAAAACTAAATATATTATTACAACCAAATCGAATATGCGCGAATTTAAATAAATAAGACAAATATTTAAAATGCAATGCAATATGTTCATGTAAAAATGTTTTATGTCTTGTTTTTGTATAAAAAAGGATATTTAACTTAAACCTAAAAAATAAGGAAAAATAAATAATTCTTTTTGAAAGGGATGAAACCCTAATTTTATTCAAAGAAAATAATGTTTCATATTATTGTTTTGTATATTTTTGTATAAGAAAATAATAAATAATATTATATGTAAATATTAAAAATTAAATATGTGTAAAAATTGGTATTTGCAAGTATAAAATGTATAGTAAAAAATATTAAGTATTTTTAATTATATTTATAAGTTATTTAAGAAAATAAATTCCATTTATCAAAATAAACTATTTTTCATGTGAGAAAATAAAAAAAATAATAAAAGTGTGAAAATAAATAAATCATTTTTTGGTATTTTTTATCATTAAGAAAAATAAATGAAAGTATTAAATATAAAAAATACAAAAATATAAAAAGTCAGCCAGGGGGTGCAATAGCAAGTCAGGGGGGTGTGATTAGCAAAAACAAAAAGGCCAAGGCGCCAAAAAGCCCAGAACTTCATCCTTGTCCTTTGTTCAGCTTCCTGCACGCGCTTCCATGTTCAAACTGTATCTTGCTTATGCTTGCATAAAAAAAAATCTCATAATAAGAAAAATGTGGCATTTGAGCTCATGATTCCAACCATATAAATTATGTAACCTAACTCTTAAAGATCAAAGAGAATTTTAGAATCCCTAATTCGTGACCTAAATTTTTCAGAGTTTTCAAGCTTCAAATTCTCTTAGCACAAGTAACAGAAATGAAAAGTAATGATATGTACAGCTTCATTATGATGAGAGCTACATTTTTTCTTCACAAATCGTGGCTTGAAGTTGCCTATATACATAGATAGAGTTTAAGAAAATACCTCCTTCAGCTTGAATCTAGTAGGGCAATGTAGGGACTTTAATGGATGCCTGGTGATTGTTTAAGCTTCCTTGAACTTCCCTGAACCTATTCTAATGCTTATCTTGTTCTGAGGATGGCTGGAACTCTCTGACCAAGTCCAACTGCAAGCTTCCAAATTGAAAATGGAAGATGCTGAAACAGGGGTTACAAAACCAGGGTGATGGCTTGGATTAACTAGGTTGCAAGTGTTTAAGATGTTTGAAGTGATTAAACACAAAACGCACGAGCCAAATGAGAGTTGGTTGTGCTTTTGCAGAAAACTGTATGCTTGGGCATAATTTTGGTGATTTTGAATTTGAGAGAGTTTCAAGTCTAAGCCAAGCCTGTTATGCCTTGTACAAAGTTTTTATATTTGTATAGAAATGATCCAAAGCCAGCTTCCCAACAAATCTATCAATGCTAGCCTTTTTGCCAACTTTCTTGTACTTGAAGCAAATTGACAAGACCAATGCTTCACATGCTTGTTCCAGTTTGCTTAGGGCTGAAATGAGCTTGTACAATTTGCTTGAGAGCTGTAGAATTTGCTTGTACCAAGGGGACAGCTCCAATGCTCAAGATTGACAAAGTTGCAAAAGTTGCCCTTTATGAAAATGGCAATGTGACCTTTTTCCCCAAAATGGAAATACATCTTGTGTAAAGCTTCAAAAGCAAGGATAAAGGTTTTGGCTTCTGAGTATGCATTTAATTAAGGAGTGTATAGCAATCTTAGGACCTGTAAATCAATATATAACCATCATAGGTTTGATTTGCAACTTGATGCCATGTGAAAATGGGTTGAACAAAAGTGAGAAAATGCCAACTTCCCTTCTTCGATTTTCCCTACTCAAAAATGATCTTGGAAAGTTCTTGGACATTTTGGAAAGCTTAAAATGTTCTCTATAATCCATATTTGAAATGAATTTTGAGATACCTCTTGGAACTAGCTGAAAAGTTGTCATGAAGTTGGGTCCAAAACCTGCCTAAATTAGGGCAAAATTTCACTAAGTTAAGAAGTTCATGGACCTATATTCATAAATTCATAACTTGAGATCCAAGCATATTTTGGGAAAAGTTTGTGAAGAAAAGTTGTAGATTTAATGGGGCTATACAACTTTCATGTTGGGAGTTTTCTTTGAATCCAAATGCATAATGGTGAAAAAGTGGTGAAAATTTGGGAATAAATAAGAAAAATTTTATACTTAGAAAAATTCTAAGTTATGAAAATTTTCAAATTAAAACCCTAATTTTCAAATTTGATTTTCTTGGTGAACAAGTTTCATATTTTGACATGTCTTGATGAATTATGACCCTTGGTACTTAATTTTAACCAAAAAGTCAAAGTTTGACTTTTCAGTGCACAGTTGACTTTTGATCAGTTGATTGTAAATTTCATCTGTCAATCCAATGAACTTGAGATCTTTTGAACCATGTAATTAGGTAAAGATGATGCCATTGAACCCTTGAAATCATGTTTGAACTCAATTGGTCATTGGCTAAGTTAAAAATTAGAAATTGTCCTTTCTCAGTCAAAACCCTAATTTTGACCATTTTGCCCTTTTGATGATTTGATCAAATTTCTTAAGGAGTTGTGACCCAAACTTGATCAAATTGTACATATGAGTCTAAAATATTGATTTGGATAAAAAATTATGAAGTTTGACTGTAAATTTACCATGGTTGACTTTTTCCCTAATACAACTGATTTTTAGGTCAACTGTCCAATTGACTGATCAAAAATGTGGTTCAAAGCTTGAAAATTAACATGAGAAATATTAGGGGTCCAAAATGATGTATGAAAGTCACATCATGCATTGGTGGTCCAAAAATCCTTGTGCAAACTCAAACCCTAATTTTGGGTTATCAGTGCAAGATGAGATGTCTTGAGCTGACCAAACCCTAATCTTGTCTTGAGTCAAAGAAGTCTTGTGAGAAAAATCTTGATAAATGAGAGGGCAAATTTTGGGGTACAACAGCTACCATAAACCTTTTCAAGTTTCGGACTAATACTTGTAACAAGCCAGGAAAACTATCTGTGGACGACTGCTTGTAGATTAATACCAGTAACAAGCCAGGAAAACTATCTACATGAAGAGATTGTAGATTAACACCTATAATAAGCCAGGAAAACTATCTTTCTTTCTCAGTTCAAAGATTAATATCTGAAACCAGACAGGACAACTATCTACTCGACCAACTCAAGCAACCCTACACCGGTTCCTTCTCTTTCCAAGGTGCAGTTTTACACTGACTCATCATGAAGCAACCCTACACAGGTTCCTTCTCAGGAAATTTCAGACGAAGTTTTACACGGACTCATCATGAAGCAACCCTACACTGGTTCTTTCTCTTTCCAAGATACAGTTTTACACGGACTCATCATGAAGCAACCCTACACAGGTTCCTTCTCAGGAAATTTCAGATGCAGTTTTACACGGTCTCATCATCAGGCAACCCTACACAGGTTCCCTGCTTCAAGATGAAGTTTTACACAGACTCATCATGAAGAAACCCTACACCGGTTCCTTCTCTTTCCAAGATGTAGTTTTACATGGACTCATCATGAAGCAACCCTACACAGGTTCCTTCTCAAGAAAATCCAGATGAAGTTTTACACTGACTCATCATCAGGAAACCCTACACAGGTTCCTCCTTTCCAGATGAAGTTTTACACAGACTCATTATGAAGCAACCCTACACCGGTTCCTTCTCTTTCCAAGATGCAGTTTTACACTGACTCATCATCAGGAAACCCTATACAGGTTCCTTCTTTCCAAGATGTAGTTTTACACGGACTCATCATCGGGTAACCCTACACAGGTTCCTTCTCTTTCCAGGATGAAGTTTTACATGGACTTATAATCAGGCAACCCTACACAGGTTCCTTCTCACTCCCAGATACAGTTCAGATACACTCCAAACACAGACGCCATTCTGATAATAATTCAGTTCCAGCTTATAGATACAGTCCAACAATCATTTCTGGATGGCATCTCTAAAACACATCTCCAACAATTATCCATTATCTATTCAAATGGCATCTTTAAGCCCATTCCCTACATAATCAACTAACACATCTTCGAGTGCAAATTTTCTGGGAACTCTAGTGTTCAATCATCTTCCACCTTTAAGTCACGAATGGCAGATTTACCAATCTAACTCTACAGGTGTAAGAAGATTGAACAAGGGAAGCTGTTGTACCCCAAAATTTGCCCTCTCATTTCTCAAGGAATCACCCTGGACTCTCAAGTTTGCTTCCATCCAATTCCAAGCCTTGTACTACAAATTTTCCAAGAAAGTCATCCGCAAGGGAAAAATGGTCATTTGCATACTGAGAAGTCTAACTTTGACTTTTGGATTAAAATCAAATCTCAAAAATCATATTTCATCAAGACATGTTGGAATATGAAGTTTGTTTCATCAAGAATTTCAAAAGTCAAATTTTACTTTGGAAAAGTCAAATTCTAAATACTTAGAAATTTTTGTGTTTAAGAAGCATGACAAAACTCAGAACTTCTGACCATATTATCACCATAACACTCAGCAAATTCTGGACATTTTCAAGACAGAGTTGGGTCAGAACTTCTGATCCAGTTTTCACAAAAGCTTCAGTCAAAGTTTGCCAGGGTAATTCAAAGAAGGTTAAGCAACGTGCTGAAAGCTTTCTAGAAAGTCCGAAAGCTCCTTTAGAACATGCTGGAGCCAAAAGATACAAAGATCAGAGGTTGGATGTTATGCTGAAGCTGAACTTCTAATCCAGAACTAAGCAATGATGTAGAGTTTCACATGGCAGGATTTCTGGTTGTGATAAGTCTTATCATCATTTAATACTCATTTAATGCTCACAATTACTTTTGAGTCTTTATCCAAAGGATTTCCACCATGTGTAACTCTACTGTCTTGGGATAGCAAACTCTGATACTAGGCCCATGCTTTATTTTGCTTTTCCTTAAATCCTGCTGACAACTCCAGCTTAAGCATGGTTAAAAGCTGCTAATCAGCAGCTAGTTCAGCCTACGCCTGCATCCCATAATTGGACTAAACTAGCATACGAAAATAGTGATGAAAAAGCAAGGGAACAGGATGCCAAATTGATTTAAAATCCCATTTGTCTTTCCCCCCAAAATCACAACAAATCCATATATAGATAATTTGCTCCATCACACTTGCAAAGGGGATGGATTTTGGAGAGAACTATCAAAAGAGAAAAAGAAACCTGTGAAACCCTTCATAAAAAATCCAGATTTCCCAAACATAAAACCAAACCTCTGTTCTTCCCTTTGAATCAAAGAACTTGGCATTTTCTCTTCCGTTACTCTTGCTGATTCCAGAACATCCAAAGGCAGCCACTCAAATCTCCAAGCTCACGTTCCAGGTTCAAAGTAAGTCTTTCTGACTTTGCATCTTTTTCATTCAGAACATCATTAACATGTAAATATCATAGTATTAATGTTGACCATACAATTGCATAAGTAGAAAAACTGTGGATCATAGTTTCTTGATTAGGGCTAGACTCAGATTTAGGATTAGAACTTCTGAAAACTGTTATGCTTTTATCCTTCTGACTTGCTGATTGTTGAAAACTGAATAGATTATTGATGTGCTGATTGAGTGTTGAAGTATGGCATTAAAACTTCTGATGTTCATTCATAGTTTTAACATATAAAACTTCTATGATTTTTCTCACTGTTAAACACACACAGAACTTCTCAGTTCTCTTCACTATTTTAACACACAGAACTTCTATGATTTTTCTCACTGTTAACATACACTGAACTTCTGATGTTTCCATTCGCTGTTTTCAAACACTCAGAGTTTCTGATTTTCACATGCTGACAATACACTGAACTGTTGATGTTTGCTCACTGTTTTAGCGTAACACAGAACTTCTGACTTGTGGCCCACTGTCTGAGTACCACCTAAAATTTTTGTGTTTTCCCTCTAACGTGTCTTGCAGGACCTCAGAGTTTACCAACTCAGAACTTCTGATATCCACTGACGTTTCCTATTGAGTCACAGCGCGCCTGGCTTCAGAATTTCTGATCCTTGTTTATTTTGCTTGCAGTAGAAAGTTGTTTCTATCTTTCATTTATTTTATTTTTCATCATTTTTAATATTAACTCTTTTTTATCTTAACATAAAAAAACATAAAAATATTTTCCTTTTAATTTATTTCCTTAAGACAAAAACATTTTCTAAACAAGTCCATTTCTTTCTTATATTGTACATTTCAATATGGTTGTAATAGTAACTTAGGACTTATTTTTACTTGCAATCCTCATTCATAAATATGTACCCTCATCCCCTAAATATTGTAATAGCGTAGGACTTTACATTTCCGCAACTTATCGCTTTCAAATGTAAATGCTAGTAATTAGGGTGTGTATGGCAAGATATGAAAATCAACAAATAGATCACCCTAATAAAGACTAAATGCATGCAATCAAACACACTTTGCACATATGCACCCTTAGGGTAATCTCACTTGTTTCTTATCGGAAAAATAGTCATGTCCCTCGAACATGGGCGTTTTAGCAAAAGACCTTCAATAAAATATTGTAGTCCCTCGATGACCCTCGATGTTGCCTTCGGTAAACGATCTAGTCCTTAAACGACATTGCTAAAACGTCTCATAAGTTGCCTTCTATGACTATTCAAACTTCCCAACGCCCGTCCCTTCACATCCAACGATGGGGCTTCCTACCAAATCAATGGTAAGATAGCCACATCTAAAGGAGGAGGAAAAGCACATTTAAGACCTTTTGAGTAGGTAGATTCGCTCCTAGTTGCTTGCTTGCTCACAACAAAAACATTTTATACACTCACACTTCCATTTGAAACATTTTCAAAAGATAACACTTTGTACGCGTTCTTATAGAAACGAGAGCCATTACAAAGAAAACCCTTTTCAAAATCACTTTCAAAAACACATCTCACAAACACCTCTTTGAACTATTTTCAAAACAAAACTTTGTACGCATTCTTATAGAAACGAGAATCATTACAAAGTCACATTTTCAAAATATTCTCAAAAACCACACAAAGCATAATTTCAAACAAAAGCAAGTGATCTAGCAAGTAACTAAGAGCCCATGGAAAACCATGGATGAAAAGGGTGCTAATACCTTCCCTTTTCATAATCTACCCCCCGAACTCAAGAAAACATCTCTAAAGGTCTTTCCTGTGCTTTTTCACCTTTCCTTTTTGGATAAAAGAAAAGTCGGTGGCGACTCTTGCTAAACCGCAACATTTGCGAACACAAATGCAAAACACCCAAGTCTGTTCTCCCACCATATCACAGAACTGGCGACTCTGTTGGGGAAATTTCTAAAAGTGGGGTTACCTTAGGGTTAGATCACATTTACTTGCTTACATTGTTTGATTTGTTTGCTTTACATTATGGTTCCTTGTTTGGGTTTGTTTTAAATCCTACACCCGGATTTGGGGACACATTTTAGGTAAGTAGCAATAAACTGTGAGGGAACTGTGCAGCGTATACCAACACGGTTGAAGTAGTAGCTATATTGATGTGGCACTTTGGTTGGTATGGTAACCCTTGAGTTGAATCAAGGAGAGTATGGGGCTTCCGCGTGGTGTCGTGAAGCATCAACTGATCTTAGAACCTTACTCGACCAACTTGGCCATTAGGACGTAGTGAGATAACCAGTTTCGGTGTAAAGATGAAAATTGGTTGATACTCGATGCTACAATCATTAAGACCAGACTTTTGGGATATCTCGGCTGCAAGAAAAGATTGATTGAGCTGAGACAATGTCTAAAAGAAAGGTCAGTGATATTGAGATCCCTTAGAACCCGGTTACTATTAACTAGGACAGGTTGAGCCAACTAAACTTCAAGAGGGTACTTACCTACAAACTCCATGCAAGCCTAAACCTAAGGACTTGTCTGCCTTGTGTGAATATGATTATTTGTATATAACTTGCTTACCTTGCATATTTGTACATAACATCATAACGTCATATCATAGCATATTCAATAACATCGACCATACCATTTCAAGGATCTCAAGGGTCTTTGATGCAGGGTCACGTTGAACCAGACGTCTATCAAGTGGCAAGAGGATTTATTTCCCTCTAACCATTAAGCATTGGAGATTTTAGTGGTTTCCCTCTAGTCAAAAGTTCAAAATGTCTCATTCGAATGTTGCCTCGGAAATGTTGCCTCGGAAAGATCTTAAGATTCTAGGGTTACTATTAAAGTTTTCTAACTATTGCTTTAGTGATTATACTTGTCCCTTTTGAATGTCCCTTACAACCCCAACGATGGGGCTACCTACTCCTTAATAGTAGGATAGCTCTGTCTAAAGGAAACGAGAATGAACAACCTTTTTTTTGAGTAGGTAGAATCTTAAGTACTTGCTCAAACAATAAAAACTTTTCACACAAACACCTTTCAAAACAATTTTCAAAACAAACTTCGTCACATCCTTGAGGACTGATACAAGGGTTATCACGAAGTAAAACATTTTCAAGACAAACACACACAAGCAATTTGAAAAATGAGCAAGTATCTAAGAGCCCGTAGATAACTACGGATAGAAAGGGTGCTAACACCTTCCCTTTCTATAATCTACCCCTTACTCAGAATATCTCGAAAAAAGGTTTTTTCTGTTCTTTTTCCTTTTCCATGATTGGATGAAATAAAATTCAGTGGTGACTCTTGCTTACCGCAATAGTTTGCAAAAAAATACGCAAAATGCAAACCAGTAAAAACAGTCGGTTCTTCCACCGTATCACAAAACTGGCGACACTGTCAGATACATAATCAACGGTCTTCCTTCTACGGGAGGGAGCAAGATAGGAGGTTCAAGCATATATTATTTAATACTCTCAAATGCCCTTTGGCAGTCATCCGTCCACACACAACCTTGATCTTTCTTTAACAACTTAAAGACCAGTTCACATGTTGCAGTCATGTGGGAAATGAATCTGGAAATATAATTCAAACGCCCGAGGAAACCTCTGACTTGCTTTTTAGTTCTTGGTGATGGCATTTCTTGAATTGCTTTGACTTTATCAGGGTTAACTTCAATTTATTTCTGGCTAACAATGAAACCCAACAACTTCCCCGATCGAACATCAAAGGTGCATTTATTTGGATTCAAGCGGAGACGATACTTCCTCAAACGTTGAAACAACTTCAAAAAATCTTCTATATGCCCTTCTTCAGTCTGGGATTTGGAAATCATATCATAAACATATACTTCAATCTCCTTTTGCATCAGATCATGGAATAGGGTTGTCATAGCCCTCTGGTACGTTGCACCAGCGTTCTTCAACCCAAAGGGTATCACTCTTTAACAGAATGTTCCCCAGGGTGTGATAAACGTTGTTTTTTCCATGTCCTCTAGAGCCATTCTTATTTGATTATACCTGGAAAATCCATCCATGAACGAGAATACTTTAAATCGTGCTGTGCTATCCACTAACATGTCGATATAAGGTAATGGAAAATCATCTTTTGGACTAGCTTTATTTAGATCTCTGTAATCTACGCACATGCAGACTTTTCCGTCTTTTTTCGGTATTGGGACAATATTGGAAATCCATTGAGGATACACTGAGGTCACAAGAAAACCAGTATTAATCTGCTTTAGAACATCCTCTTTGATCTTTACTGCCATATATGGGTGAGTTCTTCTCAACTTTTGTTTAATTGGCGGACACTCTGGCTTCAACGGCAAATGGTGCTCGACAATATCTGTATCTAGACCAGGCATATCTTGGTAAGACCAAGCAAAAATATCCACATACTCTTCCAACAACTCAATCAACCCTCTCTTCACATCAGGATGCAACGATGCTCCAATCTTGACTTCCTTCGGATCTTCTTCTGAACCCAAATTGATCACTTTCAAAGGCTCTTTATATGGATGAATGGTATTTTCCTCGTGCTCAAGCAACCGTGAGACCTCTTCTAGAATCTCATCATAATCTTCTTCTTCAGCCCCATACACAGGACATTCAAAGTTGGGAGAGGGTGCAGGGTCATTGTATTCAACGGGTTTTTTAATTAATCTGCACATACGATTTATGATTGCTTTTAGAAACTGACACATATAACAAGTGATCATGCAGATTGAATTTCAGTTATTATTTATTCTGAAAGGGGTTTTTTATATTACCATTTTCCAAGAAAAAGCAGAAAATAAAGACATAATTCGGGAAGCAAAGACAACTTTTATTAATGATCTTAAAAGTCACAGCCAACAGATAAGCCCTACAACATTAATACTTCCACCTTGGGCAGAGTGAAATCCTTTCAAAAAAAATTAATCAAATCAAATTACTTTGAAATATGTATGCAAGAGGGAACATCAATGGTGACCCAGTTATGAACCCTGACTCCACGCGTCACATAATTCGGCATTTCCTGCTCTGCTTCATCTTCCTCAACAACATTAATTCCAGAATAGGTTGGATGGAGGTAACCTCCGCTGCGGAAAACATCATGATAGCTGCCCATAGTATACTTTGACTTCAAACCTTCGCCTCTTCCATCATTCGAAGAGAAACCCAAACCAGTTCTGTTCTTGTTCACTAGTGGATCCATAATTCGTCCCCAGACTTCATTATGACCCTTAGCACAACCTACTGCGCATCCTTCAGCGAGACCATGGAATTCTCATTTCTCCTTATGTTGTCAATGGATAAGGCTTGGAACTGGGTTCCAACAACAGCTTCATCCTCTTCTATAATGCTGAAAGAGGATAAATGAGAAATCAACAATGCCTGCTCCCCATTTATGATCATTACCTTCCCTTCATGCATAAACTTTAGCTTCTGATGTAAAGTTGAAGTGACAACCCCTGCTTCATGTATCCATGGCCGTCCTAGCAAACAACTATAAGTGAGAATAATGTCCATGACCTGGAAGGTTATCTGGAACAAATGTGGTCCTATATGGATAGGTAAGTCCACTTCACCGATGATAGATTTCCTCGACCCATCAAATACTTTCACAATGATGCCACTCGGGCGCATAGGTGTTCCTTGATATTTCAACTTCATGAGAGTACTCCTCGGTATAAAATTCTACGCGGATCCATTATCAATTAGTTTTGTACCCCAAAATTTGCCCTCCCATATTTCTCAACACATGGCAAGTGAGGTCCCCAAATTGCTCAAGGAAGTTCAAGAATTGACCAGACAAACTCTCTCCTAAGGTAGTATACCTCAAGATAGGGTTTCCATCTTCATCAAGATGTGTGAACCACAAAGGACTAAAATTCTCACCATTGTCCTAATATGTTCTCAAGATCATCCATGTCAAGTTTCAAGCCTTGCAGAAGAAGTTTGCTTAGTCAATTGCTCAAATGCCTGAAAATCAACTGTGCTAGGTCAAAAGTCAACTGTGGCCCACATACAGTCAAACTTAAATTTTTTTGGTCAAAATCCCCATTTTTAAGTATTATCCATCACTTGATTAAGGGTTGATCATGACTCCTCAAGGATTGCTCACAATTTATCAAAACCCAAAAGTTGCTAAATTAGGGTTTTACAGGAAAAGTCAACTCAATTTTGACCAAGCATAACTTTCTCACACTTTATCAGAAATGACCTATCCAAAGCTCATTTTGAAGAGGATGCAATTCCCTACGATTCATATTCATCTCCCAATTCCAGAATATGCACTCACAAAAAGATATGAATTTTGACATTATAGGTCCTTTTGAAAAGTCAACAAAAACACCTTTTGGGTCAAAGATTCATACATGAACATGGAAGACTCAATTGAGATGAGACAAAAAGGGTTGTTTATAGGAAACCCTAAGATTTCTAAAAAGTCCAAGAACACCTCTCTAGGGTCAAAATTCAGAGATTTATGCATTGGCCAAGTTGACAATTTTTGCAAAATTGCTAAAAGTCAAATGTGCTCAAATTTGCATTTTTTGCTAAATGGGTCCAACTTTTTATGCTTGAACCTCAATTATAATGTGGTCCACGACTCAAATGTTCACTCACCCATTATGTGCTTCATTTTTCAATTTATTTTGATTTTTCATTAATTAAAAAGTGAATTAAATCAAATAAATGATGAAAATTAACAAAGATATGATTTGATTTGTTTTATTGACAGATTGGCAATCAAGATATGTTGAGTTAACAAGATCAAATTGAATCAAGGTCAATTGGTACAAGAAAGGCATGATTTGGCTCAAAATAGAAAAATATCATATAGCTTGCAAATCAAATCAAATCTTGGATAAATGCAAAGATTTAGTCCAAATTTGTTAACCTAATTCACTCTAGGTTATATAGTGAACAATTCCAGATTAAAGGCAAGGGTTTAGAGTCGTGAAAAAGGCAGAGCAAAGTCACGAAATTCAAAGAAAAGTGTGAATTGGTTTTCACTCCACAGGCCATCTCAAGCCATCCTAGCTATCCCAATCCATTGCTGGACGTCCCAGGAAGTTGTCCCAATCGTTTGCAAGGCCTGAAACACCCAGAAACGCGCGCTACACCTCATACGGTTTGACATAACTTTCCAATTCGATTATCATAATTCTTGCATCATTATCACTTTTGATTGTTATATTCGTGTTTGTCATCATGTTTGCAAGCTAACCATGTCATTTAATTGCGTTTTTGAAGCTTGTACATGATGTTGCCATTGTTAGGGGTTTTGTGTTATTTTTAGGGTCTTTTTGTACAAGAATAATTGGGCCTTGAATCAGGTACCATGATGCTCGTGAGGATGAGACGAGTTGATTGGTACCATTACCTTTCATTTATCTTGCGTGTACAACATTTTTTAAATATGCAGGGTTATACCTACAATGGATGTCTGTAGGTAAAAGTCCTTTTTTTCTAAAACGACGGTTGCAGCGAAGAAGGTGATGCGTGGCAGCCCATGAATGGTTGGTTTAAATTTTGCGCATATTTTCTGAATCCATTATTTATTTTGCTTATATTGTTTTGTTTCTATTATATGAATAAAAGAACATGGTAGCGCAGCTGGCAAAGCATCACTGGAGGCGAGCATAAGGACCTCGGTTCGATCCCAGGTCCCAACATTTGCTTTTTATTATTTTTTCTCATATGATCAGGTGCACCACATTCCCAACCATTCACCATACAACTCAAGATCTGACCATCAGATCCATCTCCAGCCAAGATCCAACGCCTGCAAGGAAGGAGTAGGATGCACCACAAAGTCAATACTGCACAAGATCAAGCATGGTCAACGTGGGCTTAGCTTGTTGGGCTAAAAAATTCAGATGCTCACCCCCTCTTTCAGCAAGACAACAGGCCCAATTCTCAACTTCTTTTTATTTTTATTTTATCTTTTAATTTGTTTAATTATTTTATTTTTAAAATCAGTTTCAATTAAATCATAAACATCAAAAAAAGTCAAAAAATTAGATTTAGTTGTTTCCTTATTAAATTTAATTTTGTTAATTAATTAGATTAATATTTAAATTAGGGTAACTTTAATTTGTTTTTCACAATTAAAATTAAATTAGAAAATTAGGTCAACTCTTGATTTAATTTTTTTCTCTTTTTTCTCAAATAAAACAAAAGTACAAAAATAGGTTGTTTAGTATTAATTAATTTATTTTCAAAAATTAATATAAATTAGGACTGAGGATTTTCTTTTAATTTAATTCTCCATTATTTTCTCAAATAACAAAACATGACAACAAAACATTTTTTTCTTTAATCAATCGCAAGTAGGATTAGTCAAAGGGTCAAAACCCTAATCGCCTCGCATTTAACTTACCGCGCGCATTTAATTCTTTTATTATTTTTGCAACTGTTTTGAGGATGTAATAGTTTTAATTAGGGTTTTTAAATTTCTGCAACTTTATTTACTGTCAACGATAATTATGTAATTGTCAAAGCCATGTAATAAGCGTAGGTTATTTTTTCCGCTTTTACTTTCCGCAAAACTCTTAACTGTTAGATGTATGTTTAGGATTGTATGGCAAGAATGCATGAAAAAATTAAAATGGTTAGAAAACCCTAATGTGAAAAGATAATAAACTGAAAATAAATCACTCGCACATATTCACTCTTAGGGTATACTCTCACTTCGATTGCCTTCGGTACACAATCATTAAGCATAGGAGATTTTAGTGGTGGCCCTCTTGTCTAAAAGATCAATGTACCATTCGAATGTTGCCTCAGAAATGTTGCCTCGGAAATGTTGTCTCAAAAAGATCTTAAGACTCTAGGGTTACTACTAAGGTTTTCTAACTATTTCTTTAGTGATTGTATTTGTCCCTTTCGAATTGACCCTTACAAATTCCAACGACGGTGCTAACTATTTCTCAATAGTACGATAGCACTCTCTAAAGGAAACAAGAATAGAAACGATCTTTTTTTGAGTAGGTAGATGCTAGTAGGTACTTGCTCAAATCAAAACTTTTCACACTTACACTTTTTAAACAAATGTTCAAAATAATTTCATCACACCCTAGAGGATTGATACAAGGGTTATCATGAAGTAAAACATTTTTCAAAAAAAAGCACACAAACACAAGCAATTTAAAAATGAGCAAGTACCTAAGAGCCCATGGAAAACCATGGATAGAAAGGGTTCTAACACCTTCCCTTTCTATAATCTACCCCCCGTACTCAAAATCTCGAAAAAGGATTTTTTTTCTATACTTTTTTCCTTTCCGGTTGGATGAAATAAAAGTCGGTGGCGACTCTTGCTTACCGCGACATTTTGCGAATAAAAAAAACGCAAAACATAAACCAGTAAAAACAGTCGGTTCTGCCACCGTATCACAATTAGCACATTGGATAGCGAATCATTTTTGAAGTTCATCGATATATGGAGGGCTAGGTTATGATTCCTTCCTTCATTTGGTAATTCATCATCGCAGAAACTCAAGTTATTACATGACGTAATGTTTCCAATCACGCTGCTGAATTAATCTATTGGCATGTCACTCTCCACAAAAGCTTGGTCCAGTACCCTCATCAAGGATTCTCTATGATCAGAGGAATTCATTAATAAAGCTAAGATAGATATCTTTGAAGGAGTCTGCAGTAGCTGATCTACAATTCTGTAGTCGCTCCTCTTAATTATCTTCAAAATATCATCCACTTATTTCTCTAGCGTAGCTCCACTAGTCTCTCATGTAGTCTTCTTAGGTTTATCATTCTCAGTAATTCTCTTTCCAGCAGCAACATCTCTCCGAACACACGACCGCTGCGGGTCACCCTGCTATTTTCAGCTATATTTCCAACATCGGGCATTGGCTGGATGGGAACTTCCACCCCATCTTCTAAGATTGTAGCATTGTATTTGTAAGGCACAGCCTTATCTGATTTGTAGGGGATAGGACCTGGAAAACTAATTACCAATGGGGTAACAGTTGGCTTGCTATGATATTCCACTTCAAAATGAGCGGGTGCACCAAAACAAGGCACAATGACGTTTACCCCTTCTTTAACACAACCAGCCATCAAAAAGTCATTTCTGGAAAACATATATTTGTCTGAAGAGAAATACTCATTCGCGGAGGCATACTCTTCCTCTGACTCTTCTTTCGTTAAACAAACTTCAACCATATAAACCTCATGATAATCATCCCTCTGACCTGTGATCTTGATAGTTCCATTGTCTAACAGCAACTGAACACCCTTCTTCACGATTGAACATCCTCAGGGATCTTGACAGTAAACTAGGCAAGATCCATATTGGTGTTCCACCTGACCATCCGTATGGCAGAAGGTAGCATGCAACTTCATGAGATCCTCATTCATATACTCCACATCAAAAATTCTGAATTCACTAGGACATCCAGAAACCATGTTCACTTCCTCTTCATACTCTGCCCTAGGCCTGATTATATGGATGAGGCCCGTATCCATCATCTCCTGTAAATCAACCTTTATCTTATCACAACCCTATATATTTATATTGCAAGTAGCACAACCGGTATGGTTATGCGTATAGTAGCTAAATTCACAGAGGTCTGTGTACATTTTCACCAAATCTCCTATAACCAGATTAATATTAAAAATCCGGAAGTTGCCTGGACAACCGACCACCATATTCATAACATTTACTCCCCTGTGCTTGGGTAGAGGGTTATCTTTCACATTAGGTCCCATGTCCTTGAAAGATAGAACACCAGACTTTACCAATTTCTGCACCTTATTCTTCAAAGGATAAAAATTATCAACACTATGCCCTGGTGCTCCTTGATGAAAAGCATACGTTTGGTCTGCCTTGTAATACCAAGGCAATGGTGATGGTACGACGGGAGGTGGTTGTGTCTGAACTAACTTTTTCTGAATCAATGTTCGTAGTAGCTCTATATAGCTCATGGGAATAAGGTCATAACTCTCCCTTCTCTGATTATACCCTTGATTCCCCTGCTGGGACGGTCTCTGATAAGCAACAGTAGTTGGAGCAGCACTCACAACAGGAGTAACTGAGGCGACTTGCTGATGACGCTGATAATTCCTTCTAGGAGTGTTTACCCTCCTCTCTTGCATAAAAAATTTACATCTCCCTCTTTCTTATTGGTAAACCCATAAGATGGCTTCTTCACACCTCCGAATCCTTCACTCTCCGTCAAACGGCCTTCTCTTACAGCCTCTTCTAAGCGGATACCCATTCCTACCATCTTAGTAAAGTCACTTGGCGTGCTTGCTACCACCCTCTCATAGTAGAAAGCACCCAATGTCTTCAAGAAAATCTTAGTCATCTCCTTCTCTTCCATGAGAGGAATCACTTGGGCGGCTACCTCACGCTATCTCTGTGCATACTCTTTGAACGATTCCCTGTCTTTCTGAACCCTGGCCCTAAGTTGGTCACAGTCAGGCGCCATGTCCGTGTTGTACTTGTATTATTTGATGAATGCTTCTCCCAAATCATTAAAAGTATGGATATTAGTGCTGTCCAGACTCATATACCACTTCAACGCAACACCAGTCAAACTATCCTAAAAAAAGTGAATCAGCAGACACTGATCATCAGTATGCATAGACATCCTTCTCACGTACATCACCAGGTGAGTACGAGGGCAAGTGTTGCCCTTATACTTCTCAAATTCCGGGACCTTGAACTTAGCAGGTATCTTAAAATTCAGGACCAAACATAGCTCATTCACATTCTGCCCAAATAGCTCTTTTCCCCTAAGGGCCTTCATCTCTCTTTGCATCTTGTCAAAATGCTCTTGAAAATCATCCATTCTGTCATAAAGACCCAAGTCTTCACTTGGCAGAGGGAAAGGATGACTCATATCACCATTAACAAACAGAATCATATTTACCGAAGGAGGTGCAGCAGGAACATCATGCACCACAGAAGGTGCCAAAGTAACAATAGTCTGAACCACTGGAGTATCTTGAGGACCAAGATTGAAACCTCAGGTGCAAAATTCTCTGGCATCCCCCATGGATAACCTTGGGGTATGTGATTCTGAACAATAGCAGGAGTGGCAGATACGGGAATAGTTGGAACTTCAGTAGTTGCCCTTGTTGGTTGAGGTTGAACACTCGGTGGCTGATTTTGAGCAGCCACCAGAGCTTCCATCAGAGTAGTCAGATTGACCATGCCGACCTTCAAAGTAGAAACTTCCTCGTGCAGCTCGCGATTCTCCTGTTCTATGTTGTCCATCTTCTTTTCGAGATTAGTCTGAGTGTTTTAGTGATGAGTCAGCTTGCTGAATGAAGTAAAGAAGCTTGGTAAGACACCTGGGTATGCATAACTAATGCAAGAAAAATGTGCAATATGATGCATGATATGTGATGCACATGATTATTTTTACTTTGTTATTTAATATTTCAAGGGATTTATAGATTTATAGACATATTGCAAACATTAAAGTAATAACGCTTTTGAAATACTGAAATTTTTTTATAATAACTCCAAAATGGATTACAAGTTTCAATGATCTCAAGTACAAGATGAAAATACAATCTAAAACCATGAGAAAAAGAACTGATGGAGATCACTCTATACGCTGGCGCTTCCCCGTGATCCTGGCAATCTGAGCCTTCAACCTCTGGTTTTCTTTCGCATGTCTGATGGCAACCTCCTTCCAATCATCTGAATTAGGAAGTGAGTAATCAGCACCTGATTGAGGCTTAGGAGAAAATAAATCCCCTTGCCTTCCCATAGACTCGATCGCTCGACTCTCAAGGATCTCAATCAAGTCGTCTTTCTTTTTCAGGTCTGCTCTGTAGGAACTCTCTAAATTTTGGAACTTGTTCTTCCAAGCATCCCTTTCCTGTTGCATCCTAACCAAAGCAAGTTGCAGCTCTTCTAGATCATCTAATAAGGGAGGAGTGGTCTTCATAAATAGATCAGGCATGGGTGTCTCCCGAGTATACGGCATCTTTAACTGAATGGCTCTCGATCGAATCCATTGAAGATATGGCCCCAAAGAAACAGCACCCCTAGGTCCCAAATCCTTCCTACTCTTCTTATGAATGTGATGCCAGGCCTTCGTAATCTGCTCCCTAGCTTCCATATGGTCTTCTCCTTCCTTCATAGAGAAACTACTCAAATGAATACTATTTGGTTTATCCCTCATCGGATAACCAAGTTGTCGTCGTGCAAGAACAGGGTTATAGTTAATTCCTCCCTTTGTACCAAGAAGAGGTACATTGGGGAAACTACCACAACTGTCAATAATCTCTACATCCTGGTAAGCTCGATGATACCAATTAATGTCTAAGTGAGTAAGTGCCATGATCTTAGGAGCCCAACGAGGTTCCTTCTTGACATCCCAAAAAGCATCAGACTGAGGCATATGAGAGATAAATCACCGGTATAACAGAGGCATGCAACAGATAATCATCCCCCCATGATAATAATTTCTAAGATGAATAGAGTAATAAGCATCACCCAACAGTGTAGGAATTGGGTTTCCATTCATTAAAATCCTGATAACGTTAATGTTGACAAACTTGTCCACATTAGGAAATAAGAACAACCCGTAAGCAAGTAGAGCAAAGATGGCCTCAAAAGCAACTGTACTCTTCATTCTGGCAAAGTAACGAGCCTCTCCAATAAGAACTGAGTTGGTAATCCTCTAATACCTCCTTTGGTAGTCATACGGGCTTCCACCTTAGACTTCCCTAGGTGAATCAAAGCAGTAATCTCATGTGGTTTTGGCTCACCCTCCAAACCAGTAAAAGGAATATGATCGGTAAATCCAATAGATAAGAATACTCCTCCAATGTAGGCATCAACTGATAGTCGGGAAAAGTAAAGCAATGATACATCAGATAATAGAACTGGACCATGGTCGAGAGAATACCCTCCTTCATCTTCAGCTTCATGAGAGGAATAATGGACCCATAATTCTTCCGAAAGTCTACAGAACACTCGATCTCGGGAATTAGACTGATCAACTCATCTATCTTGGGATCCTTGAAACTGTATTTCCCGGTCTTTCTCTTTCCAGAATCCATGGTTAAAAGGTACCTGAGATATTCACAAATAGTCAACCTTTAAATCCCTTGAAATATGGTTTTTTTCCAAAAGATGCTTATGAGTGCATGGATGCATGATGCAACAATCACACACAAGATCACACATATAAGGTTCATAGGTTC
The DNA here is from genome assembly GCA_948472305.1 of Vicia faba. NCBI lineage: Eukaryota > Viridiplantae > Streptophyta > Magnoliopsida > Fabales > Fabaceae > Vicia > Vicia faba. The sequence goes on along the minus strand of CATIWC010000333.1, from coordinate 328,064 downwards.
AACTTCACGAGTATGAGGTCTAAGGTACTACCCATAAGGTGTTGGTCTAAAAAGTTATCACCTATCGAACATGGTTCTAGAGGTTCCCAGAGTCTACATCCTTCCTTCGGATATTACCAACTTCCCGATTAACTCGGTAATTAGTAATATTCTCAAGAAAGACTCGTCCGAGCGTAGTATCACGTGACAACTATTTCCGGATTACTCCGTCATAGCTTCCGCACTACACCTAAAAGGCCAAGATGGATTCGGTATTCTACGGTCCTCAGTTTCAGCAGGCTCTCAGGTCGAAAGCAGTACGTCTTCCCGATTACTCGGTAAACGACACTACAGTCAAAGGGGCCTCCACTGAGTGGGGGATCTCATGCCTCCTTTTTTGGGATTACTCCCTCAAAGTTAACATGACTATACCATCCGTCCTATCTTAAAGTTTTCCCAAGTCTGGGTATAGGACTTATGAGTAATCACCAAGCACCCTGAGAACCAGGAAAATCCAGACAAACATATATACAACATATAACACAAAAAAAGTAATAACACATATACAAATATAAACAAAGATAAGCTTAACCCATTTAGGGATGGACCAGCAAGAGGTCAATCTTTCCCCAGTGAAGTCACCATTTTTCTATAGTGGTAGAAATATTCAAGACTAAGCCATTGGATTGACTAGACTTTATACAAATCAAAATAAAAATCGCCACCGCGCTTTATTGTTTCCAAAGGAATGGGAAAAGAGCGAATAACCCAAAAAGAGGGGGAAAGATTCAAGGTAAGGGGGTTGGTTATGAAAAGGGAAGGTATTAGCACCCTAAACATCTACGGTACTCCGCAGGAACCTCTTTGTAAAAATCTGTATATTTTGGCTATAAAAAATGTTGCATATATAAAATGGATGGTGGAGGTGAGGAAAGAAATATATTTATTTCATAATTTTTGCACCCGCCGCGGTTGCAAACCTTTAGTTCCTACATACCACCTTTTCGTGCAATAGGGGATCAGGGTACACATAGTTCCTCTTTCAAAAATTTAAAATCCAAATGTGTTGGTTAATTTTATAAGATAAAACATCATCGTCATTGTCCATGTGGAAAACACACCTACTACCCACGATCATGAGAAAGGAGAATTTGCATCATCTCAAAGTGGAGGATATGGCTTGGATTTCAAAATCAACAATGCCTCACTCAACACCCAAGTGGAAAAATATCTCTCTTCACTACATATTGTAGAAGTATAGTTATTTGCATCACTACAAGGATTGACAAAAGTTTAATCTTTTAAGAAAAGTTTTAAAGATGAAAAGCGAAAGTGGCAAAATAGTTTGAAATGAGATTGATTGACTTTTAGTCTTCTCATAAAAAATGTCAAGGTATTATTAAGTTGATTGGATTTTATTTATGAAAATGTTTTGAAAATGTGTGGACATAAGTCCAAGTTTATTATGAAAATGGTTCGAGTTCAAAAACAAGAAGAGTTTTCAAAAAGGGAAATAAGATTTTTGAAATTAAAGAAGATGGGAGGAGAAGAAGGGACTATCCTAAAGCACAAGGTAAAAGCTAGGGATAAGAACCATCTAACCAACAAGAAGCCAATACTTGACATTATGGGCCAAGATAGAATTCCCATTCCTTGGGTTGAAACCAATCAAGAAAAGGAATACTAGACCTCTTGAGAGAACCAAACTTCAAGTGTATTAAGTCTTCATAAAAATTTGGGCAGAGTAACGGTTGTATACGGGTGAATCCCAGATTACAAACAAGGGGTGTAATCACAAAAAAAAACCTGCACACAAAAACAAACAAACAACCCAATGTCTTGAGGTAAACCTCAAGAACTCCGGACAAAATAATCAGATAAGATCACAAGGTTTCCAAGATAGGCCAAGGTTTCTAATCCTAAGTCCAAGAAAAGTCCCATGCTCCATAATGTCAAGGATAGTAACCAAATAGTCCAAGTACCATTAAAGATTTTTTAGGGTTTATGTTGATTATTAAGTATCTTTAGAAAGGAAAAGAAAATCCCAAGTGAGCAAAGTAAAAATGGCAAGAAAGTAAATGCTCAAATGAGCAAAGATGAAAATGGAATGAAATGTAAATTCTAAAAGTAAATGGTACATAAAGCATAAAAAATAATGAGGGCATAAGGTAAAACAAGTCAATAATTAGTGGTTAGTTGGATGACCATCTTGAAACTTGCATTTTGAACTTATTAGAGGATTGGTATAACGAAAGCCTCCACACAACAAGTTGCATTTGCTTTTTGTCAAGTATATCATCCATTTGGAATTCTCACAAGTACCATTTAATGATCAACGATGTTTAAGTGATCCACGCTAATCAAAGGTGTTGTAGATCCATTAGAGGATTGGTAGAACCAAAGCCTCCATACAATGAATCTCAAGGTTATTGGATCAAAGAGATCAAATTAACATACTTGGGCTTGCAATCATAAGTTTGGGCCACGAATGATCATTTATTCGAATCGGGACAAAATTTAGCGCTATGTTAAGCAATCGTAAATGGACTTATATAAAAGTCGCACCTATTTTGAGGTCGGTCAATAGCAATTCATGCACCATTTGTTTTGAGACATGATATAGAGATCACGCTCCAACAACATCTAGTACAATAAGAAGGGGATGGGATGAAGAGGGATGGAGAAAAATATACAAACCACGTTTGAATTAAATTTTAATCAAACTATTATTAAAATCATTCATCCATTTTTGTGGAGTTAAACTCAACACCATGGATCCAATGATGTTAATAAAGTTCATGATCCAAAATCTAACCCAAGGTCAACCAGAAAATAGTCACAAAATAATATCACATTTTAATATACATAAAAGGGTTTAAAAAATAATGTTTAAAAATAGAAAATAAATAGAAAAATATCAACTATATTCAAATTAATCAAGAAATAAAAAGTAAGACCATAGAAAAATCAGAAAAAGGCTCAAATAATTTTACAAATTTTTTGGTAATTTTTTAAAGTCAGAAACTATTTTTAAAATTAAAATAAATGGGTAAAATAAACAAAAAATGGTAAAAATTAGTAAAGTAAGAAACAAAAATAAAATAAGGTCACTAATATTTGTCAAAATATCATTGGATCATTCCATAGTTTTTCCAAAATTTAAAAATGTATGAAAATATTTTTAAACATTTAAACCAAATCAAATAAGTGTAAAATTTATAAAAAATACCAAAACACAAAATTAAATTGTGAAAAAATAAAAATCAGAAAGAGAATAATCAAAAATATTTTTCATAATTTTTTGGACTAAAAATGAATTTTCTATGATTTATTTTAAATTTAAAACAATTAAAATATAAAAATCAGAAGAAAAAAAATAAAAGTAAAATATGTGGACCATTGGATGAGAGTCAAAACGCGTTAGTAATCAAATCTAAGGGATCTGGCGCACTGTGCATATCATGGTCATTAATGAATAATATACAGAATCAAATATAAATTAGATTTTCAAAATAAAAAGTGGCGTGCCATCATTGGTCGGAAGATGACACGTAGGTCATCTTCAACCTCCAGCCAACGTGATTTACAGGTCTCTCAAACTATAAAATCAGAAGCTCAGACCTATGCCAATCGCTTCGTCTCTTCAAGACGAAAACAACCACACTCTCGCGCCAAATTTATATAAATTGTAACTCAAGCAATTTGGAAGGAAAGTTTTGAAAAGGGATTTGAAATTTCATGGTCAAAACGTGTTTCCAGTGAAATTTAAATGTTGCGACTAGAACCAGGGAAATGAGAGCAACACAATGATATCAGAGTTTTGAAGAATTGATGAAGGAATCTACCTATTGAAGTTGAGTTGCAGAGCTCTGAAACTGGACTTCTATGGAACAGTATAGGGCACGATTCTTGAATGCAATCATATGGTTAGCTTCAGGGAAGATCAAGGAAGGTGAATTGAGGGAAAAATTAGATTGAAAAAGGGTCAAGAATGGATTTTGAAGTTGCTAAATTCTAAGTTGTGAAATAAGTTTGGCAGGGTGATTCTGGCTATCCAAGCTTGGGAAATTGAATGGGATAGTTCATGTATTTATAGGATAAGCGAATGGGATCAAAAGGAAGAGTGAATGATGTGTTTGGAGGGAAATCATGCACACCTGATGCACGAGTGAAGTGTGATACAAACTTTATCAAAACTCATCCAATTCTTGTGTTTTGATGTGCTAAACAAATCTGGAACTTCACTAAACATGTTTAGAGGCAAAAACGCGTAGAAAACTTGTGATTAGAGGCCACATTATGGATTTCAAAATTCTGACTTGGTGAGAAATTCAATTTCAAAGTGCCAACTTCTTACCAATGGCATTTTCAACCCAAGGGGTCTTAGGGAATGATTCTTGATGCTTTAGAAAAATGAGGTTACAAACTTTGTAATGGAAAAAGAATGGAATCAAATGGATGCTTGAGCTGAAAGTTGCATTGAGTCAAAGTTGAAGAAAAAGGGTTGACTTTCCATACATAGAAATATTTCAAATTCTTCTTCAAAAAATGACCTATAATGTCTTGCATCGAAACATGGCCTTCCACTTGGAATTTGCTCTTGACCAAAAAAGATGGAATGAAGTAGATCTCTTGAATGACATTTTGGAACTCGAACCATTCAAAATATCCAAAAATTGAGAGAGTTATGAATTGTTGAAGTTGGAAAATAATCATGAAATGGCATATAATCTTTTGCATCTTTAAGGCAACTTCCATCCATTTTCCCACTTTGCATATAAAAGAAGGTATAAACTTCACATCTTCAAGATCATTATGGAAAAATAATGGACTCAAGGTGATAAAAATTGACCCAAGTTATGATCATTTGAAGTCACTTATGTAAAATTATGGATTCATCTGGATGACTTGTAATCTTTCTTCTTCATCAAGGCTCTTTCACATGTAAACTCCTTGGAACTTTTGAAGTGATTTATTGATGACCCTTTGAAGAGAATGATGTCTTTGGAATCACTCAAAAATACCAAAAGGTAAGCAAGATATACTCCTTTGAAGTTCAAAACCCTAGCTTTTAGATCAAGAAAATGCCTTGAGGAACTTTGACAAGTTTGAACAAACTTCTTGTACCAATATTCTTATTTTGTGAATAGAAGTTGTTGAAGATGATAATGAGGACCCATAGCCATCAAAACCACTTCCATATCTTGAAATTTGATAGAAATATGCTCTTGTGACCAATAGGAACAAGGTCTTGTCCAAACATGACAACTTCTCCAATCAACCCCTTGTACTTTTGAGTCAAATCTAATAACCTTGAAATGTGATGAATCAAAATAACCTTGCCATGCCAATTCTTACAAAACCACTTCAATGGTAAGGTTTGAACTTCTCAAGCTTTTATTGGCTAGGGCATGGAAATAAACTCATGAACCCATGGGGTAGCTTGTTAAATCTCATTGCCTTCACCTACATGGATAACAAGCAAGACAAACCAACATTGCATTTTATTAGTTAAACAAAAAAATATTCATGATCACAAGAGGAACATAAGTCAAGGTGTTTGGTAATCCCTCAAAAAGGAAAAATTAAATGTAGGGGAGAACCAAGAATCCTAGTGTGATCTTGTTTGAATGAATCAACATGGTATGATGAAGGGATCTTAGGGACAAAAATTGGGGTACAACAGGCCTAACCAAACAAAACTGTTTTTATTCTTCTAATATACTCCCAAAATCCATTTCAAACCCCCCTGATTTTTATTTTTATATTTTTATTTTATTTTATTTTTCTTTATTATTTTCATTATTATTATTATTTTTATTAGTAAAAAATCCAATTTTTTTTTATTATTTACACACTTATATTTTTATTTTCTTTATAAAAAAAAACACAAAAAAACATTTTCTTAACAAATTAATTTCTTTTTCTTAATAAATTAATAATTAGATTTAAGTTTAATTATTTTTCTTTTTATTTAAAATTAACTTAGAATTTAGGTTTTTTTTAGTTAATTAAATTCCATACCATTTTTATTAAACTTTAAACCTTTTTCTAAAAAACCTAAAAAAGACTTTGTAACTTAATTTTCTTTTCCTTAATTAGTTTAGGTTGATATTTAATTGTTAATTTTCTTTTAGGTAATTAGGTTAAAATCCTTTCCTCAAAATCCAAACAAAAATCATTTCTTTTCCATTTATCTTCTTGTACATTATATTTTTATTTCTTGTACATTATTCAATATGGTTGTAATAGATAATTAGGACTTTAATTTCTTGCAAATCCCCATTTGTAAATTTGTATACTGCATCCCCCTAATGATGTAATAGCGTAGTAATTTCTTTCCGCAATTTATCGCTTTCATATAAATGCTAGTAATTAGGGTTTGTATGGAAAGATAAAATCAACAAGTAGATAACCCTAATCAAAGATCAAATGCATGTAAATCAAACACATTATTCACACCTTAAGGTTAACTCTACTTGTTGCCTACAAAATGGTCATGTTATGCATGTGGGATATCTTAGCAAAAGCTATAAAAAATACAAGATCATAGTCTCTCGATGACGCTATGAATGTTTCCTTTCAAATGATCTTAGTCCCTCAAAAAGAAATGCTAAGATATCTCATAATATTGCTATCATGACTATACGATGACCCATGCCCGTCCCTTTACATCCAAAGATAAGGCTTCTTACCAATCAATGGGAAGATAGCAATATCAAAGGAAAGGAAGAAATTAACAAAGACTTTTGAGTAGGTAGATTATTCCTAGTTACTTGCTCATTTTCAAAACAAATATCCTTGCTCATTTCTAAAACAAACACCAAACACTTTCAAAAACAAACTTTCAAAACATGAAATATTTTCAAAAAGTCCAACACTTTGTATACCTTCTTATGAACGAGAACTATTATAAAGTTTGCCTAAACAAAGGCGCCTTTTTAAAAATACTTTCAAAAACTACCACAAAGCACATTTTCAAACAAAGCAAGTGATCTAGCAAGCAACTAAGAGCCCATAGATAACTATGGATGAAAAGGGTGCTAACATCTTCCCTTTTCATAGTCTACCCCCCGAACTCAAGAAATAATCTCAAAGGTCTTTCCTGTTCTTTTCCACCTTTCCTTTTGGATAAAAGAAAAGCCGGTGGCGACTCTTGCTAACCGCAACAATTGCGATCAAATACAAAACATCCCAAGTCAGTTCTCCCACCGTATTACAGAACTGGCGACTCTGCTGGGGAAAAACTTAAAAGTGGGGTTACCTTAGGGCTAGATCACCTTTATTTGCGTTATTTGTTTGACTTGCTTGCTTTACATTTTGGTTCCTTGTTTGGGTTTATTTTAAATCCTCTACCCGGATTTAGGATACCTTATAGGTAAGTAGCAATATGTTGTGGAAACTGTGTGGGGTATACCGACATGGTCTAAGAAATAGCTACGTTAGTGTGACACATTTGTGGGTACGGGTAGACCTTGAGTAGTCAAGGAGAATACGGGGCCGTTGTATGGTATCATGAAGCACTAACTGACTTTAGAACCTTTACTTGACCAACTTGGCCATTAGGAAGTAGTGAGACAGCCGGCTTTGGTGCAGTCCGAAGTTGGTTAATATACGCTCATTGATATCAGACTTCTCGAGATATTTCGGTCGCCGTGAAAGAGGCTTGCGCTGAAACAATGCCCGACAAGAAAAATCAGTGATATTGAGATCCCTTAGAACCCGATTACTATTTCTAGGACAGATTTGAGCCAACTAAACTTTAAGAGGGTACTTACCTATAAGACTCCATGCAAGCCTAAACCTAAGGACTTGCTTGTCTTGTGTGTATATATACTTATTTGTACATAACATCATAAACATCATAACATCATACTATTTCAAGGATTATTGGGATTTATCTTTGTTCTGTTTTGTAGGACATTGCTTCTATCCGCAGGAATACTATCCAAGTGAACCTCGTAAGAATTCCTTCTCAACTCAAAGACTTAACATCAAGGATCCTTGAGAACTCTCAATCAACTACCTTTCAACGGTACGAAAAAAGATCCAAGACCTGAAGAGATTTCCCGAGCACTACACTTGCAACAATCTGATGTCATGACTAATTGTGAAAGAAGGAGTGGTATCAAAGGGTTCTTAGTCAAGTTCTTGTTTGAGAAAGCTCAAGATTGTTGGAACTCTTAGGAATTACAAGCTTTTGAAGATATCTTGGCCCTTCTCATCTATGGGGTGTATGGTATGGTTGGAGAACTGACTTGATTGTTTTGCATTTGATCGCAAATGTTGCGGTTAGCAAGAGTCGCCACTGACTTTTCTTTTATCCAAAAGGAAAGGTGAAAAAGCACAGGAAAGACCTTTGAGATTATTTCTTGAGTTCGGGGGGTAGATTATGAAAAGGGAAGGTATTAGCACCCTTTTCATCCATGGTTTTCCATGGGCTCTTAGTTACTTGCTAGATCACTTGCTTTTGTTTGAAATTGTGCTTTGTGTGGTTTTTGAAAGTATTTGTAAAGAGGCCATCGTTTAGGAAATCTTTGTAATGATTCTCGTTCGCAAGAATGTATACAAAGATGTTGGTCTTTTTGAAAATATTTTCAATGTTTGTAAGATGTTTGGAAATGTGTAGGTGTTTATTTTGAAAATAGCAAGGATATTTGTTTTGAAATGGAGCAAGTAACTAAAAGCAATCTACCTATTCAAATGTCTTTCTTGTTCATTTTCTTTTCCTTTGACATTGTTGTCTTACCATTGATTTGGTAAGCAACCCTATCTTTAGATGTAAACGGGACGGGCGTGGGTCATCGTATAGCCATGATTAGCAATGTTGCAAAGTATCTTAGCATTTTTTAGGAACTAAGATCATTTTTGTAAGGCAACTTTGAATAGCGTCATCGAGGGACTATGATCTTGTATTTGTTTGTTTTTGCTAAGACACTTTACATGTATAATATGGCCATTTTGTATAAGGAAACCAAGTGGGATAACCCTAGGGGTGTTTGTGTGCAAGTGTGTCATTTTCATGCTTGATTTTGTCTTGTATTAGGATTTTCTATTTGATTGATTTTATCTTGCCATACAAACCCTAATTAATAGCATGTTACATAAAAACGATAAATTGCGAAATTTAAATGTCCTACGCTATTACAACATTTATGGGAGGGGGTATACAATTTATGAATGGGGATTGCAATAATATAAACCTAATTAATCTATTACAACCAAATTGAATATGTACAAATATTGAAATAAATAATATACAAGATGAGTTAAATATGCAAAGATGTGTAAATGCAAAGAAGATTTTTGTTTGGTTTTTTATGTGAAAAAGTTTTAACCTAAACCTAATAAATAAATCAAGATTAACTTAAATCAATTAAGAAAAGATTTTTTTGAATAAACCCTAATTCTATTTGATTAAAAGGAAATAAATTTCTTTACAAAAAAGTAAGTATTTTTTTGTATTTTTTAATCTTGAAAATAATATATGGCATTATGAGATACTTTGTCTTTTTTATATTAAAATAATGTGTTTAATGGGTGTGAAGAAAAATAAATATTTAAACTAGTTCTAATTTTAATTTACAAATTTAATTAATAAAAATGGATAATATATAACTAAATAAAAATATTTTTTGTGAGAAAAAAAAAAAGCTAAAATATAAATCTATCATTTTTATATTTTTTTTGAGTTTTAATATTAAGAAAAATATATTTAATAAAATAAAATGAAAGTAAAATAAATAAAATAAAATTATATGGGTCAAGGGTGTTAAAAGTAAGTAGGAGGTAGGATGTTAGAAAAAACACAAGGCCCATGAAACCGAAGCCCATGCACTGCAAAACAACAAAAAAATGGAAAAATATGAGAAAATTGCAAAAGGCAGCGCGCTGAGGCTCGAACCCATGACCTCTAGCATTTATGCGCGCTGCCTTACCACTGGGGTGGCTGTACATCCGTTTATAGAAACACAAACATAAATATATATTAGAAAATGCCCACTGAAGGCAACTTCACCTTCAACCTTGAGCCATGACCGGATCACCTGTATCTTCTTCATTTCTCCATAAAAATGGAAAGTTCAAACATGAAAGTTATAGTGTTTCTTCCCACGAGTTCAACCATATAATTTATGTAAACTAAAAGTCAAAGATGAGATCTAATTTTACTGGCCCAAATTTGAAACTTGATTTTTGCATAAATTTCAAATCCAAAATTCTCTATACACAGTTAATATAAATGAAAACTATGAACATGGTTAGCTTTAGTGCAAGGATATCTACATTTTGCTTTCACAAATCAGGACCAAATGATGCTTGTATGAAGAGATAAAAGTTTGAGTTTTTACCTCTTGCAGTTGGGATCGTGAATGGAGTTTGAGCAAGTTTTGAGAAGGCCTGAGGATCTATTTAGCTTACCTGGACCTCCCTGAGTGTGTTCCAATCCTTACTTTGTCTTGAAAGTCCCTGAATCTCCCTACTCAAGTCAACCTTCAAGCTTGATATTTGAAAATGGTGAATGATGGAGGAGGAGTTACAGTGAGGGAACAGGGGTCTGGATCACTTATATATGAGGTATATTAAGTGTTTGGGTGGTTAAAACTCAATACGCACGAGTGGATTTAGAGATGGCTGTGTAAGGTTCAAAATTGTCAAGTTATGGCAGATTTTCTGTTGTAAAGTGTTTGGGAGTGTTTCTGAGTCTTAGCCTTCGTGTGTTATGTTGCAATACACTTGTGTATATGTATGTAAAAGGTTAGAGATCAACTCCACTCAAGGTTTCTGATTTATAGCCTTTTGGCTCTATAACTTGCTTTTGAAGAAAAGTGAGGAGACGAGTCTCTAAGTGTTGTACAAGCATGGTCTGGTTTGTGAGATGCCTTAGACAAGTTGCTTTTGGTTTTGACTTTACTTGTGAGCAGAGAAAACAAAATGAGAGGCTCAAGAAGTTGACAAAGGCAAAAGTAATGCTTTATCAAAATGGAAATGGCACCTTTGTGCCATAAATAGAATTATAACTTGGATAAAGGCTCAAATGTTTGGATTAAAGCTCTATCAGCTGTGTAAACAATTAATTATGGAGTGAGAAACAAGTTTGAGGCCTGAAAAGCAAAGATTATGCAGCCTAGGCTTGGATTTGAATTTTTGTTCATCATGAAATGGATTGAAATCAAAGTGATAAATCACCAACTTCATCTCTTCGATTCTCCATACTCAAGAATGATCTCAATGAGTTCTTGGACATTTTGGAAATCTTGAAATGTGATCTACAACCCATATTTGAATTGATTTTGAAAATTCCCTTTGGAACTATGTGAAAAATTTCCATGAAGTTAGGTCAAAAATCTGCCTAACTAGGGCAAAATTTCACTAAGTTATTTTGGTTTATGAGCATGTATTCACAAAATTATATCTTGAGATCCAATCATTTTTAGGAGAAATTGTGTGAAGCAAAGTTGTATATTTCATGGATATCTACAACTTTCATGTTGGAAATTTCCTTTGAATCATCTTGCATCATGGTGAAAATTTGGCTCAAAGTTTGAGAAAAAATAAGAAATTTTCTATACTTAGAAAATTTTCTAAGTTAGGAAATTTCAACTTTTCAAAAAAAAATCTTAAATCCTTGATTTCTTGATGAACAAGTTTCACATTTTGACATGTTTTGATGAATTATGATCTTTGGCACTTGAACTTGACCAAAAAGTCAAAGTTTGACTTTTTAGTATACAGTTGACTTTGGATCAGTTGACTGAAAAATTTATCTGTCAATCCAATGGGTTTGTAATGTTTTGAACCATGTAATTAGGTCAATATGATGCAATTTAACTCTTGAAATCATGCTTCAAACCAATTGATCATTTTCTAGGTCAAAAATCAGAAATTGCCCCTTCTCAGTCAAAACCCTAATTTTGACCATTTGGCCCTTTTGATGATTTGATCAAATTTCTTGAGGAATTGTGGTCCAAACTTGATCAAATGATACATATGATTCTAAGATGTTGATGTGGATAAAAAATCATGAAGTTTGACTGTAAATTGGCCATAGTTGACTTTTTCTCCAATACATATGATTTTTAGGTCAAGTGTTCAATTGACTGATCAAAAGTGTGATTCAAAGCTTGAAACTTGACATGAGTAATCTTAGGGGTCCATAATGATCCTTGAAAGTAATATGAAGCATTGATAGTCCAAAAATCCTTGTGCAAACTCAAACCCTAATTTTGGTCATCAGTGCATGAGGAGATGTCTTGAGCTGGTCAAACCCTAATGCAGTCTTGAGTCAAAAAGATCTTGTGAGAAAATTCTTCATAAGTGAGAGGGAAAATTTTTGGGTACAACAGCTGCCCCTGTTCAATCTTCTTAAACCTGAAGAGTTAGACTGGCGATTTTTTCCATTCGTGACTCGAAGGTGCAAGATGATTGGACACTAAAGTGCCCAAAAATTTGCACTCGGCGGCGCGATGATAAAAGGAACGGGCTTATAGATGCCATTTGGAGAGGTGATAGAAAGATGTGGGAGATGGGCTTAAAGATGCCATCCAAGAGTGATTGTTGAATTTTAATTTATAAGCTGAAAGAATGAGTATCAGAATGGCGTCCGTGTCTGGGGCGTATCGGTACTGTATCTGGAAGAGGCTTAAGTATTAGAATGGCATCCATGTCTGGAGCATATTTGTACTGCGTCTGAAGTTTGAATCTAAATGAGTATCAGGATGGCATCTATATCTGGAGCCTATCTAAATTGTATCTGAAAGTTGACTTTGAATGAGTATCAGGATGGCATCCGTAACTGGAGCGCATCTGAACTGTATCTGAAGGTTGAATCCGAATGAGTATCAGGATGGCATCCGTATCTAGAGCGTATCTGAACTGTATCAAGAACCTTGTTTGAATGAACATCATAATGGCATCCGTGTTTGGAGCGTATCTGTACTGTATCTAAAAGTTGAATCTGAATGAGCATCAAAATGACGTCCGTGTCTGGAGCGTATCTGAACTGTATCTGAAGGTTGAATCTGAATGAGTATCAGGATGGCGTCCGTGCCTGGAGCGTATCTGAAGGTTGAATCTGAATGAGTATTCGGATGGCATCCGTGTCTGGAGCGTATCTGAACTCTATCAGATTTTGAATATTGTTAATGGTAGCTGTTAATCTTATCCTGAAAAGGGTAAAATGTTAGCTAAAATGCAAAGTCATGTTGCATGAAATGTATGATGTGATGCATTTGCTTTATCAATGTTTATGATATAAGGATGCAATGTATGCGTAGGTGAGATAATTTGTTGTATTACTGTTGGATTTGAGGAAAATAAATCCCTGACTGCTGTTGAGGATATGTAAGTCTTCATGCTTTAAAGTCGAAGTGTTGATGAATTTCCGTTTTGAGAAATAAACTCTTGTTGTAAGGGAAATGCCATGTGCTGCTTGTTAAATCCTATTGGGGAATCCTGAGAAATTTGACGACTTTTACCGGGGATCGATAATTTGAAACTTTGTTCTGCTGGGGATTTAAACGACGTACTGCAGGGGATTACTTATGTTACATCCTAGAGGTATTTCCCTATCCTTTCAACCTATCAGTAATTGCCTCTTTTTTTTTTTATTTTGTTTATTTGTAAACAGTAATTATGTTCAAATGCATATGTTCAGCAATTAATCATTGGACGTTTTTGTAAAAAAAACACAAGCGTAAAGAAAAGACAAATAGTTTTTTGCACTTTCAAAGGGATGTTTTGTATTGACTTTGAATAAGTATTTTTGTACAAGGAGACAAACATTCTAGTAAGAGAATGATGTCGTAAAAAAGAAAAATTTGATACAAATAAAAGATAACTATGTGTAATAATCCCATGGGGTTTCCATCCTGCTATAGCCTTCGTATCTCTGAGCACCTTGTCTATTTGTTGCCTCGTCCGAAGATGATTGAATTGATCAGAACCTCTGAGTTTGTCAGTGGAGGCCAAAGTTTGTCCATGAAGTGATCCAATGGGACATAGTCGTACGCCTTGATTCCCTAACTTTTGCCTGGACCGCCCTTTTGGGTTTTTGATCCACCGGGAAACCCTTTTTTGCCCAAGTTGCCCTTTCTGGTTTTCAACTTGCCGGGTGTACAAATTTTTTTTTGTTTTATCCCTAATTTTTGCCTGAACCTTTTTGGTTCGCCGAGATGCCCTTATTTTTCCTAGGTATGTTAACCTAGCGGGTCTTTTATGTGTAGTATTTTTTGACTATGTCCTCGTTTGCAGGATGCGGCAGGTCGTCACCATCCATGGTGGTCAAGATCATTGCCCCACCAGAGAAAATGTTTTTGATTACAAATGGTCCTTCATAGGTAGGAGTCCACTTGCCCCTAGGATCACCTTGTGGCAGTATGATGCGTTTGATCATTAAATCTCCAACTTGATACACTTAGCAACTGACTTTCTTGTTGAAAGCCTTGATCATCCGTTTTTGATACATTTGACCATGTCAAACAACAGTAAGTCTCTTCTCATCAATCAAATTCAGTTGATCAAGTCGAGTCTGGATCCAGTCGTCTTCGTTCAGCCCTGCATCCTTCATAATCCTCAGAGAGGGGATCTGAACCTCGATAGGCAAGACAACCTCCATGTCGTAAACCAAAGAATGGGGTGTTGCCCCGGTTGATGTGCGAGTCGTGGTACGATATCCTTGGAGAGCGAATGGTAACATCTCATGCCAGTCTTTGTATGTGACTGTCATTTTCTGTATGATCTTTTTAATGTTCTTATTTGCAGCTTTGACAACACCATTCATCTTCGGCCGCTAGGGAGAAGAATTGTGATGTTGAATCTTGAATTTCTCGCATAATGCGGTGATCATAGTGTTGTTGAGATTTGTACTGTTGTCAGTGATGATCCTTTCTAGGATACCGTACCGGCAAATGAGATTTTGCTTGATGAAACGGGCAACAACATTCTTGGTAATTGAGGCGAAGTAAGCTGCTTCAACCCACTTTGTAAAATAGTCAATGGCCACTAGGATGAAGCGGTGTCCATTGGAGGCTGTCGGCTTGATTTCCCCAATCATATCAATTCCCCACATAGCAAAGGGCCAAGGAGCCGTCAAGACATTCAGAGGAACCGGAGGTACGTGTCCCTTGTCAGTATAAATCTGACATTTATGGCAGGTTTGAGAGTGTTGATAGCAGTCTGCTTCCATGGTAGACCAGTAATAGCCTGCCCGTAGGATTTTCTTTGCCATCATATTCCCACTGGAATGGGTGCCAAAAGTGCCTTCATGTAATTCAGCCATGATCCTTTCAGCTTCAACCTTATCTACGCACCGAAGTAACAGAGTCATGATTGCGTTTGTACATGATGCCATTACTAAGGAAGAATTTAGCAGAGAATCTCCATAAGAACTTCTTATCATTGATTGAAGCTCCTTCTGGATATTCTTGAGCCTCGAGACACCTCTTGATTTCGTGAAACCAAAGCTGGTCCACTACTTCTTCAGTATTAATCTCGTGACAGTGTGCTGGTTCATCCATTTATTCAATGGTGATCTGGGGAGCCTCGTTATCCCAATTAAGTTTAAACATAGATGACATTGTGGCTAGAGCGTCTGCTAGCTGGTTTTCTTCTCGCGGGAAATGCTCGAAGGTAATCTTCTCAAAATGTGGTAGCAATGTCAAAACATGTTCTTTGTAAGGGATAAGGTTTGGGTGTTTGGTGTCCCATTCCCATTTGATCTGGCTGATAACCAAAGCTGAGTCTCCGAATACATCCAAGGATTTGATCCCCAAGTCTATGGCAGCTTTGAGACCGAAGATGCACGCTTCGTATCCCGCCATGTTGTTTGTACCATTGAAGCAAATTCTAGAAGTAAAGGGAGTATGACACCCTTCTGGAGATATGAGTACAACACCAATACCATTGCCGAGTGCATTGGAGGCTCCATCAAAGAACAGGGTCCATCGGGATCCTTGTTCAAGTCTGTCATATGGCCTGAATTCTTCACAGTTGTCTAATGTCAAGATGTCTTCATCCGGGAATTCGAACTTCATGGACTGGTAGTCTTCTACAACTTGGTGGGCAAGGTGATTGGCTAATACACTGCCCTTTATAGCTTTCTGGGTAGTATACTATATGTCATATTCTATCAGGATCATCTGCCATCTCGCTATTCTCCCAGAAAGAGCAGGCTTCTCAAAGATGTATTTTATCAGATCCATCTTAGATATCAATAAGGTAGTATGAGTTAGCATATACTGTCTTAGACGGCGAGCAGCCCATGCCAGAGTGCAACAAGTTTTCTCGAGAAGTGAATATCTAGTTTCACAGTCGGTAAAATTTTTTCTCAGGTAGTAAATAGCGTGCTCTTTTTGGCCAGACTCGCCATGCTGCCCCAATACACACCCCATTGAATTTTCTAAAACAGCCAGATACATGATCAACGGTCTTCCCTCGACTGGTGGCATTAATACAGGAAGCTCTTGTAAGTATTCTTTGATTTTGTAAAAAGCAACTTGGCACTCGTCATTCCATTTGGCTACTTGATCTTTCTTCAGTAGTTTGAAGATTGGCTCACAAGTAGCTGTTAGGTGAGAAATGAATCTGGCGATATAGTTCAACTGTCCTAAGAATCCTCTGACTTCCTTCTCAGTACGAGGAGCATGCATCTCTTGTATTGCTTTAACTTTGGTAGGATCGACCTCGATACCTTTGTTGCTGACTATAAAGCCTAAGAGCTTACCATACCATACCCCAAATATGCATTTGTTAAGATTCAACCTTAGCTTGTACTTCTTCAATCTCTCAAACAATTTTTGTAAGTGATCAAGGTGCCCTTCTTCTGTTTGTGATATGGCTATCATATTGTCTACATAGACCTCTATTTCGTGATGTATCATGTCATGAAATAAAGATACCATGGCGCGTTGATAGGTTTCCCCAGCACTCTTCAATCTGAATGGAATTACCTTGTAGCATAATGTGCCCCACTGTGTGACAAATGTTGTTTTCTCCATGTCCTCAGGCGCCATTTTGATTTGGTTGTAACCTGAGAATCCGTCCATGAAGGAAAACACTTTTTTTCGTGCCGTATTATCAACTAGGATATCAATGTGGGGGAATGGGAAATCATCCTTGGGGCTTTCCCTATTCAAATCTCTATAGTCCACACACATTTTCACCTTGCCGTCCTTTTTGGGCACTGGAACAACATTGGCAACCCATTGAGGGTAAGAGGTGATAACCAAGAATCCGGCGTTGAATTACTTCATGACCTCTACTTTAATCTTTTCTGACATATTCGGCCTCATTCGACGAACTTTTTACTTTACTGGCGGACAATCCTCTCTTGTAGGCAAACGATGTACCACAATATCTTCATCAAGTCCTAGCATGTCTTCATACGACCAGGAAAAGAATTCAACATAATCATGCAACAACTGAATCAGATGCTTCTTGACACCGGGTTCCAGATTGGCACCCACTTTGACCTCTTTTTTATCTCTCTGGTACCTAGGTTGATCGTATCCACGGGTTCCTCGTGAGGCTAAATGGTTCTCTCTTCTTGTTGTAGCCGTCTGACAAGTTCCCCTAGTACCTTACAATCTTCCTCACCTTCGTCTTCGGCTTGGTATATTAGATTCTCAGAGTCACAAAAGGCCATAACAGTATTGTTACCCATGGGATCCAGAATGGATGTATACCTGTATTGTGAGTGTGGGTGTGTGTAAGGGTATAGCTATCTTTGAAAGAAAGTAAAATGTAAAAGAAAAAACAATAAGCACAAAAGTTTGTATGCGAAAACGTGCATGATTCATTGATGTCATATGAAAAATGAGATAGTAACCCTTACAAATGGACCATTGTGCCTCGGGTAAGACACAAGGTTTTAAGAGTGAATTTTTTTTTAATATTACAGATCCAACAAAATGTAAAGACAAATTATTGAGGGATGAAAGTGATTGGGACGGAGTCTCTAGCCTCCTAATTGCTGAGCCCTCCATTGACAGTCGGGAAGATCCAATCCTCCAGGTTGAAACCATCTTCACCATCTTCCACTGTGTTGACTTCACGGTTGCTGATCTTCAAGGGTGGCCCTCCAGCACGGGCACGACGTACGACCTTTTGAGCATTTGAAGTAAAACCTAGGCCAAACTTATCAGACTTATATGGGATATTCGGGAGTTGTCCCCAGATAGTGCATCCACCTTCTTCCACCACTGCTTTAGCATCCTTCAGTGACGACATCTAGAGTGAAGGCCTTGTAATCTTGGGAACAGCCTTGGTCAGTGCCACCTCTTGGGGGACCTCTTCAAAGTGTTGAAATGGAATTTCAATGAATTTGCCATCCAATTCCATATATCTGAAGGAATTGAGATGGTTGATCGTGTATTCTTCCTCTCCATGGACGGTGATAATCTTCCCTTGAACTGGATACTTCAACATTTGGTGCAACATAGAAGTAACAGCGCCAGCATTATGAATCCATGGTCGGCATAGAAAGCAGGAGTATGAAGGGAGAATGTCCATCACATAAAAAGTTGAATTGAAGGTTTAGGTTCCCACCTTTATAGGAATGTCTACCTCTCCATGTACCATCCTCTTCGAACCGTCAAAAGCCCTTACCACTATGCTGCTTGGCTTCAAAGTCAACCCCTCACAGTCAAGTCTATCAAGAGCTTTTTTGGGTAATACATTCAAAGATGAGCCAGTGTCCACCAAAACATGCGCTAGAGTGGTGCTCCTACATTCCACTAAGACATGCAACGCCTCATTATGATTTCTTCCCCTCGGCGTCATATCAGCATCTGAAAAACATAAACCATTGTCCACAGTTAGGCTGGCCACGCAGTCTTGAAATTGATCAGCAGATGTCTCTTGAGGTACATGGGCGGTTTTTAAGAACTTCACCAAGGCTTTTGCATGTGCCTCAGAACATAGTAGTAATGCCAGCATGGAGATCTTAGAGGGAGTTTGCCCTAGTTGTTCAACTACATCATAGTTGCTTCTCTTTATAATTTTTAAGATCTCCTCCATTTCCTTCTTAGAGGTCTCAGGGATAGTCAATGACTGAGCCTTCGTCCGGACAGGCTCAACCATAACACCTTTTCCTCGAGCCTCAGTTAACTCGGCAGCAGGAGCATCAGTAAGAATGATTACAGGGGTTGTAATGGATTTGTCAATTGGATTACTGTTGGAGATAAATGTGGGACCGAGAACAAATTTTGGGGGAACAACAGCAGGAATGATTACGGGTCCAGAAACTGCTTTTGGGGGAGCAATTTCTGGAGAAAAGATCCTACCGCTTCGGGTAATTTTGCTAGTTCCTGCAATGTTACTGATGTCAGAGTTGACCTTCTCAGAGCTTGAATCTTCGACGGCTGACCGGTCCTGCTTGATACCATGGTAGTAAATGTCCCCTCCGTAATTCCATGGCACGATTTTGTCTGATTCATACGGGACTGGCCCAAGCATTGTGATTATTAAAGGAGCTGATTTCGGAACTGATGTAATTCTAACGGGTCTTTTGGTGGAGACCCTGGAAGAATTGGCGGAAATGGTAATGATAGAAACATCTTCGAAAGGATCAGGTGTAACATGAGTCTTTTCAAACAAAATCTCTTTGTTATCCATCAGGCACTGAACGCCTACTTTCAACAAAGGACAGCTAGTCGGTGAGGATAAACAGAAATGGAAATCTTCATCACAACTCGGGAACACTCCGGCATTCAATAAGTTCATTTTAACAGTCATAAGTAGGGTCATGAGTTCATTAGCTGAAGTAACAAACAATCCTTCTTCAATGGCATTGGCATTATGACCATGTCTGGGCATAGGAGCAGAAATGACATTTGGCTTTTCAGGTGCATCGAACTCAATTTATTTTTCTTTAATGAGGTCTTGTATTTTGTTCTTCAAGGCCCAACAGTTATTAGTATCGTGACCAGGACTTTCAGAGTGATATGTGCAACGGGCATTGGGATGATAATGAGGGGACATTGTATTGGGGTTTTTCGGAGCTTCTTTCAAGGTCACCAAGTTGGATCTTAGTAGATGAGGTAATACTTGAGACGGGGTCATGTTGATTCTGGTAAACTGCATGACTAGCCTTTCTATCCTTGGTTGATTACTTCTTTGCTGATCAAACACAGGCTTTGGGATCATAACAGCCCCCACCATTGGTCGGCGTTCGTCCCTATCTTGGTTTCTTTGCAGATATACGGCAGCCACCTCTTTCTTTCCGATGAAAGGCTTCCTTACAATTGTAGAAGAAGATGTGTCTTTCTGAATCTTTCCATTCTTTATACCGGCTTCTATCCTCTCTCCAGTCAATATTAGTTCAGTGAAGCTTGCAGATGAACTTCTGATTAAATGATTGAAGAAGGGACTAGACAAGGTGCCCAAGAACATGTCTACCAATTCTCTCTCAAACAGAGGGGGTTAAACTCTTCCAGCCAAATATCTCCATTTTTGCGCATAGTCCTTGAAACCTTCATTGGAAGCCATGGCCATACTCTATAGTTGAGTACGGGTAGGCGCCAAATCAGCATTGTATTGATATTTCTTGTAGAAAGCTGCAGCAAGATCTTCCCAATTATGAACATTAGCCCTTTCTAGTTGTTAGAACCAGTCAAGTTAAGTACCAGACAGACTGTCTTGGAAGAAATGTACCCATAAGTCTTTGTCAGCGGTATGGGGTTGGATTTTCCTCACATATGATCGGAGATGCATTTTAGGGCATGACACTCCATCATATTTGGAAAATATAGGTGCTTCGAATTTCGGAGGAATCACAATCCCCGACACTAGTCCCAATTCTTCAAATTCCAAGCCTGGCACCTTTTGGATTTCCATCGCACTCAACCGCTCTTCGAGATGTCTATACTTGTCATCCGCTGGAGGATACTAATCCTCAGAGTAGTCTTCTTCTTCCTCTTCTTCTTTCAATTCTGACAGGACAACTGTTTCTTTACCTTTTCCCTCTCCTTCACAGGATGTTGTTTCAAAGTTCAAGGTCCTTCTTGTCTGCCTATGAAACCTTCTCCCCATGTTTAAGACTTTGGTTACCTTCTTTGTTTTCTTTTTCCTCTCTTCAGCCACCAGAGTCTTCAACTCTTGTTACCCTTTGGCTAGCGTCATGAGCAACTGTTGAAACTGCGTATTCTGAGCTTGGAGATCTTTCATTGTTTGCTCGAGATCCATCTTACTGAAATAAACAGTAGAGAGATGAGGAGACTTGTTGCAAAAGACCTGTTTATGTTATGATGAATGGTATATGCATATGCAATGTTTTCAAGGATTTCAAATATTCAAATTTGTTTTAGACAGAAAAGAAACACACGTTATATTAATAAGATAAAGTTTGAGTACATCAATGCCCCTTGGGCAAAATAATACAAAACTCTAAGATAGAAAAGTAGTGTGCATCCTCTTTGGTGCAATGTAGGCATTCAGAGTCTGCTCCTCACGAAGTAGCCTAGTGAGTTCCAAAACCTTCTTCTCGCTTGCGTAGAATTAGGCTTCGAGAGTATCTCGCTCTCCTCTAAGTTGTATCCAATCCCTTTGGAGGTTTTCAAGAGATGTGGGCATGTCAGGATGTAGGATAGTGTATGGAACATCTTCTTCCTTAACAGGCTCAATGATTACCGGGAGAATGGAGGGGTAAGGCATCATAAGACTCTGAGCGTGAGTTCGTACCCAATTGAGGTAAGTCTTAAGAGGGGTGGAATTCTTGTTCCCCAAAGTATTGCTATCCACTTTGTTCAACATCCTCCAAGCTCGGATAAATCTTTGGCGAAGACCTTGATTGTCGTTGTCGTAGTCAAATACCAAACCTTGAATCAGCATCTCGTGCGGGTCGTCCCTTCGGGCATAACCAAATTGTCTTAAAGCTAAACAGGGGTTATAGGTGATTCCTCTCCTAATTCCAAGTAAAGGGACATTAGGAAATTCCCCACAACGGTCAACAATGATAACATTCTCTTTGGATCAGGAGCACCAATGAATGTCTGAATGCTTGAGCGTCATCAACCTTTGTGACCACCTTGAACCTTGCTCATTCTTTAATACTGATTGGGAAAGATGAGAAATAAACCATCTTTCCAAGAGAGGAGTGCAACACATAAGGTCACCTCTTTTTCTCATTGTGCGAGTGTGAAAAGAGTGTAGGATATTCCCTAGCAATGTAGGCATCTGGTTGCGTGATATGAAGATTTTGACGGCGTTCACATCTATGAGCTGATCAAGATTTGGAAACAAAACCATCCCATAGATGAGGAGAGCCACAATTTCCTCAAAGGCTTTCAAATCTAAGGAATTCCATAAGCTTTGGGCTTTCTCAAACAGGAACTTTGCTAAGAAACCTTTGACATCACTCCTTGTTTCCCAATGGGTTGTGACATCAGATGAGTGCAAGTGTAGAGCTTGAGAAATCTCTTCTGGCTTTGGATCTCTTTCCGTACCGTTGAAAGGTAGTTGATTGAGAATGGGAATCCTCAAGAGTTTGGAGAATTCTTCCAAAGTAGGCACAAGTTGATAGTCGGGGAATGTAAATCAATGGTGCAAAGGATCAAAGAACTGAAAGAGCACCTTCATCATGTCCTCATCTGTGTTGGAGGTGACCAAGTTGAGTAGACGACCATGTCTCTTGGTGAATGGAGAATTTTCAGGAACCCTTGAAGCTAGCTCCTTTAGTTGTGGGGGGATTCTCATAAGGTTGACTTGAATAGTTTTCCTGCGAAGTGAGTCCATATCCTACAAAACAAGAACAAAGATGAATCCCAAAGTCCTTGAAATGGTTAGTGGATGTATATGATGTTCATGATATTCATAAAGTTATGTACAAGTATGCATATCAAATAAAACAAACAAATCCTTAGGTTTAGGCTTGCATGGAGTTTTATAGGTAAGTACCCTCTTGAAGTTTAGTTGGCTTAAACATGTCCTAGTAATAGTAACCGGGTTCTAAGGAGCTCAATATCACTGGTTTCTTTCCTTGGTCATAGTTTCAGCACAAGCCTCTTTAATGGCGACCGAAATATCCCAAGAAACCAAAGCTCAATGAGTGTAGTATCGAGTATCTACCAACTTCGGACTGCACCAAAGCCGGTCATCTCACTACATCCTAAAGGCCAAGTTGGTCAAGTAAAGGTTCTAAAATTTCATTAGTGCTTCATGACATCACTCAACAGCCTCGTATTCTCTTTGATTAACTTAAAGGCTACCGGTACTCACAAATATGTCGCACTAACGTAGCTATTACTTAGACCATGTCGGTATACCCCACACAGTTTCCACAATATATTGCTACTTACCTATAATGTATCCCAAATCCGGGTAAAGGATTCAAACCCAAACAAAGAACCATAATGTAAAGCATACAAGTCAAACAATGTAAGCAAGTAAATGTGATTTATCCTTAAGGTAACCCCACTTTTAGAATTTTCCCCAGCAGAGTCGCCAGTTCTGTGGTACAGTGGGAGAACTGACTTGATTGTTTTGCGTTTGATCGCAAATGTTGCGGTTAGCAAGAGTCGCCACTGACTTTTCTTTTATCCAAAAGGAAAGGTGAAAAAGCACAGGAAAGACCTTTGAGGTTATTTCTTGAGTTCGGGGGGTAGATTATGAAAAGGGAAGGTATTAGCACCTTTTTCATCCATGGTTTTCCATGGGCTCTTAGTTACTTGCTAGATCACTTGCTTTTGTTTGAAATTGTGTTTTGTGTGGTTTTTGAAAGTATTTGTAAAGATGCGATCGTTTAGGCAATCTTTGTAATAAGTCTCGTTTGTAAGAATGTATATAAAGATGTTGGTCTATTGAAAATGTTTTCAATGTTTGTAAGATGTTTGGAAATGTGTAGGTGTTTGTTTTGAAAATAGCAAGGATATTTGTTTTGAAATGGAGCAAGTAACTAAAAGCAATCTACATACTCAAATGTCTTTCTTGTTCATTTTCTTTTCCTTTGACATTGTTGTCTTACCATTGATTTGGTAAGTAACCCTATCTTTGGATGTAAACGGGACGGGCGTGGGTCATCATATAGCCATGATTAGCAATGTTGCAAAGTATCTTAGCATTTTTTAGGAACTAAGATCATTTTTGTAAGGCAACTTTGAATAGCGTCATTGAGGGACTATGATCTTGTATTTATTTGTTTTTGCTAAAACACTTTACATGGATAATATGGCCATTTTGTATAAGGCAACCAAGTGGGATAACCCTAGGGGTGTTTGTGTGCAAGTGTGTCATTTTCATGCTTGATTTTGTCTTGTATTAGGATTTTCTATTTGATTGATTTTATCTTGCCATACAAACCCTAATTACTAGCATGTTATATAAAAACGATAAATTGTGAAATTTAAATGTCCTACGCTATTACAACATTTGTGGGAGGGGGTATACAATTTATGAATGGGGATTGCAATAATATAAACCTAATTAATCTATTACAACTAAATTGAATATGTATAAATATTGGAATAAATAATATACAAGATGAGTTAAATATGCAAAGATGTGTAAATGCAAAGAAGATTTTTGTTTGGTTTTTTATGTGAAAAAGTTTTAACCTAAACCTAATAAATAAATCAAGATTAACTTAAATCAATTAAGAAAAAAATTATTTTAGAAAAGATTTTTTTGAATAAACCCTAATTCTATTTGATTAAAAGGAAATAAATTTCTTTAAGAAAAAGTAAGTATTTTTTTGTATTTTTTTATCTTGAAAATAATATATGACATTATGAGGTATTTTTTCTTTTTTATATTAAAATAATATGTTTAATGGGTGTGAAAAAAAAATATTTAAACTAGATCTAATTTTAATTTACAAATTTAATTAATAAAAATGGATAATATATAACTAAATAAAAATATTTTTTGTGAGCAAAATAAAATAAAATAAGCTAAAATATAAATCTATCATTTTTATATTTTTTATGATTTTTAATATTAATAAAAATATATTTAATAAAATAAAAGTAAAATAAATAAAATAAAATTATATGGGCCAGGGGTGTTAAAAGTAAGCAGGAGGTAAGATGTTAGAAAAAACACAAGGCCCATGAAACTGAAGCCCATGCGCTGTAAAACAACAAAAAAATGGAAACATATGAGAAAATTGCAAAAGGCAGTGCGTTGAGGCTCGAACACATGACCTCTAGCATTTACGCGTGCTGCCTTACCACTAAGGTGGCTGTACACCCGTTTATAGAAACACAAACATAAATATATATTAGAAAATTCCCCCTGAAGGCAACTTCATCTTCAACCTTGAGCCATGACCGGATCACCTGTATCTTCTTCATTTCTCCATAACAATGGAAAGTTCAAACATGAAAGTTATAGTGTTTCTTCCCACGAGTTCAACCATATAATTTATGTAAACTAAAAGTCAAAGATGAGATCTAATTTTACTGGCCCTAATTTGAAACCTAATTTTTGAAGAAATTTCAAATCCAAAATTCTCTATACAGTTAATATAAATGAAAACTATAACATGGTTAACTTTAGTGCAAGGATATCTACATTTTGCTTTCACAAATCATGACCAAATGATGCTTGTATGAAGAGATAGAAGTTTGAGTTTTTACCTGTTGCAGTTGGGATCGTGAATGGAGTTTGAGAAAGTTTTGAGAAGGCCTAAGGATCTATTTAGCTTGCCTGGACCTCCCTGAGTGTGTTCCAATCCTTACTTTATCTTGAAAGTCCCTGAATCTCCCTACTCAAGTCAACCTGCAAGCTTGATATTTGAAAATGGTGAATGATAAAGGAGGAGTTACAGTGAGGGAACAGGGGTCTGTATCACTTAGATATGAGGTATATTAAGTGTTTGGGTGGTTAAAACTCAATACGCACGAGTGGATTTAGAGATGGCTGTGTAAGGTTCAAAACTGTCAAGCTATGGCAGATTTTCCGTTGCAAAGTGTTTGGGAGTGTTTCTGAGTCTTAGCCTTCATGTGTTATGTTGTAATACACTTGTGTATATGTATGGAAAAGGTTAGAGATCAACTCCACTCAAGGTTTCTGAGTTATAGCCTTTTGGCTCTATAACTTGCTTTTGAAGAAAAGTGAGGAGACGAGTCTCTAAGTGTTGTACAAGCATGGTCTGATTTGTGAGAGGCCTTAGAAAAGTTGCTTTTGGTTTTGAATTTGCTTGTGTGCAGAGAAAACAATTGAGAGGCTCAAGAAGTTGACAAAGGCAAAAGTAATGCTTTATCAAAATGGAAATGGCACCTTTGTGCCATAAATGGAATTATAACTTGGATAAAGGCTCAAATGTTTGGGTTAAAGCTCTATCAGCTGTGTAAACAATTAGTTATGGAGCGAGAAACAAGTTTGAGGCCCGCAAAGCAAAGATTATGCAGCCTAGGCTTGGATTTGAATTTTTGTTCATCATGAAATGGCTTGAAATCAAAGTGATAAATCACCAACTCCATCTCTTCGATTCTCCCTACTCAAGAATGATCTAAAGGAGTTCTTTGACATTTTGGAAACTTGCAATGTGCTCTACAACCTATCTTTGAATTGCTTTTGAAAATTCCCTTTGGAACTATGTGAAAAATTTCCATGAAGTTAGGTCAAAAATCTGCCTAACTAGGGCAAAATTTCACTAAGTTATTTTGGTTCATGAGCATGTATTCACAAAATTATATCTTGAGATCCAAGCATTTTTAGGAGAAATTGTGTGAAGCAAAGTTGTAGACTTCATGGAGATATACAACTTTCATGTTGGAAATTTCCTTTTAATCATCTTGCATCATGGTGAAAATTTGGCTCAAAGTTTGAGAAAAAATAAGAAATTTTCTATACTTAGAAAAATTTCTAAGTTAGGAAATTTCAACTTTTCAAAACAAAATCTTAAATCCTTGATTTCTTGATGAAAAAGTTTCACATTTTGACATGTTTTGATGAATTATGATCTTTGGCACTTGAACTTGACCAAAAAGTCAAAGTTTGACTTTTCAGTATACAGTTGACTTTGGATCAGTTGACTAAAAAACTCATTTGTCAATCTAATGGATTTGTAATGTTTTGAACCATGTCATTAGGTTAAGATGATTCAATTTAACTCTTGAAATCATGCTTCAAACCAATTGATCATTTGCTAGGTCAAAAATCAAAAATTTCCCCTTCTTAGTCAAAACCCTAATTTTGACCATTTTGCCCTTTTGATGATTTGATCAAATTTCTTGAGGAATTGTGGTCCGAACTTGATCAAATGATACATATGAGTCTAAGATGTTGATGTGGATAAAAATTATGAAATTTGACTGTAAATTGGCCATGGTTGACTTTTTCCCCAATACAGCTAATTTTTAGGTCAATTGTTCAATTGGCTGATCAAAAGTGTGATTCAAAGCTTGAAACTTGACATGAGTAATCTTAGGGGTCCATAATGATCCTTTAAAGTCATATGAAGCATTTATATTCCAAAAATCCTTGTGCAAACTCAAACCCTAATTTTGGTCATCAGTGCATGAGGAGATGTCTTGAGCTGGTCAAACCCTAATGCATTCTTGAGTCAAAGAGCTCTTGTGAGAAAATTCTTGATAAGTGAGAGGGAAAATTTTGGGGTACAACAAGGTGGTTTTGTTTCCAAACCCTGACCAACTTATAGATGTAAATGCTGTCAAAATCTTCATGTCTTACAATCTAGTGCCTACTTTGTTGGGAGATATCCTACATTCTTTTCACTCTCGCATTATGAGGAAGAGAGGGATCCTCATGTGTTGCACTCCTCTCTTGGCTAGATGGTTTATTTAGCATATTCCCTGGTCTGTGTTGAAGAATGAGAAAGGTTTAAGGTGGTCCCATAGGTTGATGACGCTCAGACATTCAAATATTCATTGGTGTTCTCAATCCTTGGAGAATGTTACTATCACCGACCGTTGTGAGGAATTTTATGATGTCCCTTTGATTGGCATTATGGGAAGTGTCACTTACAACCCTTTCTTAACCTTGCAAAAATTTTGTTACGCCCGAAGAGATGTTCTGCATGATATGCTCATCCAAGGAGTGGTATTCGACTACGAAAGCAACGATCAAGGCTACCGTTAGAGGTTTATACGAGCTTGGAGGATGGTAAGAAAAATGGATAGTAAGACGCTGGGACACAAGAATTCCATTCCCCTCGAGCCTTACCTTAGGTGGGTACGAGCTCATGCTCAGAAGCTCGTGATGCCTTATCCCTCCATCTTACCAGTTATCATGGAGCCCGTGGTTGAAGGAGATATCATATACACTGTCCTCCATCCCGTCATGCCTACTTCTCTTGAAGACTTACAAAAAAGGGTTGGATTAATCTAAAGGAAGAATGAGATACATTTGAAGCTAAATTCTATGCTAGTGAGAAAAAGGTCTTGGAGCTTACAAAGTAGCTACATGAAGAACAAAGCTTGAACGCCTACATTGCGCCAAAGAGGATGCATTCGACCTTTTTATCCTAGAGATTTATTTTGTAAAACCAAGAGGCATGATGTAATCATTTTGAACTAATTAATGAAATTTGACGTTTGTTCATTCTTTGTCTATACAAATTTAAATTTCATAAATACTTGAAATCATTTGCATACACATCTTCCATGCATCATAACATAACATGTTTTCCATGACAGGTTTCCTTATCTTTCTGCTGTTTATTACAGCAAGATGGATCTCGAGAAAACTGTGAAGGATCTACAAGCACAAAACTCTCAGTTTCAAGAGACTATGCTGACCCTGGCCAAGGGGCAACAAGATCTGATGGCGTTGCTGGCAGCCAAAAAGAAGCCAAAGAGGAAATCCCTAGTCAACATGGGTAGAAGATTCAAAGAGTCGATCCGTCAGATCCCAGTAGTCGAAGACTCATCTGAGGAAGACGAGAGTCATATTGGAGAAGCTAGGATAACCCAGGCTGGGTGTATTAATGATCAAGCGTCTGATGATGATGATTATTTTGACGAGCAGTATCCTCCTGTCGATGTCAAATATAATCAGTTAGAAGACAGATTGAAGGCCGTTGAGATTCAACCCGTCCCCTGTTTAGATTTTGATGATTTGGGTTTAATATATGGGTTTGTCATTCCCCACAAATTCAAGAAACCAGTCTTTGCAAAATACGATGGGGTTTCCTGCCCAAAACTTCACCTAAAATCTTATGTGTGCAAAATTCAACCGCACACCGCTGATAAGAAACTATGGGTTCACTTTTTCAAGAAAGTTTGGTTGGGACGCAATTAGAATGGTTTTACCAGTTGGATGGTTCCCGTATCCATACATAGGAAGACTTAGCCACCGCTTTATACCACCAATACCAGTATAATGCTGACTTGGCACCGCTTTCTTCATCCAGTTTCACCGAGCTAATCTTAACCGGTGAAAGGGTTGAAAGCGGCATCAAAAGCGGGAAGATTCCCATGGCATTTTCCTCCATTTCCAATCTTGTAAAGAAACCTTTTACCGCAAAGAAAGAAATGAATGTTGTGTATGGGGCAAGGGCCCGTACCAAGAAGTATGACCGTCCATCTGTTAATGTTGTCTGAATTTCCAATCCAACTCCTGCTCAAAGACCACCTGCCAATCATAAACGGTTTGAAACTCCGCGAAGAGAATTAACGAGTGTGATGCGGTGGGAGAACTGACTTGAGGTTTTGCGTTTGTGTTTGCAAATGTTGCAGTTAGCAAGAGTCGCCACCGACTTTTATTTTATCCAAAAGGAAAGGTAAAAAAGCACAGGAAAGACCTTTGAGATGTTTTCTTGAGTTCGGGGGTAGATTATGAAAAGGGAAGGTGCTAGAACCCTTTTCATCCATGGTTTTCCATGGGCTCTTAGTTACTTGTTTAGATCACTTTCTTTGCTTTTGAAATTGTTTGAAATGGTGCTTTGTGTGGTTTTGAAAGTATTTTGAAAAGAGGCCATCGTTTAGGAAATCTTTGTAATGATTCTCGCTCTTAAGAATGTATACAAAGATGTTTGTCTTTTGAAAAATGTTTCAATGTTTTGAAATTTGTTTGGAAATGTTTTGAAATGTGTGTGTGTGTGTTTGAAAATAGCAAGGATTATTTTGAAATTGATCAAGTAACTAGAAGCTATCTACCTACTCAAAAGTCTTTCTTGTGCATTTTCATTCCTTTGACATTGTTGATTTACCATTGATTTGGTAAACAACCCTATCTTTGGATGTTAAACGGGACGGGCGTGGGTCATCGTATGACCATGATAGCAATGTTTCCAAGTATCTTAGCATGTATGAGGGACCAAGATCATTTGTTTTAGGCAACCTTTTGATAGCGTCATCGAGGTACTATGATCTTTTGTTTTGTTTTGTTTTGCCAAGATACTTTGCATGCATACCATGGCCATTTTTATTTAGGCAACCAAGTGGGTGAAACCCTAAGGGTGCTTGTGTGCAATGTGTGTTATTTTTCATGCTTTTGATTTGTCTTGGATTAGGTCATTTCTACTTGTTTGTTTTTGGTCTTATCATGCAAAACCCTAGTTTACTAACATGGTATATGAAAGCAATAAATTGCGTAGAAGTAAACTAAGCTATTACAACAAATATTATGGGAGGGGGAATACAATTTTTTTTGAATGGGGATATTGCACAAAATAAACCCTAAAAATACTATTACAACCCAATTGAATTATGTGCAAATTAAATAAATATACAAATATTAAAAATGCAATAAAAATGTATTTATGCAAAATGTTTTGTATTTGATTTTTGTATGAGAAAAAAAAGATTTATTTAAGCCGTAGAAATAAGAAAAAAAATATTATTATTTTTGGAAAGGGGTGAAACCCTAATTTTTGATTAAAATAAATATATGTATTATATTATTATTTTGTCCATTTTTTGTACAAGAAAAATAATAAATAATATTATGTACAAATATTAAAAATTAAAATATGTATAAAAATAAATATTTTATGTGTAAAATAATAAAGTGAAAATGTATGGTATTTATTTAAATATATTCACAATTTATTTAAGAAAGTAAAGTCCATTATCCTAATAAGTTATTATTTTTATGCAAAAAATAATAATAAAATAAAATAAAATTACAAAAAATAAAGAAAATATTTTTCATGATTTTTTATGGTTCAGAAAATTAAATAAAAACAATAAATATAAAAATGAAAAGAAAATATGAAAAATAAACAAAATAAAGCCAGGGGGTGTGGATTTCAAGTCAGGGGGTGCAAAAATCAAAAACAACAAGCCCAAGGCGCCAAGGCCCAGAACTTCATCCCTGTCCTCCAGCATCTTCTCCTTGCGCCCGTTTTTGCTTCAAATCTGTAACTCTCTATTGCTTGCATAAAAACAAAAACCCATAACATAAAAAATGTAGCTTATAATCTCAAGATTCCAATGATATAAATTTTTTGACCTAACTCTCAAAGATCAGTGAGAATTTTATAACCCCTAATTTCTGACTTAATTTTTTCAGCATGTTTAACATTCAAATTCTCTTAGCTCAGTTAATATAAATGGAAAGTATGCATATGTACAACTTCACCATGCTAGAGACTACATTTTTGCTTCACAAATCGTGGCTTTAGGATGCTTAAATAGAGAGATAGAGTTTAGAAAAATACCTCCTTCAGTTGGACTTGGATATGGAAATGTGGGGACTTTGAGTGAGGCCTGAGGATCGTATGAGCTTCCTTGAAGTTCCCTCAAGCTATTCCAATGCTTAGCTGGCTTTGTGGATGGTTGAAACTCTCTGTAGAAGTCAAGCTGCAACCTTCCCAAGTGAAAATGGTGATGGCTGAAACAGAGCTTACAGATGCAGGATGAATGCTTGGATAGCTTTGGTAGGATGTGTGGAAGATGTTTGAAGTGTTAAAGGTCAAAACGCACGAGCAAATGTTGAGCTTGCTATGATTTTGTAGAAACTGGAAGTTTTGGCAGAAAAATACGGTTTTGGAGTTTTGGTGAGTTTCAGATGTTATGCATTTGTGTTTTGGCTTGTGATAACATTGTGAATATGTATGGAGTGATACAAAGTCCACTCTCTAGAAGTTGTACAAGTTATGATCCCTTTTGCCACTTTTCTTGCATTTGAAGAAAGTTGAAGTGACTTATGCCAACATGCTTGTACTGGCTAGTTCTTGAGCTGATGAGAGTTGGTATACTTTGCTTGATACCTGTGGAGATTTTTTGTACCAAAGGAACAAGTCCAAGACTCAAGGCTGATAAAGTTGGAAAAGCTTGCTTTATAAAAATGGCAATGTGCCCTTTATGCCATTAATGGATTTATTCTTTGTACAATGCTCCAAAAGCAAAAATAAAGCCATTATCTTCTGAGTTTGCATTTAATTATAGAGTGCAGAAGGAGTTTAGGACCTATAATATAAGGTACAAGCATGCAAGGATCTGATTTGCAACTTGATCTCATGTAAAAATGGCTTGAACAAAAGTGACAAAATGCCAATTTCTCTTCTTCGATTCTCCTTAACCACAAATGATCTTGGAGAGTTCTTGGACATTTTGGAAAGCTTGCAATGTTCTCTAAAATCCATATTTGAAATGCAACTTGATATACTTCTTGGAACTAGATGAAAAATGTCCATGAAGTTGGGTCAAAAACCTGCCTAAATTAGGGCAAATTTTCACTAAGTTATTTAGTTCATGGACCCCTATTCACAAATTTATAACTTGAGATCCAAGCATCTTTTGGGAAACGTTTGTGAAGCAAAGTTGTAGATTTCATGGAGGAAAACAACTTTCATGTTGGAAGTTTTCTTTGAATCAAATTGCATCATGGTGAAAAAGTGGTGAAAAGTTGGGAAAAAAATAAGAAAATTTCCATACTTAGAAAAATTCTAAGTTATGAAAATTTTCAAATTCAAAACCCTAATTTGAAATTTTGGGTTTCTTGGTGAACAAGTTTCATATATTGACATATCTTGACGAATTATGACCCTTGGCACTTGATTTTGACCAAAAAGTCAAAGTTTGACTTTTCAGTGTATAGTTGACTTTTGATCAGTTGACTGGAAAATTCATCTGTCAATCCTATGAACTTGAGATCTTTTAAACCATGTAATTAGGTCAAGATGATGCCATTGAGTCCTTGAAATCATGCTTGAACCCAATTGGTCATTGGCTAGGTTAAAAATCAGAAATCGCCCTTTCTCAATCAAAACCCTAATTTTGACCATTTTGCCTTTTGATGATCTGATCAAATTTCTTGAGGAGGTGTGATCCAAACTTGATCAAATGGTTCATATGAGTCTAAAATGTTGTTGTGGATCAAAAATTATGAAGTTTGACTATAAATTGGCCATGTTTGAATTTTTCCCTAATACAGTTGATTTTTAGGTCAACTGTCCAATTGACTGAGCAAAAATGTGACTCAAGGCTTGAAACTTGGTATGAGCAATCTTAAGGGTCCAACATGATGTATGAAAGTCACATGAAGCAATGATGGTCCAAAAATCCTTGTGCAAACTCAAACCCTAATTTTAGGTCATCAGTGCAAGATGAGGTATCTTGAGCTGAACAAACCCTAATCTTATCTGGAGTCCAAGAAGTCTTGTGAGAAAAGTCTTGATAAATGAGAGGGAAAATTTTGGGGTACAACAGCTGCCTCTGTTTAATCTTCTTGAACCTGAAGAGTTAGATTGACGAGTTTTGTCGTTCGTGACTCGAAGGTAAAAGATGATTGGACACTAGAGTGCCCATAAATTTGCACTCGACAAAATGTAGTTGAGGGAATGGGCTTAAAGATTCCATTTGGAGAGGTGATAGAATCTTGTTGGGGATGGGCTTGTAGATGCCATCCAAGAATGTTTGTTGAATTGTAAGTCAAAATAATGAGCATCAGAATGGTGTCTGTATCTGGAACGTATCTGAGTTGTATCTGGAGACTTGAAATCTGAATGAGAAACAGAATAACATCCGTGTCTGGAGCGTATCTGAACTGTATCGGTACTTGAATATGAATGAGTAACAGAATGACTTCCGTGTCTGGAGTGTATCTGTATTGTAAGAATCTGAATAAGTGATCTGAATGAGTGACAGAATAGCTTCCGTGTCTGGAGCGTATCTAAGTTGGGGGAAAAAATCAGAATAAGTGACATAATGGCATCCGTGTCTGGAGCGTATCTGGTCTGGAATCTGAATAAGTAGCAGAATGACTTCCGTGTCTGGAGTGTATCTGAACTTGAAATTTGAATGAGTGACAGAATGGCTTCCGTGTTTGGAGCGTATCTGGACTGTAATCTGAATAAGTGACAGAATGACTTCCGTGTCTGGAGTGTATCTGGACTGTATCTGAAGTTGAGATCCGAATGAGTATCAGAATGGCACCCTTGTCTGGAGCGTATCTGTATTGTAT
Organism: Vicia faba; assembly: GCA_948472305.1. Taxonomy (NCBI): domain Eukaryota; kingdom Viridiplantae; phylum Streptophyta; class Magnoliopsida; order Fabales; family Fabaceae; genus Vicia; species Vicia faba. Next base: position 293,780 of record CATIWC010000333.1, on the reverse strand, counting down.
CTTCAATCTTTGAACATTTTTAATGATAGCTATTAATCTTATCCTGAAAAGGGTAAAATGTTATCTGAAACACAAAGTTATGTCGCATGAAATGTATGATGCAATAAACTTGCTTTGTCAATGTTTATGATATATGGATGTAATGTATGTGCATGTAAGCTGATTTTCTGTATTGCTGAGGAAAATAAATCCTTGACTGCTACCGGGGAAAATAAATCCTTAACTGCTGAGGATAAGAAATCCTTGGCGACTGTTGGAGATTAAAAATCCTTGACAACTTCTGTGGGGATGTGAGGATCCTTTATGTCTTGAAGTTGGAGTAATGACAAGAATTATGTTACGAGCAATGCCATATACTGTTTGAGTAATCTGATTGGGAAATCCATAGAACTTTGATGAATTCTATTGGGGTTTATACAATGGGAATCCTTATTCTGCTGGGGAATAGAGAAAACTCTGATGACTTCTGCGGGGTATTAAGAATGAGAATCTTTAATCTGTTGGAGAGCAATGAAAACTCTGTGGGGAAGAAAGCTTACTGCTGGGGAGTAGGTCTAGAAGTTTGGGTTGTCTGCCACTCTACTGGGGAGTTATCCTAAGTTAGGGAGACATAAAAGTTAACTTTTATCTGGTTGATTTTCTGTTTTCAAGATAACTTGCTAGGGAGTTTAGAGAAACTGGATGGTTTCCGCTGGGGATTGATAGTTTGAAGTTTTGGCTCCGTTGGGGATTGGGAGTTTGAAGTTTTAACTCTAATGGGGATTAAGGGTTTGAAATTTTAGCTCCACTGGGGATTGATAATTAGAAGCTTTGGCTCCGCTGGGGGTTGGGAATTTGAAGTTTGAAACCTGATGGGGATTAAGGGTTTGAAATTTTAGCTCCGCTGGGGATCTAGATGATGTACTGTAGGGATTGCTCATGGAATAGCCTAAAGACATTTTCCTATCCTTTCAGTCTGTCAGTAATTGTTCTTTTCCACTTGTTTATTTGTAAACAGTAATTATGTTCAAATGCATATGTTCATTAATGAATCATTGGACGTTTTTGCAAATAAAAACACAAGTGTAAAGAAAAAGGAAAATAGTTTTCTATACTTTGAAAGAGATATCTTTGTATTTACTTTGAATAAGTATTTTGTACAAAGGAGACAGACATCCTAGTAAGAGGATGGTGTCATAAAAAATGAGAAAAATTTATACAAAGATAGTTATGTGTTAAAAAATCTCATGGGGTTCCCATTTTGCTATAGCCTTCGTATCTCTGAATATCTTGTCCATCTGTTGCTTCGTCCGAAGATGATTCAGTTGATTAGAAGCTTAGCGTTTGTATGTGAAGAGATTGTCCTTAAAGTGATCCAACGAGACATAGTCATACACTTTAATTCCCTAACTTTTTCCTGAACCGCCCTTTCGGGTTTTCGATTCACCGGGAAACCCTTTTTTGCCCAAGTCGCCCTTTCGGGTTTTCAACTTGCCGGGTGTACAGATTTTTTTAATTTTATTCCTAATTTTTGCCCGAACCTTTTTGGTTCGCCGGGATGCCCTTGTTTTGCCTAGGTGTGTCAACCTAGCCGGTCTCTTATGCGTAGTATCTTTTGACTATGTCTACGTTCGCATGGTGTGGCAGGTCGTCACCGTCCATGGTGGTTAAGATCATTGCCCCACCAGAAAAGATGTTCTTGATTACAAATGGTCCTTCATAAGTAGGAGTCCATTTGCCCCTGGGATCACTTTGTGGCAAGATAATACGCTTGATCACTAGGTCTCCAACTTGATATATTTGGCGTCTGACTTTCTTATTGAAAGATTTGATCATCCGTTTTTGATACGTCTGACCGTGGCAAACAGTAGTAAGTCTCTTCTCGTCAATTACGTTCAACTGATCAAGTCGGGTTTGGATCCAATCATCTTCACTCAAACCTGCATCCTTCATGATTCTCAAAGAGGGAATCTGAACCTCGATAGGTAAAACAGCCTCCATGCCATATACCAAAGAATAGGGTGTTGCCCCAGTTGATGTTCGAGTTGTGGTACGGTACCCGTGGAGAGCAAACGATAACATTTCATGCCAGTCCTTGTAGGTGACTGTTATCTTTTGTATGATCTTCTTGATATTTTTGTTAGAAGCTTCGACTGCACCATTCATCTTTGGCCGATAGGGAGATGAATTGTGATGTTGAATCTTGAACTGCTCGCACAAGGCGATGATCATAGTATTGTTAAGGTTTGTACCGTTGTCAGTGATGATCCTTTCGGGGATACCGTACCAGAAAATGAGATTCTGCTTGATGAAGCGGGCAACAACATTCTTAGTAACGGATGCGAAGGACGCTGCTTCGACCCACTTTGTGAAATAGTTAATGGCCACTAGAATAAAGCGGTGTCTATTGGACGTTGTAGGCTTGATCTCCCCAATCATGTCGATTCCCCACATAGCGAAGGGCCAAGGAGCTGTTAAGACATTTAGAGGAACTGGAGGCACGTGTACCTTATCCGCATAGATTTGACATTTATGGCAAGTTCAGGAGTGTTGATAGTAGTCAGCTTCCATGGTAGACCAGTAATAGCCTGCCCGTAGGATCTTCTTTGCCATCGTATGCCTGCTAGAGTGAGTGCCAAAGGTACCCTCATGCAATTCAGCCATGATCTTTTCAGCTTCAACTTTGTCCACACAACGGAGCAGAATAGAATCATGATTGCGCTTGTACATGATGCCATTACTTATGAAGAACTTTGCTAAGAATCTCCTTAAGAACTTGTTGTCATTGACTGAAGCTCCTGTTGGATACTCTTGAGCCTCGAGATACCTTTTGACTTCATGAAACCACAACTGGTCCACTACTTCTTCCGTATTAATCTCGTGACAGTGCGCTGGTTCATCCATCTGTTCAATGGTGATTTGGGGAGCCTCATTATCCCAATCAAGTTTAAACATCGATGACATTGTAGCTAGAGCATCTGCTAGCTGATTTTCTTCTCGCGGGAAGTGCTCGAAGGTAATCTGCTCGAAATGTGGTAACAATCTCAAAAACATGTTCTTTGTAAGGGATGAGGTTTGGATGCTTAGTGTCCCACTCTCCTTTGATCTGACTGATGACCAAAGCTGAGTCCCCAAACACATCTAAGGATTTGATTCCCAAGTCTATGGCAGCCTTGAGTCCAAAGATGCATGCCTCGTACTCTGCCATGTTGTTCGTACAGTTGAAGCAAAATTTGGCGATGAAAGGAGTATGGCAACCTTCTGGGGATATGAGTACCGCGCTGATACCGTTGCCAAGTGCATTGGATTCCCCATCAAAGTATAGGATCCATTAAGATCCCTGTGCAGGTCCGCCATATGGTCTGAAATCTTCAACATTGTCCAATGTCATGATGTCCTCGTCAGAGAAGTCAAACTTCATGGGTTGGTAATCTTCTACAGCTTGATGAGCCAGATGATCAGCTAGTACACTGCCCTTTATAGCTTTTTGGGTCGTGTACTGTATGTCATATTCCGTTAGGATCATATACCATCTAGCTATCCTCCCGGACAGAGAAAGCTTCTCAAAGATGTACTTTATCAGATCCATCTTAGATATCAGCAAAGTGGTATGAGTTAACATATACTGCCTTAGCCAGCGAGCAGCCCATACCAAAGCGCAACAAGTTTTCTCGAGCAGTGAATATCTGGTTTCACAGTCGGTAAACTTTTTGCTAAGGTAATAAATCACATGCTCTTTTCGGCCAAACTAGTCATGTTGCCCCAGTACGCACCCCATTGAATTATCTAAGACGGTCAGATACATGATTAGTGGTCTTCCTTCAAAGGGTGGCATCAATACAGGAGGTTCTAGTAAACACTCCTTGATTTTATCGAAAGCAACTTGACATTCGTCGTTCCATCTGACCACTTGATCTTTCTTCAACAACTTGAAGATTGGTTCACAAGTAGACGTTAGGTGAGAACTGAACCTAGCAATGTAGTTTAGGCATCCCAAAAAACCTCTAACTTCCTTCTCAGTGCGAGGAGGAGGAATTTCTTATATAGCTTTGACTTTGGAAGGATCAACCTCGATGCCTTTGTTGCTGATAATGAAACCTAAGAGTTTACCGGACCGAACTCCGAACGTGCACTTGTTTGGGTTCAATCGTAGCTTGTACTCCTTCAACCTGACAAACAACTTTTGCAAGTGATCAAGGTGTTCTTCTTCAGTTTGTGATCGGGCTATCATGTCATCTATGTAGACCTCTATCTCATGATGTATCATATCATGAAACAAATCTACCATGGCACGTTGATAGGTTGCCCCGGCATTCTTCAGTCTGAATGGCATCACTTTGTAGCAGAACCTACCCCACTGTGTAACAAATGTAGTTTTCTCCATGTCTTCATGTGCCATTTTGATCTGGTTATAGCCTGAGAATCCGTCCATGAAAGAAAATACTTTGTGCTGAGCTATGTTGTCAACCAGGATGTCGATGTGCAGAAGTGGAAAGTCATCTTTAGGGTTGGCCCTGTTTAAATCTTTATAATCCACGCACATTCTCACTTTGCCGTCCTTCATAGGCATGGGCACAATGTTAGCAACCCATTGTGGATAGGAAGTAACAACCAGAAATCCAGCATTGAATTGTTTCATAACCACCGTTTTGATCTTCTCTAACATGTCAGGTCTCATGCAGCGGACCTTTTGTTTCACTGGTGGACAGTCTTCTCTGGTGGGTAAACGGTGTACCAGAATGTCTGTATCGAGTCTCGGCATGTCTTCGTATGACCAGGCAAAGATCTCAACATAATCATGCAATAGCTGAATTAGGCACTCCTTGACACTCGGCTCTAGATTGGCACCTATCTTGATTTCCTTTTTATCTTCCCCAGTACCCAAGTTGATTGTATCCAACTGCTCCTCATGAGGCTGAATTTCTCTTTCCTCTTGCTGTAGTAATCTAGCCAATTCCCCTGGCACCTCACAATCTTCCTCACCTTCGTATTCGGCTTGGTAGATCAGATCTTCAAAGTCACTGAAGGCTATAGCAGTATCGTTATCCATGGGATCCAGAATGGAAGGGTACCTGCATTTGTGAGTGTGGGTGTGTGTAAAGGATAGCCATCTTAAAACAACAAAATGTAAAAGAAATATAATGAGCACAAAAGGTTTAAATATGAAAAGCGTCCATGATTCATTAAATGACATATGAAAATGAAATAAAAACTCTTACAAATGGACCGTTGTGCCTCGGGTAAGACACAAGGTTAAAAATGTATGAATTGTTTGTGAATTATTACAGATCCAACAGAAATGGAAAAGATAAATTACTGAGATATAAAAGTAATTGGAACAAAGTCTTTTGCTTTCCAGTTACACAATCCTCCGCTGACAGTAGGAAATATCCAATCTTCCAGGCTGCCATCTTCTTCACTGTCCTCTAGTGCATTAACCCCTTGGTGGCTGATCTTCACAGGTGGCCCTCCGGCACAGGCGCGACGCACAACCTTCTGAGCAGTCGAAGTAAACCCCAAGCCGAACTTGTATGATTTGTAAGGAATGTCTGGAAGCTGACCCCAGATTGTGCATCCCCCTTCTTCCACTACTGCCCTTGCATCCTTGATAGATGACATCCGAGATGGAGGTCTTGTGATCTTTGGAGTCGAGGATACCGCCTTGGTTGCCGCTATTTCAGGAGAGACTTCTTCAAAATGTTGGAAAGGGGTCTCTATGAATTTGCCATCTAACTCCATATAACAGAAGGAATTCAGATGACTAATCATATATTCCTCTTCCCCATGGACAGTTATGATTTTCCCTTGGACGGGGTACTTGAGCATTTGGTGCAAGGTGGAGGTGACAGCTCCGGCATTATAGATCCAGGGGCGTTCCAACAGACAGGAATAAGAAGGACGGATGTCCATCACATAGAATGTCGAGTTGAAAACCTGAGTTCCAACCTTGATTGGGATGTCCACCTCCCCATGGACCATCCTTTTAGATCCATCAAAAGCTCTGACCACTATGTTACTGGGTTTTAGAGTCAGCCCCTCACAATCCAACCTATCAAGGGCTTTCTTTGGCAAGACGTTCAGAGATGATCTGGTATCGACCAAGACATGAGCTAGGGTTGTTCCTCTGCACTCCACTGAGACATGTAGTGCATCATTTTGTTTTCTCCCTCGGGGTGTCAAGTCAGCATCCGAGAAGCTCAGACCATTATCAACTATCAAACTGGCTACACAGTCCTTGAACTGGTCAGCAGACGTCTCTTGCGGCACATGAGTTGTCTTCAGAAATTTGACCAAAGCCTTGGCATGTGCTTCAGAGCAAAGCAGCAGGGCTAGCATAGAGATCTTTGAAGGGGTATGTCCCAATTGTTCAACAACATCATAATCACTCTTCTTAATGATCCTCAGGATTTCTTCCATCTCCTTCTTGGATGTTTCAGGAATAGCTAGTGATCGAGCCTTCGTCAGGACAGGCTCCTCTTGAACATTCTTTCCTTTATTCTCAGAAATGGAAACAGGGATAGGAATTGTATTGTCTTTGTCGATGGGTACACTTGCAGGTACAATTACTGGTATAGGTGTAATCTTCGGAATGGCCATGGGTCCAAAGACTGCTGTTGGAGGAGCAATCTCTGGAGAAAAGATTCTTCCACTACAGGTGACCTTGCTTGTTCTGGAAATGTTACTGACGTCGGGATCATCCTCTTCAGAGCTTTCTTCTTCAGCAGTCTGTTCAATCTATTTAATACCATGGTAGTAGATTTCTCCACCATAGTTCCACGGTATTGATTTATCTGATTTGTATGGGGCAGGCCCGGGCATTGTTATCTTAAGAAGAGCAGTCTTCGGAGCAGATGTAATCCTAACGGGATTTTTAGGAACCCTGGAAGGATTGGCGTAGATGGTTATTATTGAAACTTCTGGAATTGGAATGGGTGAAGTAGGAGCTTTCTCAAACAAAATTTCTTGATTATCAATCAATTGTTGGATCCCTTTCTTCAACAGAGGACAGTCAAATGAGGAGGACAAGCAAGCATGGTAGTCTTTGTCACAACCTAGGAACACCCTCGCCTTTAACAAATTCAACTTGATGGTCGAGAGCGGAGTCAGCAATTCATCTATGGTGTCAACAAATAAGTCTTCCTCAACGACATTGGCATTGTGTCCATGCCTAGGCATTGGAGCGGAGATAACATTTGGTTTTTCAGGAGCTTCAAATTCAACTTCCTTCGCGTCTATCAGATCTTGAATCTTATTCTTCAGAGCCTAACAGTTTTTGGTGTCGTGCCCTGGACTTTCTGAATGGTACGCGCATCTGGCGTTGGGATGGTAATGTGGAGAAGCAGTATTAGGATTTTTTGGGGCCTCTTTCAAAGTGGTCAGATTCAACTTCAAGAGATGTGGTAGCACTTGGGCTGGAGTCATGTTTATCTTGGTAAATTGTTGTACTGGCCTTTCTACCCTTTGCTGATTAGTTCTCGGCTGATTGTTTCTCGGCTGGTCTGATTCAGGCTTTTGAATCATAACGGCCCCTACTGTTGGTCAGCACTCGGTTCTTCCCTGATTCCTCTATGCATAGACAGCAGACACTTCCTTCTTTCTAGTGAAGGGCTTTTTTACAGCAACAGAGGTAGACGCGTCCTTCTGAATTTTCCCATTTCTTATACCAGCCTCCACCCTTTCGCCGGTTAAAATCAATTCAGTGAATCCTGCAGAGGAACTTCCAATCAGGTGATTAAAGAAAGGACCTGATAGAGTTCCTAGGAACATGTCCACTAACTCCCTTTCAGATAAAGGTGGTTTCACCCTTCCGGCTAGATCCCTCCACTTTTGGGCGTAGTCTTTAAAGCCCTCATTGGAAGCCATAGCCATACTTTGTAGCTAAGTACGGGTTGGCGCCAAGTCGGCGTTGTATTAATACTGTTTATAGAAGGCTGCTGCCAAGTCTTCCCAATTATGGACATCTGCCCTCTCCAACTGGTAGAACCAATCAAGTTGCGTTCCCGATAAACTATCCTGGAAAAAGTGGACCCACAGGTCTTTGTCAGCAGAATGTGGTTGAATCTTCCTGACATAGGATCTGAGGTGCATTTTTGGGTAAGACACCCCATCATACTTTGCAAACAGTGGAACCTTAAACTTTGTAGGGATTACTATTCCTGACACCAGCCCTAATTCCTCAAAATCCAGCCCCGGTACTCTCTATACTTCCATAGCAGCTAGGCGTTCTTCCAAGTGTTTGTATTTGTCATCGGCCGGAGGGTATTGCTGTTCATAGTAGTCCTCTTCTTCCTCTTCTTCTGCTTCAGAATCTGATGGAACTGCCATTCCTTTTCCTTTTCCTTCCCCTTCCTCAGAGGTTGATGGGAATTCCAAGGTCCGTCTGGCTTGTCCCTGAAATCTTCTGTCCATGAGAACCACACCAGTTGGCTTCTTGTTCTTTTTCTCTTTTTCCTTCTCTAGCAAAGTCTTTAGATCCTCCTGCCCCTTGGCTAAGGTCATGAGCAACTGTTGGAATTGTGAATTCTGAGCTTGCAAATCTTTGACCGTTTGTTCAATATCCATCTTGCTGAAATAAATAGCAGAGAGATGAGGAAACTTGGTGTGAAGACCTGTTTATGCTTATGATAAATGATATGTATTCATGCAATGTTTTCAAGGATTCCGAAATTCAAATTTGTTTTAAACAAAAAAGAAACACGCGTCATATTAATAAGATAGAATAGTTAGTACATCAATTCCCCTTGGGCAAAATAATACAAAATTCTAAGGTAAAAAGACGTTGCACATCCTTTTTGGTGCAATGTAGGTGTTGAGAGTCTTCTCTTCGTGAAGTAGCCGAGTGAGTTCCAAAACCTTCTTCTCGCTTGCGTAGAATTGGGCTTCGAAAGTATCGCTCTCTCCCTTGAGCTATATCCAACTCCTTTGTAGGTCTTCGAGTGATGTTGGCATGTCAGGATGTACGACGGTGTATGGAACCTCTCCTTCCTTAACATGCTCTATAGTCACTGGGAGAATGGAGGGGTAAGGCATCATAAGACTTTGGGCGCGGGTTCATACCCACTTGAGGTAAGGCTCAAGAGGGGTGTAATTCTTATGTCCCAGAGTCTTGCTATCTACCTTGTTGGGCATCCTCTAAGCTCGGATGAATCTCTGACGAAGTCCTTGGTCGTCGTTGTCGTAGTTGAAAACCAATCCTTGAATCAGCATGTCATGTGGGCCATCCCTTCGGGCATAACCAAACTGTCTCAGAGCCAAGCAAGGGTTGTAGGTGATGCCTCCCCTAATGCCAAGTAGAGGGATATTAGGGAATTCCCCATAACAGTCAACAATGATGACATTCTCTCTGGATCGAGAACACCAATGAATATTTGAATGGTTAAGTGTCATTAACCGTTGTGACCACCTCAAACCTTGCTCATTCTCCAAGACTGATTGGGGAAGATGAGAAATAAACCATCTTGCCAGGAGAGGAGTGCGACACATCAGAACACCTCTTTTCCTCATTGTACGAGTGTGAAAAGAGTGGAGGATATCCCTAAGCAATGTAGGTACCGGGTTGCGAGACATGAAGATTTTGACAGCGCTCACATCTATGAGTTGGTCAGGATTAGGGAACAAGACAATCCCATAGATGAGAAGAGCTACAATCTCTTCAAAATCTTGCAAGTCTTGGGAGTTCCAACAGTTTTGGGCCTTCTCAAACAGAAACTTTGACAAGAAGCCTTTGACACCACTTCTAGTCTCCCAATGTGTTGTGACATCAGATGAGTGCAAGTGCAGGGCTTGAGCAATCTCTTTTGGCTTTGGATCTCTTTCCGTATCATTGAAAGGTAGTTGATTGAGAATAGGAATCCTCAAGAGTTGAGAGAATTCCTCCAAAGTGGGCACAAGTTGATAGTCAGGAAATGTGAAGCAATGATGCAAAGGGTCAAAGAATTGGAAGAGAACTTTCAGCATATCCTCCTCAGTGTTGGTGGTGACCAAGTTGAGTAGACGACCATGTCTCTCGATGAATGGATAATTCTCAAGAATCCTTGAAGCTAGCTCCTTGAGTTATGGAGGAATTCTTACAAGGTTGATTTAGATAGTTTTCCTGCGAAGTGAATCCATAACCTACAAAACAAGAACAAAGATGAATCTCCAAAATCCTTGAAATGGTTAGTGGATGCATATGATGTTCATGATGTCCATGATGTTATGCACAAGTATATATTTACAAGGAAATAACACAAGTTCCTAGTTTAGGCTTGCATGGGGGTTTCATAGGTAAATACCCTCTTGAAGTTTAGTTGGCTCAACCTGTCCTAGAAATAGTAACCGGGTTCTAAGGAGCTCAATATCACTGGATTGTTTCCTTGTTCATTGTTTCAATTCATCCTCTTTACTGGCGACTGAAATATTCCAAGGAAACAACCCTCAATGAGTGTAGTATCGAGTATCTACCAACTTCGGACTGCACCAAAGCCGGTCATCTCACTACATCCTAAAAGGCCAAGTTGGTCAAGTAAAGGTTCTAGAAGTTCGTTAGTGCTTCATGACATCACTCAGCGGCCCCGTATTCTCTTTGATTGACTCAAAGGCTACCGGTACCCACAAATATGTCGCACTAACATAGCTATTTCTTAGACCATGTCGGTATACCCCACACAGTTTCCACAACGTATTGCTATTTACCTATAATGTTTCCCAAATCCGGGTAGAGGATTCAAACCCAAACAATAGAACCAAAATGTAAAGCATACATGTCAAACAAGATAAGCATGTAAAGGTGATCTAAAACCCTAAGGTAACCCCACTTTTATAATGTCCCCAGCAGATTCTCTAGTTCTGTGATGCGGTGGGAGAACTGACTTGAGGTTTTGCGTTTGTGTTTGCAAATGTTGCGGTTAGCAAGAGTCACCATCGACTTTTATTTTATCCAAAAGGAAAGGTAAAAAAGCACAGGAAAGACCTTTGAGATGTTTTCTTGAGTTCGGGGGGTAGATTATGAAAAGGGAAGGTGCTAGCACCCTTTTCATCCATGGTTTTCAATGGGCTCTTAGTTACTTGTTTAGATCACTTGCTTTTCTTTTGAAATTGTTTGAAATGGTGCTTTGTGTGGTTTTGAAAGTATTTTGAAAAGAGGTCATCGTTTAGGCAATCTTTGTAATGATTCTTGTTCGTAAGAATGTATACAAAGGTGTTTGTCTTTTGAAAAATGTTTCAATATTTTGAAAGTTGTTTGGAAATTTTTTGAAATGTGTGTGTGTGTTTTTGAAAATAGCAAGGATTGTTTTGAAATTGATCAAGTAACTAGAAGCTATCTACCTACTCAAAAGTCTTTCTTGTGCATTTTCATTCCTTTGACATTGTTGATTTACCATTGATTTGGTAAACAACCCTATCTTTGGAAATTAAACGGGACGGGCGTGGGTCATCGTATGACCATGATAGTAATGTTGCCAAGTATCTTAGCATGTTTGAGGGACCAAGATCATTTGTTTTAGGCAACCTTTTGATAGCTTCATCGAGGGACTATGATCTTTTGTTTTGTTTTGTTTTGCTAAGATACTTTGCATGCATACCATGGCCATTTTTATTTAGGCAACCAAGTGGGTGAAATCCTAAGGGTGCTTGTGTGCAATGTGTGTCATTTTTCATGCTTTTGATTTGTCTTGGATTAGGTCATTTCTACTTGTTTGTTTTTGGTCTTATCATGCAAAACTCTAGTTTACTAACATGGTATATGAAAGTAATAAATTGCGTAGAAGTAAACTAAGCTATTACAACAAATATTATGGGAGGGGGGATACAAGTTTTTTGAATGGGGATATTGCACAAAATAAACCCTAAAAATACTATTACAACCCAATTGAATTATGTGCAAATTAAATAAATATACAAATATTAAAAATGCAATAAAAATGTATTTATGCAAAATGTTTTGTATTTGATTTTTGTATGAGAAAAAAAAGATTTATTTAAGCCGTAGAAATAAGGAAAAAATATTATTATTTTTGGAAAGGGGTGAAACCCTAATTTTTGATTAAAAGAAATATATGTATTATATTATTATTTTGTCCATTTTTTGTACAAGAAAATAATAAATAATATTATGTACAAATATTAAAAATTAAAATATGTATAAAAATAAATATTTTATGTGTAAAATAATAAAGTGAAAATGTATGGTATTTATTTAAATATATTCACAATTTATTTAAGAAAATAAAGTCCATTATCCTAATAAGCTATTATTTTTATGCAAAAAATAATAATAAAATAAAATAAAATTACAAAAAATAAAGAAAATATTTTTCATGATTTTTATGGTTCAGAAAAATAAATAAAAACAATAAATATAAAAATGAAAAGAAAATATGAAAAATAAACAAAATAAAGCCAGGGGGTGTGGATATCAAGTCAGGGGGTGCAAAAATCAAAAACAACAAGCCCAACGCGCCAAGGCCCAGAACTTCATCCCTGTCCTCCAGCATCTTCTCCTTGCGCGCGTTTTTGCTTCAAATCTGTAACTCTTTATTGCTTGCATAAAAACAAAAACCCATAACATAAAAAATGTAGCTTGTAATCTCACGATTCCAATGATATAAAATTTTTGACCTAACTCTCAAATATCAGAGAGAATTTTATAACCCCTAATTTTTTACCTAATTTTTTCAGCATGTTCAACATTCAAATTCTCTTAGCTTAGTTAATATAAATGGAAAGTATGCATATGTACAGCTTCACCATGCTAGAGACTACATTTTTGCTTCATAAATTGTAGCTTGAGGATGCTTAAATAGAGAGATAGAGTTTTGAAAAATACCTCATTCAACTGGACTTGGATATGGCAATGTGGGGACTTTAAGTGAGGCCTGAGGATCGTGTGAGCTTCCTTGATGTTCCCTCAAGCTATTCCAATGCTTGGCTGGCTTTATGGATGGTTGAAACTCTCTGTAGAAGTCAAGCTGCAACCTTCCCAAGTGAAAATGGTGATGGATGAAACAGAGCTTACAGATGCAGGATGAATGCTTGGATAGCTTTGGTAGGATGTGTGGAAGATGTTTGAAGTGTTAAAGGGCAAAACGCACGAGCAAATATTGAGCTTGCTATGATTTTGCAGAAACTGGAAGTTTTGGCAGAAAAATGAGGTTTTAGAGTTTTGGTAAGTTTCAGATGTTATGCATTCGTGTTTTGGCTTGTGATAACATTGTGAATATGTATGGAGTGATACAAAGTCCACTCTCTAGCAGTTGTACAAGTTCTGATCCCTTTTGCCACTTTTCTTGCATTTGAAGAAAGTTGAAGTGACTTATGCCAACATGCTTGTACTGGCTAGTTCTTTAGCTGATGAGAGTTGGTATACTTTGCTTGATACCTATGGAGATTGTTTGTACCAAAGGAACAAGTCCAAGGTTCAAGGCTGATAAAGTTGGAAAAGCTTGCTTTATGAAAATGGCAATGTGCCCTTTATGCCATTAATGGATTTATTCTTTGTACAATGCTCCAAAAGCAAAAATAAATCCATTATCTTCTGAGTTTGCATTTAATTATGGAGTGTCGAAGGAGTTTAGGACCTGTAATGCAAGGTATAAGCATGCAAGGATCTGATTTGCAACTTGATCTCATGTAAAAATGGCTTGAACAAAAGTGACAAAATGCCAATTTCTCTTCTTCAATTCTCCCTAACCACAAATGATCTTGGAGAGTTCTTGGACATTTTGGAAAGCTTGCAATGTGCTCTACAATCCATCTTTGAAATGCAACTTGAGATGCTTCTTGGAACTAGGTGAAAAATGTCCATGAAGTTGGGTCAAAAACCTGCCTAAATTAAAGCAAATTTTCACTAAGTTATTTAGTTCATGGACCCCTATTCACAAATTTACAACTTGATATCCAAGCATATTTTGGGAAAAGTTTGTGAATAAAAGTTGTAGATTTAATGGAGGACTACAACTTTCATGTTGGATGTTTTCTTTGAATCAAATTGCATCATGGTGAAAAAGTGGTGAAAAGTTGGGAAAAAATAAGAAAATTTCCATACTTAGAAAAATTCTAAGTTATGAAAATTTTCAAATTCAAAACCCTAATTTGCAATTTTGGGTTTCTTGGTGAACAAGTTTCATATTTTGACATATCTTGATGAATTATGACCCTTGGCACTTGATTTTGACCAAAAAGTCAAAGTTTGACTTTTCAGTGTATAGTTGACTTTTGATCAGTTGACTAGAAAATTCATCTGTCAATCCTATGAACTTGAGATCTTTTGAACCATGTAATTAGGTCAAGATGATTTCATTGAGTACTTGAAATCATGCTTGAACCCAATTGGTAATTGGCTAGGTTAAAAATCAGAAATTGCCCTTTCTCAGTTGAAACCCTAATTTTGACCATTTTGCCCTTTTGATGATCTGATTAAATTTCTTGAGGAGTTGTGATCCAAACTTGATCAAATGGTTCATATGAGTCTAAATTGTTGTTGTGGATCAAAAATTATGAAGTTTGACTGTAAATTGGCCATGGTTGACTTTTTCCCTAATACAGCTAATTTTTAGGTCAACTGCCCAATTGACTGAGCAAAAATGTGACTCAAGGCTTGAAACTTGGTGTGATCGGTGGATCTGGAACTGACTGTTTAACGCTGGTTCGCGAAATGTCGCGGAAGCAAGAGTCGCCACCGTCTTTTATTTTCTCCAAATGGAAAGGACAAAAGCACAGAAAAATTCCTTAAAGAGATTGCTCTCGGTTCGGGAGGTAGATTATAGAAAGGGAAGGTGTTAGCACCCTTTCTATCCATGGTTATCCATGGGCTCTTAGATACTTGCTCATTTGTGTTTTCAAAATGGTTTGTTTGCTTTTCAACTGTGGGTTTTTAAAAAGTTTCTTTGAAAATTTCAGTTCGACTCTTGTATCGGTCCTCAAGAGTGTTTGAAAAATTGCTTTCGAAAGCTTTTTGAAAAGGTGTCGGTGTGAAAAGTATTTTTGATTTTTGTTTTGAAGTTAGAGCAAGTATCTAGAGTCGTCTACCTACCCTAAGGAATTCGTCTGTGTAAATGTCCTTTAAAGTAGTGCCATCCCACCATTGAGAGGTAGGTAGCACCACCGTTGGAGGTGTTCGGGTCAATTCGAGGTTCGGGACATGGTGATCACCGGAGCAATAGGAAGATACCTTAGAAGCTACCCTCATGCCAGGTTCCCGAATCATGAGGACTTACTAAGACATCCTCTACTCGACGATCACCTTTCGAGGCAAGGCAACAGTGAGGCGTACCCTAGGGGTGGTGTGTGATTTGTGTGTCATGTTCATTTATTTTTGTCTTGTCATGTCATGGGTGATCTACGCGTTATTTTTATTTTGTCATTCATTCTTGCATGCCATTATTAACAGTTAAAAAATTGCGAGAAATATAAAGTTCCTAAACTATTACAAAGGCGCGGGTCCACATCGCCAAATTAAATCCAGGACCCGATTTAACATAAAATAAAGAAATAAAGTGCGAGAAATATAAATTTACACGGCTTTGGGAGAATTACATAAATAATTATAAGAAAAGAAATAAATGCGCGAATTGAATTAAAATTGGAAGCGAGGGCGTTGGACCCTTTTTAATGAAATTAAATTATTATTAACAAATTAATTAAAATGAAATAAAAAGAAATGATTTTTGAGGTTTTTTGTATTTATGATTTTTTATGTGAATTAAATGAAGTTTAAATCTAATTCTAGCTATTTTTTAATTTATTAAGAAAATATGAAAATTACCTAAAATTAAACCTAATTAATGCAATTTGATTTATAAAAATAAATAATTAATTATTAGTGATGAGAAAATAAAAGAAAAAAGTAATTAAAATAATTAAAACCTAATTCTACAAGTTTTTAATTTATTAAGAAAAGATATTAAAATTAACCCTAGAATTGAAAACTAAATTAATTGATATGATTTATTTACAAAAAATACTAAATCAAATATATTTATTTTTTGTCTTTTCTGATTTTTTACTATTTTTATATTTTATGAGAATAAATTAAATTAAAGAATTTAAAGGAAATTAATTAAAACAAATAAACTAGAAAAATATGAAAAAAGAATGAAAGGCAAACCATGGGGGGTTCTGTCCCCAAATTGGAGGTATCATCAGTAATTCTGGCCCATTAAGCCTTGGCCTTATTTGACTTTTCATGCCAGCGTGTGTTTGCGTTGACTAATGCTCATGATGCTCTCAAATCAGGACCCTTGGATTGTCTTCAGTGGCCATGTGGCACGTTTGGGTCAGGGGCGTATGGTAGGCCTTTGTGTTGAGCGCTGCGTGCAAATATGGTTAGAGGAAAAATATGGAAATAGGATGGGGGACCTGGGGTTCGAACCCAGGTCCTAGAGATTACTAACCAAATGCCTTGCCAATGGAGCTGTGAACGCGTTTTGATTATATAATAACAAATAAATATCATAAGATAAAACAAACGCTAGTGGCAGATTTTAGCGCGAAATTCAAATACTCCAATCATTGCCTTACACCTCATCTTCTTCTTTCTTGTTGCGCTTTACCTGAAATAAAAAACAATTGAATAGCGGGGGTTTTAAACCCCCACTAAGTAACAAGTGCAAAAATAGCGATTAGCAACCCTTTGATCATAAATTGGGCGCGACCCCATCATTGAATTCGTCTGAAGGTCCTCATTTTAATGGTCTGGGTCTCAGGTTTTAATTTTTCCATAGGAGTAAACCCCCAATTTCACAGCTTCGTAACCCTAATAATCGTCCATGGTGAAATCGCGTATGGTGTACAAAAATTCAATCAAACTATATGGTTAGCTTCAGAAAGGTCTCATTAGTATAAATCAATCAAAGAAGTGCAAGAATGATGCGTATAAATTGATGCACGAATACAAAAAATATGATGAACAGGGTTGTTTCGTGTTACCAATTCTTGAGGTTAGGGATGATGGTTTTGATCTGAAAACCTTCCTTGAGGTCTCAGGAAGGCAATGGAGTGATTTTCTTGCCTTGAAAAGCCTTGCAATAATGTTTTCAGTTTTAGATTTTTTTCACAAAAGCTCAAACTTGGTTATGGTGTTCTTGCGCAGCTTTCAGGTTCTTTGGACTAGGGTTTGCATGAGTATATATGTGTGAACGATTAGGGTTGAGTTTTTGGTCCAAAGAATCAAAGCATTGATGTAAAGAATATTGGATTTTCATGCATATAATTTTCAATCTTTTTCATGCATATTTGATTCAAATCATGTCCAATTAACTTGATTCTTTCCCTATCTGATTATGCACGAAATCTTGAGACTATTTCATGCATAAAAAGATTTGATTGCATTGGTTTGGTATTTTTCATATATTTTAATTCATTAAATGAATTATTAGCAATTAAAAATTCAAATAAATAAATAAAAATGATGAATAACTTCCCTTTGGGCCAAATGGTCGTGCACATGCCTTGGATGATGAATTTTGGAAGAAAATGTGGCCCATTAGCAATTTTAAGACATTTGAAGCAAAGTTGACTTTTCAAAATATCCAAAAATTTCCCAACTTCCACAAGGCATATCTTGCTCAATTTTTAATCTTTGCTCATGTGCTTGGACATTTTGGAAAGGTCTTGAAGTCCTCTAACCAATGCCTTTGGTCCCATGTCATTTTGATTTACCAATCTCAAGTTATGGCCTTTGACTTAAAGTCCCTTTTTGTTGACTTTTGAAAATGACCTATAATGTTGAAATTGATAACTTTTTGTGAGAGCATTTCTTGGACTTGAAGTGTGAAGAGGAGTTGTAGGAAATATCTTTCTCTTCAAAATGAGCTTTGGATGGAATTTTTCTGATAATCCATGTAGAAGTTATGCCTTGGTCAAGTTACAGTTGACTTTTTCAACTGTCCAAATATGGAAACTTTTGCATCTTGAGACTTTTTGAGCCAAGCTTTGAGAATCATGATCAAGCATCGATCAAATGATGTTTGTGGCTTCAAAATGAGATGTTGACCAAAAATTTGAACTTTTGACTGTCAAATGACCATTTTGCCCCTGCAGTTGACTGTAGTGCAATTAGGGTTTTTGACTGTGCAATTTTGTGCTGTAAGTCTTGAAACTTGGTATGAGGATGCTTGACCATGTTTATAGGCATATGGGACTTGATTGGACCCTTGGAAACTTCATTTTCTTTGTCAGAACCAAAACCCTAGTTTTTGACTGTTAGGAGGCCCTTTAACTGTGCAACCCTTGAGGAGATTTTGAAGCTTTGACTTGGCAAATTGTGAAGAATATGGGAGGGAAAATTTTGGGGTACAATAGTTGCCCCTGTTCAAGCTTCTTAGACCTGAGGATGCAGATTGGCTGACGTGCCTTTCGTAATCCGAAGGTGGAAGATGATTGAACACTAAAGTGCCCAGAAATTTGCGCTCACATAGTAGTGTGATGATGGAATGGGCTTATAGATGCCATTTGGAGACTGATGGGTAGGATGATGGGCTTATAGATGCCATGCTAAGATGTGATGGATAGGTGGATGGGCTTATAGATGCCATCTGGATGTTGATCGCGTAAGAGATTCCTTAGCGAGAACTTGCGTACCTGCAAAAGAAAAATGATTACCTGACCCGTTACAGGAGCTGGTCTTCAAATTCTTTGTATAGATGTGTCCTGACTGGTTACAGGAGTTGAATCTGGATCTTCAAAAGGTGATGAATGGACCAGGGACGGTTACTACCTCAACGGGACGGTGAGAGAACCTTGGATGGTTACAACCTCAACAGTAACGCTGAGAGAATCTGGGAACGATTACTACCTCCGCAGTAACGGGGAGAGAACCATAGGCGACTTCAACCTCAACAGTATCATTGAGAGAATCTTGGACGACTTCAACCTCAACAGTAACGCTGAGAAAATCTGGGGGTGACTACTACCTCAACAGGAACGCTGAGAGAATCTTGGGCGATTACTACCTCCGCAGTAACGGGGAGAGAACCACAGGCGACTTCAACCTCAACAGTAACACTGAGAGAATCTTGGATATCTTCTACTGAGTCTTCATTAGGAAAATCTGTTAGGGATCGATTTAACTGGACTAGAGAAGGCCTTTGACTGGATAAGAAACAGAAAAATCTTAGGGTCGATTTAACTGAACCGGTCTAGGTCTTGAAATCTTCAACTGGATAAGAAACAGGGAGATCTTAGGGTCGATCTGACTGAACCAGAGAAGGCCTTGGACGGGATAAGAAACAGAGAAATCTTAGGGTCGATTTAACTGAACCGGTCTAGGTCTTGAAATCTTCAACTGGATAAGAAACAGGGAGATCTTAGGGTCGATCTGACTGAACCAGAGAAGGCCTTGGACTGGATAAGAAACAGAAAAATCTTAGGGTCGATTTAACTGAACCGGTCTAGGTCTTGAAATATAGCTGAGAATTTAACTGGATCTTTCCTAAAAGGTAAAGGTCAGTCATATGCAAGGCATGATATGGATCAAGCGATGATGTTCTCAACATAAATGAGATTTGTGAGATATGATGCGTATTATGCATGCTATAATGTATGGGAATGTGATGTTTATGAACGTATGTTTTTTGTCTGGGATAATAAATCCTTGACGGGTGCCGGGAAGTCCCTCCTGGGCTGGTGTTGAAGAATAGATCTTTGCTTCCGCTGGGGATGATAGTTGCAAGAATACCGGTAGGAGAAGATAACTCCGTTGGGGAATAGACTTGGCGAATGGATTACTCTGCGGGGAGAAAAGTACTCTAACAATCTTGCGGGGAAACAATACTCTGTGGGGAGAGAGGTACTTTGCTGGAATGTTGATGGTAACTTGCTGGGGATACCCTTGTTGTATTGGAAGTGTTGATAGACTTCGCTGGGGATAAGAAGACTTTGCCGAGGACGGTCTTTCTGTGGCTTTTGGCTGAGGATAACCCAGTTATATCCTGGTAAGGAAATAACTCTTTGAATAAAGCTGGGAGACGCGTTCGTGCTCTGCGAGGATAAGCTTCCAGAATCTACTGGGGATAAGCTTACTGCTTGGGGAGATGAATTCCAACTTTCCTGTGGAATTAGATTGGACTCTCCTGGGGAAGTTTTGAGATGTACTGGAAGTAACTCTACTGAATGTTTGATGTACCGCCGGGGAACAATCTTTAGACCAAGACTGCCGGGGATGCTCATTAAGAATGCCTGTATATTGCTGCTGGGGAATGTTGAGATCTGCTGGAGGATACCCAACTTCCTTAAGGTTGACTGTAACTTTGCTCGAGGAGAGTGTTGACTTGCTGGGTCACTCTCTGGGGAATTAAGATATCTGGTTATGTTCTTCAGCTGAACCTACCTTGATGCCTTGGAGGACAGAACAATTAGATTGCTTAGACAACTCTTTATTGCCCCTGTTTCTAATGTTACATGTAATTAATCCTTTGTTTCGTATGCAAGTTATTCATGAGTTAGCAAATTATTGTCAATGCATATATCACAAATTGAACCTTGGACGTTCTTCGCAAAACAAAACAGAAAAGGAAAAACAATTGGCAATTTTAACTGAAAAGTGTATTTATATTGATTTTTTTGAATTTGCCCGTAAATAGGCGTTTTTGTACAAGAGGCTGACGTCCTAGTAAGAGAACGCCGCCGAACAAAAGAGTTTATACAAATTTTGTACAAGAGAAAATAAAACAGTTGTGTGAAATGAATGATCCCACTGGGTTTCAACTCTGCTATTGCCTTTATATCTCCGAGCGTCTCATCACTTGATGACCTTAGTTGAAGATGAAGCTGACTGATCGATGCCGTCTGAACTTGATGTAGATACCGGATTCTAGATGCAAGGTGATCCAATGAGACATAGTATTACGCTTTATCCCTAACTTTTTCCTGGACCGCCCTTTCGGGTTTTCGGTCCACCGGGATACCCATTTTTGCCCAAGCCGCCTTTTCAGGTTTTCGACTTGCCGGGTGTACAAATTTTTTTCATTTCATCCCTTCATTTTGCCCGAACCCTTTTGGTTCGCCGGGAAGCCCTAATTTTTGCCTAGGCATGTCAGCCTAGCGGGTCTTTTTCATGCGTAGTATCTTTTTACTATGTCTGCATTGGCGGGGTGAGGAAGGTCGTCACCATCCATGTTGGTTAGGATCATGGCTCCTCCTGAGAACACATGTTTAACCACAAATGGCCCTTCGTACGTAGGGGTCCATTTGCCCCTTGGATCACTCTGAGGAAGGATGATTCGCTTGATTACCAGATCCCTGACTTGATATTCCTGTGGTCTGACCTTTTTGTTAAATGACCTGATCATCCGTTTCTGATACGTCTGACCATGACAGATAGCAATAAGTCTCTTTTCATCAATAAGGTTTAATTGGTCAAGTCGTGTTTGGATCCAATCATCTTCGTTCAGATTTGCATCCTTCATTATCCGGAGAGAGGGTATTTGCACTTCGATCGGTAAGATTGCCTCCATACCGTAGACCAAGGAGAAAGGAGTTGCCCCGGTTGACGTCCTGGCTGAGGTACGGTACCCATGTAGAGCGAACGGTAACATCTCGTGCCAATCTTTATAAGTCACTATCATCTTCTGCACGATTTTCTTGATATTTTTATTTGCTGCTTCTACAGCCCCATTCATCTTCGGTCTGTAAGGAGAAGAATTGTGGTGCTGTATCTTAAACTGCTCGCAGAGCTCAGTGATCATCTTGTTATTGAGATTGGTACCGTTGTCTGTAATAATCCTTTCTGGAACGCTGTATCGACAGATCAGGTTATGCCGAATGAACCGTGCCACAACAGTCTTGGTTACCGTAGCATAGGATGCTGCTTCAACCCACTTCGTGAAGTAATCAATCGCTACCAGGATGAAGCGATGCCCGTTAGATGCCGTAGGTTTAATTTCACCGATCATGTCTATACCCCACATTGCAAACGGCCAGGGCGCAGTCAGAACATTTAGAGGAACTGGAGGAATATGCACTTTGTCTGCATATATCTGGCACTTATGGTATGTCCGGGAATGTTGGTAACAGTCAGCTTCCATGGTGGACCAGAAATACCCTGCCCGAAGGATTTTCTTTGCCATAGTGTGTCCACTGGAATGTGTTCCGAAGGTCCCTTCATGTAGCTCTTCCATGGTCCTTTCTGCTTCAATCTTATCCACACAACGCAGTAAGGTCGAATCATGGTTTCGCTTGTACAAGATGTCATTGCTAAGGAAGAACTTCGCTGCGAACCTTCTCAGAAACTTCTTATCATTGACAGATGCACCTTCAGGGTATTCCTGAGCTTCCAAATATCTCTTCACCTCATGGTACCAAGGCTTCTCAGTTACCAATTCAGTCTCGAGATCACAACAGTATGCCGGTTCGTCCAGTTTCCAGATGATGATCCGGGGAGCCTCATTGTCCCATTTGACCTTGAACATGGAAGACATCGTAGCTAACGCGTCTGCTAACTGATTCTCCTCTCTTGGTAAATGTTCAAAGGTTATCTTCGTGAAGTGAGGGATCAGTGTCAACACACATTCTCTGTAAGGAATAAGATTCGGATGTTTCGTATCCCACTCTCCTTTGATCTGATTGATCACAAGAGCGGAATCTCTGAAGACACTTAGAAACTTGATCCTTAGGTCGATCGTAGCTTGAAGACCCATGATGCATGCCTCATACTCCGCCATGTTGTTGGTACAGTTGAAACATAGCCGGGCAGTGAGTGGAGTATGGGTGCCTTGAGGGGATATGGTTATGGCGCCGATACCATTGCCCAAAGCATTGGAGGCTCCGTCGAAGTGCATAGACCATCGGGATCCTTCCTCAGGTCCTTCATCCGGTCCAGGTACTTCACAATCAGTCACTATCATGATGCTCTCGTCTGGAAACTCGAAGTTCATTGATTGATAGTCGTCTACTGCCTGATGTGCCAAGTGGTCTGCCAATACACTTCCCTTGATGGCTTTCTGAGTTGTGTACTGAATGTCGTATTCTGTCAAGATCATTTTCCATCTTGCTATTCTCCCAGACAGAGCAGGCTTTTCAAATATGTATTTTATAGGATCCATCTTTGAGATCAACAAGGTAGTGTGAGTCAGCATATACTGTCTCAGCCGGCGAGCAGCCCATACCAAAGCGCAGCAAGTTTTCTCAAGCAGTGAGTATCGGGTCTCACAGTCGGTAAACTTTTTGCTAAGGTAATAAATGGCATGCTCTTTTCGGCCAGACTCGTCATGCTGCCCCAGCACACACCCCATTGAGTTGTCAAGTACTGTCAGATATAGTATTAGAGGTCTCCCTTCAACCAGTGGCATAAGGATGGGTGGTTCTTGGAGATACTCCTTGATTCTGTCAAAAGCAGCCTGACATTCATCATTCCAACGTACTACTTGATCTTTCTTCAGCAACTTGAAGATTGGCTCACAGGTAGCAGTTAGGTGTGAGATGAATCGAGCAATGTAATTCAGGCGTCCTAAAAAGCCTCTGACTTCCTTCTCTGTCTTAAGAATTGGCATCTCTTGAATAGCTTTGACCTTGGCAGGGTCCACTTGAATACCCTTATCACTTACAACGAAGCCTAGCAACTTTCCAGATCTTACCCCGAAGGTGCACTTGTTCGGGTTCAACCTCAGCTTGTACAACTTCAACCGGTCAAATAGTTTCTGCAGATGATCTAAGTGTTCTTCCTCAGTTTGGGACCTTGCGATCATGTCGTCAACATACACTTCTATCTCATGATGGATCATGTCATGAAATAAAGCAACCATGGCACGTTGGTAGGTTGCCCCGGCATTTTTCAGTCCAAAAGGCATGACCTTGTAGCAGAAGGTGCCCCACTGAGTAACAAAGGTAGTCTTCTCCATGTCTTTAGGAACCATCTTGATCTGATTGTAGCCTGAAAAACCATCCATGAAAGAGAACACCTTATGCTGAGTTGTATTGTCAACAAGGACATCAATGTGAGGTAGGGGGAAGTCATCTTTGGGGCTGGCCCTGTTCAGATCCCTGTAATCGACACACATTCTGACCTTTCCGTCCTTCTTTGGTACCGGCACTACATTAGCAACCCACTGAGGGTAAGAAGTCACTGCAAGGAAACCGGCATCAAACTGTTTCATAACCTCGGCTTTGATCTTCTCAGACATCTCTGGACGCATACGGCGGACCTTTTGCTTAACCGGAGGGCAGTCTTCCTTAGTAGGCAAGTGATGGACCACAATATCAGTATCTAACCCGGGCATGTCTTCATAGGACCAGGCGAAGATCTCCACATAATCATGTAACATCTGAGTCAACCGTTGCTTCACGCTGAGCTCTAGGTTGGCCCCAATTTTTACCTCCTTTCTGTCTGTATCAGTACCCAGGTTTATTGTTTCCACTGGCTCTTCGTGTGGTTGAATTGCCCTCTCTTCCTGGAGTAACAGTCTTGCAAGCTCGCCAGGCACTTCGCAATCATCTTCACCTTCGTCTTCGGCTAAGTTGATCGGATTTTCGAAGTCATAACTGGCAGTAGCAGAGTCGTTACCAGTGAGATCCAGAGTGGATTGGAACCTGTATGAGTGAGTGTGCGTAAATACAGCTGTTTTTAAAATGTATAAAGAAAGGAAAGAAAGAAAAGGAGCATAAGATTTGAAATGCGAGAAAACGTCCAAGATTTTTATTCATGATATATGAAATGACAATTTATATGCCCTCACAAATGAAGCCACGGTGCCCCGGATAAGACACCGGGCCATAGAGTTTTAATTTATTATTTATTACAGATACCAAAACAGAAGAATTCATTACTCAGTAACAAGTAAGTTGTCCTTTGCACTCCAATTGTTAGGTCCACCGTCGGTTGCCGGGTAAATCCAGCTATCAAACTCAGCTTCATCCACTTCATCTTCGTCCCCAATAGCATTCACTCCATGAGCAGGCAGGGGAGCTGTCACCACATTGGGCTTCTCATATGCCTCAAACTGTACCTCCTTGGCGTCAATAAGGTCCTGCAGCTTGTTCCTTAATGCCCAATAGTCATCAGTAGAATGCCCCGGGCTATCGGAATGGTAAGCACAGCGGGCATTTGGATTGTATTTGGGAGAAGCCGTATTCACCACTTTTGGGGCCTCTCTGACAGTCACTAGGTTGGTGGATAGCAACTGCGGCAAGATCTGCGATAGGGTCATACTCAAACGGGTAAACTCTCTCCGGGGTCTTTCAGCCCTTGGAGGATTGGTATGCCGAGGAGCGGCAGCAGGCTTAGCAATCATCACCGCGTTGACAGATTGGCGGCGCTCAGGTTTCTCTTGTCTTCTGGACCCGTATACAGCACTGGCCTCCTTTTTGAAGGGTTTCTTCTCAGAACTTGAAGATGCCCCTTTCTGAATTTTGCCAGACTTCATCCCAGCCTCAATTCTCTCTCCAGTCAGAATAAGATCAATAAACCCTGCAGATGAGTTACCGATAAGATGGTTGAAAAATGGCCCAGATAGGGTCCCCAAGAACATGTCTACCAACTCCCAGTCAGTCAACGGAGGCTGCACCCTGCCAGCCAGATCCCTCCACTTCTGTGCGTACTCTTTAAAACCTTCGCTTGAACCTAGCGACATACCCTGGAGTTGGGTACGTGTAGGGGCAAGGTCGGCATTGTATTGATACTGCTTATAGAAAGCAGTAGCCAACTCCTCCCAGTTACGAACCTTGGTCCCATCCAGCTGATAGAACCATTCGAGATGAGTCCCTGAAAGACTCTCCTGGAAGAAGTGGATCCACAAATTCTTGTCCATTGAGTACGGTTTAATCTTCCGCACGTAAGACCTGAGGTGTAGCTTGGGACAAGACGCCCCGTCATACTTGGTAAAAGATGGTGCTTTGAACTTATGAGGAATAATCACACCAGTAGACAAACCCAAATCTCCGAAATCCAGCCCAGGCACTTGTTGGATCTCCATAGCATTCAACCTGTCTTCCAACTGCTTATATCTGTCTTCTGCAGGAGGATACTGTTCCTCATCAAAATCAGTCTCATTGTCGGAGACCACCGAACTAGGACCTTTTCCCCCTTGGGGACTACCCTTGCCTATAGAAGAACCAGCCTCTTCATTCTGCAGAGTGTTGCCAAACCTTCGGCCCGTGTTGAAAAGAATAGTCCTTCTCTTCTTCTTCTTTTCCTTCTTCAGGAGCAGAGCCTTCAGCTCTTCTTGGCCCTGAGCCAAACCCATGATTAGTTCCTGAAATTGCGCATTCTGCGCCTGAAGAGCCTTGATGGACATCTTAGTTGATGATGAGTCAGGATTCATGATGCTGAAATAAACAGCGAAGAACGGTAAGCAACCTGAAAAGAAGAAAACTTGCTATGCACATGATGAATGATATGTGTTTATGCAATGCATTCAAGGGTTCGAAAGTTCAAATTTGTTGTAGACAAGAAGGAACACGCGTTATCATTAAGGAAATAATTGTTCAGTACATCAAAGCCTCATGGGCATAAATTACAAAGCAAATCAATCCCAAAAGACACTACGCATCCTCTTTGGAGCTATGTAGGTGTTGAGATTCCTCTCCTCATGCAATAGGCGGGTGAGCTCCAAGACCTTCTTTTCACTAGCATGTAGGCTGGTCTCGAGAGAATTTCGTTCTTCCTTAAGCTGGATCCAGCTCTTCTGCATCTCTTCCCAGGACGTGGGCATGTCAGGATGCTGAATGGTGTAAGACACTTCCCCTTCCAAGACTGGCTCTTTGATTACTGGGAGCATATGAGGATATGGCATCACTAACTTCTGGGAGCGGGCGCGTACCCACTTGAGATAAGGTTCCAATGGGATGGAGTTCCTGTGCCCCAGTGTCTTGCTGTCTATCCTACTTGGCATCCTCCAGGCTCTAATAAATCTCTGGCGAAGTCCTTGTGCATCGTTGTCGAAGTCAAAAACTATGTCAGGAATTAACATGTCATGAGGACCATCCCTCCGAGCATAACCAAACTGTCTCCAAGCCAGGCATGGGTTGTAAGTGATACCTCCTCTGATTCCAAGTAAAGGAACATTAGGGTACTCCCCGCAACGATCAATGATAGTGACATCCTCTCGGGACCGAGGGCACCAATGTATATCTGCATGTGTAAGAGTCATCAACCGTTGTGACCATCTCAAACCCCACTCATTCTTCAGAACTGATTGTGGAAGGTGCGAAATAAACCACCTTCCCAGGAGAGGAGTGCAACACATAAGGACACCTCTTTTTCTCATGGTTCGAGTGTAACATGAGTGAAGGATGTCCCCCAGCAACGTAGGTATAGGATTCCTGGACATGAAGATCTGGACAGCACTGATATCTATAAGCTGATCTGGGTTAGGGAACAACACCAAACCATAGACAAGGAGGGCCATAACTTCTTCAAAAGCTTGTAAGTCAAGGGACTTCCAACATTCATGGGCCTTTTCAAACAGAAACTTGGCTAAGAACCCTTTGATACCACTTCTAACTTCCCAATGTCCCTTGAGGTCAGATAATTGTAGGTGTAAGGCTTTAGCAATCTCTTCAAGCTTGGGTTCCTTTTCCGTACCGTTGTAGGGTAGTTGATCAAGGATAGAGATCTTCAGGAGCCGGGAGAACTCCTCCAATGTAGGTACCAGCTGATAATCCAGGAAAGTGAAACAGTGATGCAGAGGGTCAAAGAACTGGAACAGGACCTTTATCATATCTTCCTCGATGTTGGTATTGACCAAGCTAATGAGTCTTCCATGTCTTTCAATGAATGAAGAGCTCTCGGGAATCCTGGATATAAGCTCCTTAAGCTGAGGAGGGATCTTTACCAGGCTGATTTGAATTGTCTTTCTGCGAACAGTTTCCATGTCCTACAAAACAAGAACAAAGATGAAGATTCGAACCCCTGAAATGGTTAGTCAATGCATATGATGCTGGATGATGTCATGATGCTATGATTAAAAACACCACAGATATTTACAAAGACAAACATGTAAGGCACACAAGGCACACAAGACAAGCCCTTAGGGTTTAGGCCAGCGTGGGGTCTGGGTAGTACCCTCTTGAAGTTGGTGGGTTCAACCTGTCCTATTAGAAGTAATCGGGTTCTAAGGGTCCAAATATCACTGGATTTCTTTCATTGTTCATCGTTTCGATTTAGCCACTGAACTGGCGATCGAAATATTCCAGGAAAGCAACCCTCAATTGAGTGTAGTATCGAGTATCAACCAACCTCGGACTGCACCAAAGTCAGTTATCTCACTACCCTAAAGAGGCCAAGATAGTTCAATTAAGGTTCCTAAGGTCTGTTGATGCTTCACGACACCACGCGGAGGCCCCGTACTCTCCTTGACTGAACTCAAGGGTTACCGGTACACACCAAAGTGCCACATCAATGTAGCAGACTGATTCAACCATGTCGGTATACCCCGCACAGTTCCCTCACAGCCTTGTTGCTACTTTCTAAGAAGGTATCCCCAGATCCGGGTTAGGATCTATAGAACTCCCAAGACAGTCCCACAATTTAAAGCAAGCAAAGAAAACAATTGAAAACACAGTTATGAACTAACCCTAAGGTACACCTCACTTTAAAAAGATTCCCCAGCAGAGTTGCCAGTTCTGTGATCGGTGGATCTGGAACTGATTGTTTAACGCTGGTTCGCGAAATGTCGCGGAAGCAAGAGTCGCCAGCGTCTTTTATTTTCTCCAAATGGAAAGGACAAAAGCACAGAAAAATTCCTTAAAGAGATTGCTCTCGGTTCGGGAGGTAGATTATAGAAAGGGAAGGTGTTAGCACCCTTTCTATCCATGGTTATCCATGGGCTCTTAGATACTTGCTCATTTGTGTTTTCAAAATGGTTTGTTTGCTTTTCAACTGTGGGTTTTTAAAAAGTTTCTTTGAAAATTTCAGTTCGACTCTTGTATCGGTCCTCAAGAGTGTTTGAAAAATTGCTTTCGAAAGCTTTTTGAAAAGGTGTCGGTGTGAAAAGTATTTTTGATTTTTGTTTTGAAGTTAGAGCAAGTATCTAGAGTCGTCTACCTACCCTAAGGAATTCGTCTGTGTAAATGTCCTTTAAAGTAGTGCCATCCCACCATTGAGAGGTAGGTAGCACCACCGTTGGAGGTGTTCGGGTCAATTCGAGGTTCGGGACATGGTGATCACCGGAGCAATAGGAAGATACCTTAGAAGCTACCCTCATGCCAGGTTCCCGAATCATGAGGACTTACTAAGACATCCTCTACTCGACGATCACCTTTCGAGGCAAGGCAACAGTGAGGCGTACCCTAGGGGTGGTGTGTGATTTGTGTGTCATGTTCATTTATTTTTGTCTTGTCATGTCATGGGTGATCTACGCGTTATTTTTATTTTGTCATTCATTCTTGCATGCCATTATTAACAGTTAAAAAATTGCGAGAAATATAAAGTTCCTAAACTATTACAAAGGCGCGGGTCCACATCGCCAAATTAAATCCAGGACCCGATTTAACATAAAATAAAGAAATAAAGTGCGAGAAATATAAATTTACACGGCTTTGGGAGAATTACATAAATAATTATAAGAAAAGAAATAAATGCGCGAATTGAATTAAAATTGGAAGCGAGGGCGTTGGACCCTTTTTAATGAAATTAAATTATTATTAACAAATTAATTAAAATGAAATAAAAAGAAATGATTTTTGAGGTTTTTTGTATTTATGATTTTTTATGTGAATTAAATGAAGTTTAAACCTAATTCTAGCTATTTTTTAATTTATTAAGAAAATATGAAAATTACCTAAAATTAAACCTAATTAATGCAATTTGATTTATAAAAATAAATAATTAATTATTAGTGATGAGAAAATAAAAGAAAAAAGTAATTAAAATAATTAAAACCTAATTCTACAAGTTTTTAATTTATTAAGAAAAGATATTAAAATTAACCCTAGAATTGAAAACTAAATTAATTGATATGATTTATTTACAAAAAATACTAAATCAAATATATTTATTTTTTGTCTTTTCTGATTTTTTACTATTTTTATATTTTATGAGAATAAATTAAATTAAAGAATTTAAAGGAAATTAATTAAAACAAATAAACTAGAAAAATATGAAAAAAGAATGAAAGGCAAACCATGGGGGGTTCTGTCCCCAAATTGGAGGTATCATCAGTAATTCTGGCCCATTAAGCCTTGGCCTTATTTGACTTTTCATGCCAGCGTGTGTTTGCGTTGACTAATGCTCATGATGCTCTCAAATCAGGACCCTTGGATTGTCTTCAGTGGCCATGTGGCACGTTTGGGTCAGGGGTGTATGGTAGGCCTTTGTGTTGAGCGCTGCGTGCAAATATGGTTAGAGGAAAAATATGGAAATAGGATGGGGGACCTGGGGTTCGAACCCAGGTCCTAGAGATTACCAACCAAATGCCTTGCCAATGGAGCTGTGAACGCGTTTTGATTATATAATAACAAATAAATATCATAAGATAAAACAAACGCTAGTGGTAGATTTTAGCGCGAAATTCAAATACTCCAATCATTGCCTTACACCTCATCTTCTTCTTTCTTGTTGCGCTTTACCTGAAATAAAAAACAATTGAATAGCGGGGGTTTTAAACCCCCACTAAGTAACAAGTGCAAAAATAGCGATTAGCAACCCTTTGATCATAAATTGGGCGCGACCCCATCATTGAATTCGTCTGAAGGTCCTCATTTTAATGGTCTGGGTCTCAGGTTTTAATTTTTCCATAGGAGTAAACCCCCAATTTCACAGCTTCGTAACCCTAATAATCGTCCATGGTGAAATCGCGTATGGTGTACAAAAATTCAATCAAACTATATGGTTAGCTTCAGAAAGGTCTCATTAGTATAAATCAATCAAAGAAGTGCAAGAATGATGCGTATAAATTGATGCACGAATACAAAAAATATGATGAACAGGGTTGTTTCGTGTTACCAATTCTTGAGGTTAGGGATGATGGTTTTGATCTGAAAACCTTCCTTGAGGTCTCAGGAAGGCAATGGAGTGATTTTCTTGCCTTGAAAAGCCTTGCAATAGTGTTTTCAGTTTTAGATTTTTTTCACAAAAGCTCAAACTTGGTTATGGTGTTCTTGCGCAGCTTTCAGGTTCTTTGGACTAGGGTTTGCATGAGTATATATGTGTGAACGATTAGGGTTGAGTTTTTGGTCCAAAGAATCAAAGCATTGATGTAAAGAATATTGGATTTTCATGCATATAACTTTCAATCTTTTTCATGCATATTTGATTCAAATCATGTCCAATTAACTTGATTCTTTCCCTATCTGATTATGCACGAAATCTTGAGACTATTTCATGCATAAAAAGATTTGATTGCATTGGTTTGGTATTTTTCATATATTTTAATTAATTAAATGAATTATTAGCAATTAAAAATTCAAATAAATAAATAAAAATGATGAATAACTTCCCTTTGGGCCAAATGGTCGTGCACATGCCTTGGATGATGAATTTTGGAAGAAAATGTGGCCCATTAGCAATTTTAAGACATTTGAAGCAAAGTTGACTTTTCAAAATATCCAAAAATTTCCCAACTTCCACAAGGCATATCTTGCTCAATTTTTAATCTTTGCTCATGTTCTTGGACATTTTGGAAAGGTCTTGAAGTCCTATAACCAATGCCTTTGGTACCATGTCATTTTGATTTACCAATCTCAAGTTATGGCCTTTGACTTAAAGTCCCTTTTTGTTGACTTTTGAAAATGACCTATAATGTTGAAATTGATAACTTTTTGTGAGAGCATTTCTTGGACTTGAAGTGTGAAGAGGAGTTGTAAGAAATATATTTCTCTTCAAAATGAGCTTTGGATGGAATTTTTCTGATAATCCATGTAGAAGTTATGCCTTGGTCAAGTTACAGTTGACTTTTTCAACTGTCCAAATATGGAAACTTTTGCATCTTGAGACTTTTTGAGCCAAGCTTTGAGAATCATGATCAAGCATCGATCAAATGATGTTTGTGGCTTCAAAATGAGATGTTGACCAAAAATTTGAACTTTTGACTGTCAAATGACCATTTTGCCCCTGCAGTTGACTGTAGTGCAATTAGGGTTTTTGACTGTGCAATTTTGTGTTGTAAGTCTTGAAACTTGGTATGAGGATGCTTGACCATGTTTATAGGCATATGGGACTTGATTGGACCCTTGGAAACTTCATTTTCTTTGTCAGAACCAAAACCCTAGTTTTTGACTGTTATGAGGCCCTTTAACTGTGCAACCCTTGGGGAGATTTTGAAGCTTTGACTTGGCAAACTGTGAAGAATATGGGAGGGCAAATTTTGGGGTACAACACTTGGTATGAGTGATCTTAAGGGTCCAACATGATGTATGAAAGTCACATGAAGCAATGATGGTCCAAAAATACTTGTGCAAACTCAAACCCTAATTTTAGGTCATCAGTGCAAGATGAGGTATCTTTAGTTGAACAAACCCTAATCTTATCTGGAGTCCAAGAAGTCTTGTGAGAAAAGTCTTGATAAATGAGAGGGAAAATTTGGGGGTACAACAACGAGGATAGGCATATCACTATCCCAAGCCTTACAACACCTAATAAAGGCTAATTTGGTGACACTGCATGATCCTCTGGCCAACCCAGATACCTCTTCACCAAAGTATAATCCGAATGCCAAATGTGCATATCACTCAATTAGTCTCTGGCATGAGACTGACCAATGCTGGGTACTGAAGAATAAAATTTAAGACTTGATAGATAACAAGACCATTGAATTTGATCCTCATCTAACTCTGAATGTAATCACTGCACCTATGCAAAATCATGGCAAGGGTGTCAATGTTGTTGAAGATACCGTTTTTATTTCCTCCATCGAAGGCTTGACTACTTCGTTAACCATCATCCAAAAGAATATGTTGAAAGCCGGGATTTTCCCTGGCTGTTTGAAGGAATATGTTTGTTGTGCTAAACAACTCAATGGATGCAAAGGGCTGAAGGAAGGCATTTAACGCCTGACGAATAGCCATGAGATCCTATTTGAGAAGACTCTGCCTGCTAAAAGTTTAACCAATAAGTGTGAAGATCTCTCCATCATAACCATCTCAAATAAGCCTCTTAGGATCTCCTCCAAGGGTCCTATCAAGATTTCAAATGAACTACTTGTTGCTCCTCTGATAATTACTGCTCCCGGACCAATCATGTACTCTTCCAACAAAGCAGTGCCATGGAACTATGGTGCTGAGGTGTTTTACCATGGAATAAAAAAAGACACTTGGATTGAAGAAAATAAAGATGATGATATTGGTAATATAACTGGCTCGAGTAAGGTAACCAGAACTGGGAGAATCTTTTCACCTAACATCTCACCACCGGTTATTACAAAGGCACCTGTCCACATCACTGCTGCTAAGCCAAGTATTGATACAAGTGGAAAAGAGAAGGTAGTTGAGCCTGTTGAGACAGAAATACCCGCAAAAGACATTGCTAATGAAGAACCTTTCGCTCGTGAAATGG
Organism: Vicia faba; assembly: GCA_948472305.1. Lineage (NCBI taxonomy): Eukaryota > Viridiplantae > Streptophyta > Magnoliopsida > Fabales > Fabaceae > Vicia > Vicia faba. Next base: position 260,398 of record CATIWC010000333.1, on the reverse strand, counting down.
ATGAGATCTTAAAAATTATAAAAAGGAGTGATTTCAAGATCGTGGAGCAGTTGGGGCAAACCCCTTCCAAGATTTCTATGTTATCTTTGCTACTCTGTTCTGATGCTCATGCTCGGGCATTAATCAAATTCTTGAAGAAGGCTCGTGTCCCTCATGAGACCATGACTGAACAGTTTGAAAATTGTGTGGCAAGCTTGACGATCGATAATGGTTTAGGGTTCTCAGATGTTGATCTGACACCACTTGGAAAGAACCATAATAAAGCTCTACATGTTTCTATTGAATGCAAAGGGACTACCTTAACACACGTTCTGGTTGACACTGGTTCTTCCTTAAACATGCTACCCATGGGGGTGTTGGACCGTTTAGACTGTGAAGGTTTAGTTTTGAAACCAAGTGACATTATCTTGAGGGCTTTTGATGGGTCCAAAAGGACAGTTCATAGAGAGGTGGATCTCTCGATCAAGGTGGACTCACATATTTTCAACTCTACCTTCTACATCATGGATATTCGTCTTGCCTACTCTTATTTGTTGGGTTTCCCTTGGATCCATGGAGCTGGGGCAGTAACGTCAACTCTTCATCAAAAGCTCAAGTTTTCGTTCAAAGGAAGAATTGTCACTGTCTGTGGTGAGGAGGAGTTCATGGTAAGCCACCTCAACTCTTTCAAATATTTGAAGATGGATGGAGAATTTATAGAGACCCCATGTCAATCTTTTGAAGTTGTGCCACCAATGGTTGCTGCTGCCAAATGTTCCTCTGATGTGTCCAAAGTTGTTAAGGTCATGCCGAAGATGGTTTCATTTAAAGATGCTTGTGCTGCAGTCAAAGAAGGAATATGTGATACTTGGGGGAAACTCCTCGATATCCCATTCAAAGTGGACAAATTTGGTTTGGGTTTCACTGTCAAGGCTCAGAAGGAATTGAGGCACGCTCGTACAGGGAAGCGCCATTTCCGTATTGGAAGCCACGAAGTCAACGCTATAGGTGATTCTGATGATGAAGTTGCATTTGAAGATTGGGTATATCCTACTACAACAAAACTCAATAATTGGCACGCAAAGGACTTCGTTCCCCTCTCCTTCATTGAGGAGTAATCACTTGTTTTTTTCTTTCTTATTAATTCAAGAACATTTTGTCTGTAATATTTAACAATGACTTTTAAGCCATGTGCCTGGCCCGTGGCACTTTGGTCCATTTGTCAAGGTTTTTACTTATGTTCATCTTATCATATGATCATTCAATACAAACCATTGGACTCTTTTGCATTCAAATCTTTGTGCTCATTGTCTTTCTTTTTCTTCAAATGCATTTTTCGAAATAGCCATGTGTCTTACATGCACACACACACACACTCTTGCAGGTCCTCATCCACTCTGGACCTCATTGTCAATGACTCTATTATTGCCGACTATGACTTCTGAAATTCTGGCAACAGATACTTAATGTCACAGTGAATGTTATGACACCGTATCTGACAAATTGTACACACACCAAACAGTAATTTAAAATACAGTAAAGAACACAATCAATTGTTAACCCAGTTCAGTGTATAACAACACCTACTCTGGGGGCTACCAAGCCAGGGAGGAAATTCACTATAAGAGGTATTAATTTAGGAATAAACCAACCAGTTTATCTCCTTCACTTAAGACCTACCCAATGCAACTTCAATCTAAGTCCTACTTAAACCTGAGTTCCTACTCACTCCCCCTCAATCACAGTAGTGATACTTATCTACTGATTAATAAGATTATGAAGACATTCTTCAATACACACGCTTGATTTTGCTTTAAAGCTTTAATCAAGAGACACAACACTCGTGCTTTAAAGCTTTGAGTGATAAATAACCCTTACAACGAAATCCTACTCCAAGTCACTTATCAAGTGATAATTGCTTGGCTCACAGTAGTTACTAAAAATTATCACAACTATACAATGCCTTATTGATCTTCTTTGAAAGTGCTACTCACCATTAGGCTTCATGAAAAATATATAATCAGTCTATTCTTCACTTTAGGGCTTCCATAAAAATAGCTAGGGTTAACCAAAGTTAACCTAAAGACTTGGTCTTGGACATTCATCATAACAGATTAGGGTTAAGCAAGGTTAACCTAATATCCACGTCAATATACTTCAAATCAGAATAGCACACCAGATTCCTGAAAAATCTCAGGAATAATAACTCTGCACAACAACTTGATCAGTACAGGATGTCTTAACATTGGTTATGACATCATGTATCTTGCTCACTGATTTTGGTAGAATTCAGTATATATGATCATAGCTTAATCATTATGATACTGAGTTATTCCTGTAGAACATTCCTTCTGCAGAATTTGACTTTATCCCAGAATGTTATGACATCAGTCATGACATTCACAAATCTGGTTTTACCAAAAAATAATGCCAACAAGCGAACACTTACAAACTCCCCCTTTGGCAAATTTTTGGCTAAAACCCCTAAACAATCAGAGATTAGAATGCAGCAGAATTTTTAACAACGGCTAATCTAACTACCAATATCCAATTCTACCAAAATTACCACACAATTACTTCTCCCCCTTTTTAGCCATAAAGAGGCCAAAAGATTTAGTACTTCAATTTATACAGTCATCAAAAGGAAATTCAAAATACACAGAAACAGAGAGAAGGTATCAGAGCAGCAGCAAGTTCCAGCATCAATCTTTACATCACAGCAAACTCAGACCTGTAGGTACTGTCATCCCCTGAGGAAGCACTATTTTCAGCAGCATCTTCTAGTGAGCTTCTTGCGGAACCATCATGTTGTTCTTCATCAGCATCTTCTTCCCTCGTTTGTTCTTCATTCTCCTCCTGTTCCAGAATAGTAATCAGCTCTTTAAGAGTCCTTTTTCTTGCATCAAGCTCTCTGCAGGTTTCTTTTAAAACAACTATTACATCAGCTTTCTTAGAATGAGCTTTGACATTTGATGTCTCAGCAGATGTCATAACAATGTCAGGGACATGAGTTCCCTGAAACAGCTTATAGTGAAAACCAAGTGCATGAGCTCTTTTGCACACAGAGTCCTTTTCAACCAGAATATCAGGATACTGATAAATGATTATACCACACAGGAGAGAGGGAAAAGCAATAGGGCCTTTAATAGCACAGCTCTCAGCATGTTTCATTGTTTGATCAAAGATGTATTTGCCATAATCAAAGTTTGTTCTGGTTCCAACAGCATAGATAAATCTTCCCAAGCCAGTGGAGATGGTGGATTTGTGGTTGGTGGGAACCCAGTTAGTTGCACCAATTTTGTGCAGTATGGCAAACTTCATACTCAGCTTGCTTGCAGTTAGCTTCCCTTTCAAGGGCCAGTGCTTGACTTGCTTGGCAGTGATGGTTTGACAAACCTGGTTGTCAGTAACTTCAAGCTCAGGTTGAGCATCATCAGGCCTTCCTAGGTATTTGTTTATCACAGTAGGGGAGAAATTTACCTTCCTTCCTCTCACATAAACACTCTTAAAATCAGCTGACTTTCCATCAGCACAACCACCAGACAAATTTACTATGAATTCTTTAACAAGAATCTCATAGAAGTTGGAAAACTTGACCACTATTTTCATCAGGCCAGCAGCCTTGATGAGATCCATGACTTCCTTACACTCAATAGCACTTGTGTTCAGCTCCCTCTCTAAGGCAATCCTTTTCGGAAACACATACTTCCACCTGCTTGCATTTTCTGGATGGTGAAAGGAGATGTTGTCAATGGCAACTTCAGGAACCTTAGGCAGTTTGCTAGAAGAGGGTTTCTTCCTGAGAGGAATGTCTGGAACATTGCTCTCAACATCAAAATCAAAGTCTGATTCCTCATCAGATTCAGAGGGTTCAGGAGCCTTTCTTTTCTTGGCTATAGGTTGTCTCAAGGGTTTTGAGAGACTACCAACAGATACTCTAGCTTTTACCTTACCCTTCCCTTTCGAAGTTCCAGCTTTTTGATCCTTCTTAGCTTCTTCTCTAGCCTTGTTCTCAAGCCTAGTTTTCTCATGAACCACTTCATTAGCCTTCTCTTTGGAGGGGCTTTGGGCAGCACTCTGCTTTTCTTTTCTACTTATCATCCTTCTAACTATTCTAGGGTTGATATTAGCAATTAAATCATTGTCAGAAAATTCTTCATCAACATCAATGACAGGAGGTTCAACAGCCTTGTCAATAGGGGTCTGGTGATCATCAGGTTTCTCTGGAGATTTCTCAATGTTGTCATCAGGTGTCTCAACATTCTGAGTGACATTGGGATCACTTTCTAAATTAGGGCTAGAAGTTTCTTGGTTCAATGGTACAGATATACCAGGAACAGAGTGATTCTCATTAAGAATCCTAGTGACTAGTCTGGAAATAGCTTGATGCACATAAGCAGAACCTTCCCTATTAGCTATCTCTGGAGGAACAGAGGATGATGGTTGAGAAGATTTACCAGAGGGAGAAGCTTGTGATCTTCTTGCATGTCTGGTTCACAGCTTCTTGACCTTAGTAGGATCAGCTGCCATTTCACGAAGTGGAGTTACCTCAAGAACATCAGCATCTATGGAGTTCACGATTGCCCTAGGTTCGGTGTCAGTGGGTGAGGAAGATGCAGTTGCCTTTGATGGAGATGATGACGCAGATTGTTGAGACATATTGAGAGATTGAGAAAACAAGTGACAGCATGTGTGAAATCTTCTTTTGAGGGAATGGAGAGTGATGCAGCAAAATGAGAAGAGGGAGATATAAATATGTCTATTCCTCTTCTTAAACTTTTGGAAAGAAAGAGGGAAACAAATGATTAGCCCAATCAGAATAGACTTGATTAACATATATCTTTCAACCCTTATATTAAGCAAAATTAATTGCTACATCTCTTCATATTGGCAAATACCTAGCTTGCCCCTTAAATTTTCAAACTGACTAGCATCAAGTTCCTTGGTAAAAATGTCAGCCAGTTGTAGTTCAGTGGCAACATGTTCCAGCTTAATCACCTTCTCCTCCACAAGATCTCTGATGAAGTGATGTCTAATGTCAATATGCTTAGTCCGACTGTGCTGTATATGATTCTTGTATATGTTAATAGTACTCAAATTGTCACAATACAATGTCATGACATCTTGTGTGACATTATACTCAGTCAGCATCTATTTCATCCAGATCATTTGAGAACAGCTGCTACCAGCTGCTATGTATTCAGCTTCAGCAGTAAATAGAGATACACAGTTTTATTTCTTGCTGAACCAAGAGACAAGATTATTTCCTAAAAAGAACCATCCTCCAGAGGTGCTCTTTCTATCATCAGCACTACCAGCCCAATCAGCATCACAATAACCAGACAGAATTGGTTCACATCCATGAGAGTACAGCATGCCATAATTATAAGTTCCACTCACATACTTCATAATTCTTTTCACCTGGTTGATGTGACTTACTTTGGGTTCAGCCTGGTATCTTGCACATACTCCAACTACAAAGGCAATGTCAGGTCTGCTGGCTGTTAAGTATAGCAGACTTCCTATCATGCTTCTGTACAAGCTTTTATCCACATTTGCCCCACTTGTGTCTTTGGACAACTTTAAATGAGTAGGTGCAGGAGTCCTTTTATGACTGGAATTCTCCATCCCAAACTTCTTGACAATATTCTTTGCATACTTGCTTTGAGACAGAAAAATTGAGTCTTCCATCTGTGTGACTTGTAGTCCAAGAAAGTAGGTCAATTCTCCCATGAGGCTCATTTCAAATTCAGCTTGCATCTGGTTAGCAAAATGTTTAACCATTTTATCTGACATTCCTCCAAACACCATGTCATCAACATAAATTTGAGCTACCATTATCTTTCCTCCTTCATTCTTGACAAAAAGAGTTTTATCCAAACCTCCTTTCCTGTATCCTTTGTCAGTGAGGAACTTTGTCAACCTGTCATACCAAGCTCTAGGAGCTTGTTTCAGACCATATAATGCTTTCCTCAATTTGTAGACATGATCAGGATAGTTTGGATCCACAAATCCTTTAGGTTGTTCCACATACACTTCCTCATTTAAGTACCCATTTAAGAAGGCACTCTTCACATCCATCTGAAACAACTTGAACTTAAGGAGACAAGCAACTCCCAATAGAAGTCTGATTGATTCCAGTCTGGCTACAGGAGCAAAAGTCTCATCAAAATCAACCCCTTCAACTTGAGTGTATCCTTGAGCAACAAGCCTTGCCTTATTCCTGGTGACAACTCCTTCAACATATGACTTGTTCTTATAGATCCACTTTGTGCCAATGATGTTTGTTCCTTCTGGTCTAGGAACTAACTTCCATACTTCGTGTTGCTTGAACTGGTTCAATTCATCTTGCATTGCTCCAATCCAGTATTCATCAATCAAAGCCTTTTAAACATTTTTTGGTTCAATCTTAGACACAAAACAAGAGTTTGTGATGATTTCTCTAGATCTTGTAGTGACTCCACTGTTAGGATCTCCTATGATGAGTTCCTTAGGATGATCTTTATGAATTCTGATGGAAGGATCTTTGTTAGCTTCCTTTGATTCAGACTCTGATGGAGTAGGATTAGGCACACCATCCTTTTTAGACACTTGTGTTGAAGTCTCAAAGAATGTCTCAACATCATATGGGACATTTGTTTCCTCATGGTGATCGTCAATTATGACATTTATAGACTCCATCATAACTTTGGTCCTGGAATTGAACACCCTATATGCTCTGCTGTTGGTAGAGTATCCTAGGAATATTCCTTCATCACTTTTAGGGTCTATCTTTCTCCTTTGTTCACGATCTATCAGAATATAGGATTTGCTTCCAAAGACATGGAAGTACTTCACTGTAGGCTTTCTTCCTTTCCATAGTTCATAAAGGGTGGATGATGTTCCTTTTCTCAAGGTGACCCTGTTGTGGACATAACAAGCTGTATTCATAGCTTCAGCCCAAAAATGAATAGGAAGCTTCTTGGCATTTATCATTCCTTTGGCAGATTCCTGTATAGTCCTGTTTTTCTTTTCCACAACTCCATTTTGTTAAGGAGTTATAGGTGAAGAGAACTCATGATTGATTCCTTCTGAGGAACATAACTCATCAAACTTACTATTTTCAAATTCCTTACCATGATCACTTCTGATTCTGACAATGCATCCTTCTTTTTCTCTTTGAATTCTTTTGCACAATTCCTTAAATACATCAAATACATCAGACTTTTCCCTAATGAAGTTTATCCAGGTGAATTTGGAAAAATCATCCACAACAACATAGGCATATCTCTTTCCACCAAGACTTTCCACCTGCATGGGACCCATCAGATCCATATGTAAAAGTTCTAGCACCTTAGAGGTGGTCAGATGTCTTGTCTTTGGATGTGACATTCTAGTTTGCTTTCCAACCTGGAATTCACCATAGACTCTCCCTTCATCAATCTGAAGCCTTGGAATCCCTCTGACAGCCTCCATGGATATGATCTTTTTAATCCCTCTAAGATGTAAATGACCAAGTTTTTGGTGCCACGGTTTCACTTCCTTTTCTTCTTTGGCTATAGAGCATACAGAAGAGTAGTTATTATTCTTAGACTCCCATAAGTAACAATTGTCTTTTGATCTGACTCCTCTCATTACAACTTCTTATTTTTCATTAGTTACAAGACATTCAGACTTGGTGAAGTTGACCTTGAATCCTAGATCACATAATTGACTGATACTTATGAGATTAGCAGTCAAACCATTTACCAGCAACACTTCATTTAGGTTTGGAACTCCAGGGCAGTCCAAGTTTCCAACTACTTTGATTTCTCCTCTAGCACCATCTCCAAAAGTGACATAACTAGTAGTATGAGGTTTGACATCATTCAACAGATTCTTGATTCCATTCATGTGTTTAGAGCATCCAATGTCAAAGTACCAGTCTTCCTTGGCAGAAACTCTAAGGGAGGTGTGAGCTATCAGGGTTGCAGTCTTTTTCTTCCACTGTTGAGTATATGGTGCCTTGTTAGTCTTAGGTTTGACATATGGGGTCTGATTAGGATATCCATATAATCTGAAGCAGAATGGCTTTATGTGACCAAACCTTCCACAATAATGACATCTCCATCTTTGATACTTTTTCTTCATATTTCTCTGTTCTTGATGTTGAGTCCTATGTTGAGACATCTGCTTTGACATTTGTTTATCAGGCCTGGTCTTCTTCTTGTCAACAACAGATTTCTTTGCAGCCACAAATCCTAGACCAGACATGTTTCCTGCATTTTGTCCAGCCTTAAGGATTTCTTCCAACTTGTCAGTTCCATTTGTTAACATCTTGACAGACTTAGTCATCTGATCAAGTTTAGAGTTCAACATTAGAACTTCACCTTCGAGATGGCTTATAGTAGCAGTGTTTGCCTTCTTCTCAGCCTCCAACTTCACTATGAGCTTTTTCTGTTTCTCATTTTGCTGACAGACTTCAGCACTTCTGATACATAGCTTCTTGTAGGAGTCAGCAAGTTCTTCAAATGTCACTTCCTCATCACTAGAATCATTATCAGAGTTACAAATACTAGATAGTGCAGTAACTAGTTTAGCAGATTCTTATTCAGAGTTACTTTCTGAGTCATCATCAGACCAAGTAACAGACATTCCTTTCTTTTGTTTCTTTAGAAAGGTAGGACATTCAGCTCGAATGTGCCCATATCCTTCACATCCATGGCATTGGATTCCTCTGCTTTGATTTCCCTTTTCTTCAGACTTAGATCTTCTGTTGGAGTCATAGGATCTGCTAATGTCAGAGGAAATGTTCTTGACATTTGACCTTGACTTTGGGTCCATTCTCTTGATGAGTTTGTTGAACTGCCTTCCAAGCATAGCTATAGCTTCTGAAATATTCTCTTCCTCACTCTCCTTGCTTTCATCTTCAGTATTGGATACAAGGGACATGCTCTTGTTTTTCTTGTCAATATTGTCACTGATCCCCATCTCAAATTTCTGAAGTGACCCAATGAGTTCATCAACCTTCAAGTTGCAGATATCCTGAGCTTCCTCTATAGCAGTCACTTTCATTGCAAACCTTTTAGGCAAGGATCTGAGAATCTCTCTCACCAGCTTTTCTTCTGACATCTTTTCTCCCAATGCTCCTGAGGTAATTTCCAAGTTGTTCATGTGAAACTCATGAATGGTCTCATCTTCCATCATCCTTAGATTCTCAAATTTGGTAGTGAGCATCTGAAGTCTTGACATTTTTACTTCAGATGTACCCTCATGGGTGGTTTTGAGAGTGTCCCAAACATCCTTGGCCAGTTCACATTGATGTACTAGTCTGAATATGTTTCTATCAATTCCATTGAACAAGGCATTCAATGCTTTAGAGTTACCCAGGGATAACTCATCTTCTTCTTTTCTCCATTCTTCCTTAGGTTTCAGACTAGTTGTCCCATCTTTCCCAGTTATGATGGGATGGTTCCATCCTTTGTCAGCAGCTCTCCAAGCTTTTTTGTCCAGTGACTTCAAGAAGGCAATCATACGAGGTTTCCAGTAGTCATAGTTTGATCCATCCAGAATAGGTGGTCTGTTCCCAAATCCTCCTTCCTAGTCCATAGCGCCAGAAAATAATATCCCTAGATCTCACCCAGAAAGACAGGCAGGGTGCCTGCTCTAATACCAATTGAATTTCTGGCAACAGATACTTAATGTCACAGTGAATGTTATGACACCGTATTTGACAAATTGTACACACACCAAACAGTAATTTAAAATACAGTAAAGAACACAACCAATTGTTAACCCAGTTCAGTGTATAACAACACCTACTCTGGGGGCTACCAAGCCAGGGAGAAAATTCACTATAAGAGGTATTAATTTAGGAATAAACCAACCAGTTTATCTCCTTCACTTAAGACCTACCCAATGCAACTTCAATCTAAGTCCTACTTAAACCCGAGTTCCTACTCACTCCCCCTCAATCACAGCAGTGATACTTATCTACTGATTAATAAGATTATGAAGACATTCTTCAATACACATGCTTGATTTTGCTTCAAAGCTTTAATCAAGAGACACAACACTCGTGCTTCAAAGCTTTGAGTGATAAATAACCCTTACAACCAAATCCTACTCCAAGTCACTTATCAAGTGATAATTGCTTAGCTCACAGTAGTTACTAAAAACTATCACAACTATACAATGCCTTATTGATCTTCTTTGAAAGTGCTACTCACCATTAGGCTTCGTGAGAAATATATAAGCAGTCTATTCTTCACTTTAGGGCTTCCATAAAAATAGTTAGGGTTAACCAAAGTTAACCTAAATACTTGGTCTTGGACTTTCATCATAACAGATTAGGGTTAAGCAAGGTTAACCTAATATCCACGTCAATATACTTCAACTCAAAATAGCACACCAGATTCCTGAAAAATCTCAGGAATAATAACTCTGCACAACAACTTAATCAGTACAGGATGTCTTAACATTGGTTATGAAATCATGTATCTTGCTCACTAATTTTGGTAGAATTCAGTATATATGATCATATCTTAATCATTATGATACTGGGTTATTCTTGTAGAACATTCCTTCTGCAGAATTTGACTTTATCCCAGAATGTTATGACATCAGTCATGACATTCGCAAATCTGGTTTTACCAAAAAATAATGCCAACAAGCAAACACTTACAACTTCGAACGTCCAATTAACCAAGCCGGAGACGAAGGCGGGGAAGATTGTGAAATACCAGGAGAACTAGCCAAACTTCTATTACAAGAGGAAAAAGTTATTCAGCCGCACGAAGAGTCAGTTGAAGTCATCAATCTAGGTACCGAGACACAAGAAAGAGGTCAAGATCGACACTATCCTTGAAAGCAGTGTCAAAAGAAGGTTGGTTCAGATGTTGCATGATAATGTGGAAGTGTTTGCTTGGTCGTATGAAGATATTCCAGGGTTGGATACCGACATTATAGTTCATCGTCTGCCGACAAAGGAAGATTGTCCTCCTGTCAAACAAAAAGTTCATCGCACGAGGCCTGACATGTCTGAAAAGATAAAAGCTGAAGTGATGAAACAATTTGATGCAGGATTCTTAGCTGTGACATCTTATCGCCAATGGGTTAACAATGTGGTGCCAGTGCCGAAGAGAGACAGAAAAGTTTTCATGTGCATAGATTATAGGGATCTGAATAGGGCAAGCCCCAAGGATGACTTCCCTCTACCTCACATTGACGTTTTGGTCGATAACACTGCTCAACACAAAGTATTCTCTTTCATGGATGGTTTCTCCGGCTATAATCAAATTAGGATGGCTCCCGAAGACATGGAGAAGACCACTTTCGTCACATAATGGGGCACCTTTTGTTACAAGGTCATGCTGTTCGGATTGAAGAATGTAGGGGCAACATATCAAAGGGCTATGGTAGCTTTGTTTCATGATATGATTCATCATGAAATAGAGGTCTATGTGGATGATATGATTTCCAGGTCAGAATCTGAGGAGGAACATCTCGATCACCTGTAAAAGATATTCCAAAGGTTGAAAAAGTACAAGTTGAGGTTAAACCCTAACAAGTGCACATTTGGAGTACGATCTGGAAAGCTTCTAGGGTTTGTTGTCAGCGGTAAAGGCATTGAAGTCGATCCTTCCAAGGTAAAGGCCATCCAAGAAATGCAAGTCCCCCACTCAGAAAAGGAAGTTAGAGGATTCTTGGTTCGTCATAATTACATCGCCCGCTTCATATCTCACTTGACTACTACTTGTGAGCCAATCTTCAAACTCTTGAAGAAAGATCAAGTAGTCAGATGGAATGATGAATGCCAAGCTGCCTTCGATAAAATTAAAGAATATCTGCAAGAACATCCTATTCTCATGCCTCCAGTTGAAGGAAGACCATTGATCATGTACTTGATAGTACTATAGAACTCTATGGGGTGTGTTTTGGGCCAACATGACGAGTCTGGCCGAAAAGAGCATGTTATTTACTACCTGAGAAAAAATTTTACCGACTGTGAAACCAGATATTCACTACTCGAGAAAAATTTCTGCACTCTGGCATGGGCTGCCCACCGGCTAAGACAGTATATGTTGACTCATACCACTTTACAGATTTCTAAGATGGACCCAATCAAGTACATCTTCGAGAAACCTGCTCTTTCCGGGCGGATAGCTAGGTGGAAAATGATCTTGACTGAGTACGATATTCAATACACAATGCAAAAGGATATCAAAGGAAGTGTATTATCATATCATTTGGCCCATCAAGTTGTCGATGATTATCAGTCTATGAACTTTGACTTCCCAGATGAGAACATCATGCTAGTGATCGACTGTGCGAAACTTGGACCGTGTGACGGACCTGAACAAGGATCCTGATGGACTATGGTCTTTGATAGGGCTTCCAACGCTTTGGGTAACAAAATTGGTGATGTGATTATCTCTCTTAAAGGTTGCCACACTCCTTTCACTGCCAGACTATGCTTCGATTGTACGAACAACATGGCTGAGTACGAAGCATGCATTTTAGGTCTGAAGGCTTCCATCAATTTGAGGATCAAGCATTTGAATATGCTTGGGGATTCCTATCTAGTAATTAGCCAAGTAAAAGGAGATTGGGACATTAAGCACCATAATCCCATCTCTTACAAGGAGCTTGTGCTATCTCTAATTCCTTACTTTGAAGAGATCACCTTCGAACACTTCCCTAGGGAAGAAAATCAGTTGGCTGACGCCTTAGGAACTATGTCTTCTATGTTCAAGGTCAGATGGGACAACGAAGCTCCTATGATTACAATTGAGAGATTCGACGAACCTACGCACTGCTGTGTACTCGACGCTGACACAGAAAAGCCTTGGTACCATAAGGTGAAGAGATACCTTGAAGCACAAGAATACCCCGAAGGAACATCCATCAATGATAGAAAGTTATTATGAAGATTTTCAGCTAAATTCTTCCTAAGTAATGGAATCTTGTACAAATGCAACCGTGACTCTACTCTACTCTGATGTATGGACAAGAAGGAGGCAGGAGAAGTTATGAAAGACATGCATGATGGTCTCTTTGGGACTCACTCTAGCGAACATACCATGGCCAAGAAAATCCTGAGGGCTGGTTACTATTGGTCAATAATAGATACTGATTGTCATCAACACTCAAGAACTTGCCACAAATGCCAAATCTATGCTGACAAGGTCCATGTGCCTCTTATTACTCTGAACATCATGACTGCTCCGTGGCCATTTGCAATGTGGGGCATTGACATGATTGGGGAGATCAAACCCACTGCTTCCAATGGACATCGCTTCATTCTGGTCGCTATTGATTATTTCACCAAATGGGTCGAAGCCGCCTCATTTGCCTCAGTCACCAAGAATGTGGTAGCCAGATTCATCAAACATAACCTCATCTGCTGCTATGGTATCCCCGAAAGGATCATCACCGATAATGGGACTAACCTCAACAATGCTATGATTACCGAACTTTGCACTCAATTCAAAATCAAGCATAACAATTCTTCTCCTTATAGACCTAAAATGAATGGCGCAGTCGAAGCGGCCAATAAAAACATTAAGAAGATTGTGCAGAAAATGGTAGTAACCTACGAGGATTGGCATGAGATGTTATCGTTTGCTCTACATGGCTATCGTACTTCAGTTAGAACATCGACTGGGGAAAATCCCTTTTCTTTAGTCTATGGCATGGAAGATGTTTTTCCAGTAGAAGTTCAGATTCCCTCACCGAGGATTATGAACGAGACATGCCTAAGAGAAGACGGATGGATTCAGGCAAGATTGGATCAGCTAAACTTGATCGATGAAAAGTGACTGGCTGCTGTTTGTCACGACCAGATGTACCAAAAATGCATGATTAAGGCTTTCAACAAAAAGATCAAGTCTCGAGTATATCAAGCTGGTGATTTGATGATAAAGCGCATCATTATACCACAAGGCGACCCCAGGGGCAAATGGACTCCCACCTACGAAGGGACATTTGTTGTCAAGAGAGTGTTCTCTGGCGGTGCCATGATGTTGACTACCATGGATGGTGAAGACTTCCCACATCCTGTGAACGCGGACATGGTTAAAAAATACTACGCATAAGAGACCCTCTAGATTGACACACCTAGGCAAAAATAAGGGCATCCGGCAAACCAAAAGGTTTGGGAAAAAATTAGGGATATATGCAAAAGATTGTACACCCGGAAAGTTGAAAACCCGAAAGGGCGACTTGGGCAAAAATGGGTATCCTGGTGGGCTGAAAACCCGAAAGGGCGGCCCAGAAAAAAAATTAAGGATTAAAAGCGTATTATTATGTCCCGTGGAATCACCACAGTCGACTTTATTACCAAGGTCCAAGTTCAAATGGTCCAAGATCAATCCAATCAACTTCTGTTAACGGTAAGGGGCATTCGAAGATATTGGGGCAATAGTAGAGTTGGAATGCAATGATATCATTTCCACATGGCTATTTGTTTTTGTTTTCAATTTTTGTTTCGACGATTTCCTCTTACTAGGATCTCCGTCTCTTTGTATAAAAAAAACTCCTATTCATGGGTAAAATATCAATACAAATATACTTTGAAGTGCAAACTTTATGTGTTGTTTTGAATGCAAAAATGTCCAATGACTAAAATAGAATGAATATAAGCATGTGAACATAATTAAAACTATTTGGCACATGTGTCCTGCTAAGTAGCAACAAACATCTCTTTAATGTATATGGAATATCCCCCACAAAGTTATTTCATTAGCATTATCCCCACAAGAACAGCTACAATAAACCTTTTCCTTCAACAGAGTTACCCACAAAGTCTTTTTGCATAGGTTGATCTCCAACCATAGTCTTAATCTCTTGACAACTCTCTCTCCAAATAAGTTGGTCCTAAAAGAAGGAGCCTTGTGGATCTCTTTCCAAAAGAACTCACCTCGTCAGCAATTCATCAAGTATTCATCAACAGAGTTTATTTCCCCAACAGGGTTTATTTCCCCAACAAACAACGAACAGCAAAATTCCTCCGGTATAGTCTATCTTCCCCGGCTGAGTCTATTCTCTCTAGTTTGAGTTTGCCTTTCAGACTATTAAAAATCAGAGGGCCACAACCCCTAATCCCCATTAATGTCGTCAACAAAACCTTTACTATCTCCAAAAGATACTATGACGCATGGACCCGACCAGATGATAATACAATTTTTAAGTTACTATGAAGCCTGGACCCGACCAGATAATAATCAACTTCTCAAGTCACTATAGAGCCTGGACCCGACCAGATAATAGTGAAAACCTTTCAGATATTATGAAGCCTCGCCCCGACCAGATATTAGTACAATTTTCAGTTTCTATGAAGCCTGGACCCAACCAGATAATAGTTAACTTCTCAAGATACTATGAAACCTAGGCCCGGCCAGATAATAGTTTAGCTCTTTAAGATATAGAAGAACCTGGACTCAATCAGACCAAGGTTTAACTTCTTTTCCCCAGTAGAGTTTGCCTCTACCCCAGCAAGTTACTGTGAAGCCTGGATCCGACCAGATATCAGTTTTCAACTTCATCTTTTCAAGCAAGTTATTGTGAAGCCTGGATCCGACCAAATAGCAATTCCCCTCAGAAGTTTGTTGTGAAACCTGGAATCCAACCAGATAACGACTAATTTCTAAGCAAGTTACTGTAAAGCCTAGATTCGAACAGATATCAGTTCAACTCTATTGTGAAGCATGGACCCGACCAGATAGTAATTAATTTCATTCACCTCAGAAATCTACAAAGCCTAGAATCCAACCAGATAGTGGTTTAATGTCATTAAGTTATTGTGAAGTCTGGACTCGACCAGATATCAATTCAACTTCGTCTATTCAAGCGACTTATTGTGAAGTCTGGAATCCGACCAGATAACAACTAGCTACAATCCCTAGCAAGACACTATGAATCCTGAACCCGACCAGATAATAGTGTAACTTTTCAAAAACCATGAAGCCTGGACCCGACCAGATAGTAGTTACCACTTCATGTTTATTGTGAATCCTGGATCCGACCAGAGGACAGTTCAATTTCAAGAAATCTCCTGTGAAGCTTGGAATCTGACCAGATAACAGTTAATTTATTCTCCCCCAATAAATTACTGTGAAGCCTGGATCTGACCAGATAGCAGTTGACTTCCTCATCCTCAGCAAGTTGTTGTGAAGCCTGGACCCGACCAGATAACAACTAACATTCAAGAGATATTCCCCGACGGAAGCATCCTTTCAACAAAGTTTAAAGATATGTATATTCTTCATCCCCAACAGCAATCCGAGATTCCGCTTCCCAGAATTCCTCAGTAGTAGTCAAGGATTTATTTTCCTGGACAAATATGCATCCCACATTCATACATCACAGCATATACATACATAATGCATTTATCATAATACCATATCTTGTGAACATCATGCGTACATCTGTACTTAAATAACCCTTTTTTCGCACAGGTAAAACATCAAGTTTTATTATAAATCGACCAAAGATTTATGCTGATACTTCTTCCAGTATTTACCATCATTCCTCCAAATGGAATCTATAAGCCCATTCCCAATACATCTTCGAGTGCAAATTTATGGGCACTTTAGTGTTCAATCATCTTCCACCTTCAAGTCACGAATGGCGGATCTACCAATCTAACTCTCCAGGTTTAAGAAGATTGAACAGGAGCAGCTATTGTACCCCAAAATTTTCCCTCTCATTTCTCAAAAAATCTCTCACAAGATCTCTATTGATTCAAGACTGCACAAGGTTTGATCAGCTCAAGACACCTCCTTAAGCACTGATGACTCAAATTAGGGTTTGAGTTTACATAAGGACAAATGGATTTTTAATGCCCCATATGACTTTTATGGATCATTTTGAACCATCAGTATTTCTCATGTCAAGTTTCAAGTCTTGGATCGCATTTTTGCTCAATTAATTGATCAGTTGACCTAAAATCAACTATATTAGGGAAAAAGTCAATTGTGGTTAATTTATAGTCAAACTTCATAATTTTTTATCCATATCAACATCATGAACTCATATATGTCAATTGATCAAGTTTGGATCACAATTCCTCAAGAAATTTGATCAGATCATCAAAAGGGCAAAATGGTCAAAATTAGGGTTTTTATTGAGGAGGTTCAATTTTTGACTTTTGACCTAACAATTGACTTATTGGTTCAAGACATGATTTCAAGGATTCAAATACTTCATTTTTACCTAATGTCATGACTCAAAATATTTCCCAAGATCAATTGACTGATAGTTGAATTTTAGTCAATTGATGAAAAGTCAACTGTACACTGAAAAGTCGAACTTTTACTTTTTGATCAAAATCAAGTTTCAAAGATTACAATTCATCAAGACATGTCAAAATATGAAACATTTTCATCAAGAAATCAAAAAGTCAAATTTCATTTTGAAAAGTCAAAATTTCTAAAAACAGATTTTTTTCTAAGTGTTGGAAAAGTTCACTTTTTTCATAACTTTGAGCCAAATTTTCACCATGATGCAAGGTGATTCAAGAGAAACTTTCAACATAAAAGTTGTAGATTTCATTGAGATCTAATACATTGTAGGGAAGAACTTTTTCTATAAATTCTTAGATTTCAAGTTATGATTTTGTGAAGACATGTTCATGAAACTTAAAAGACTTAGTGAAATTTTGCCCTAGTTAGGAAGGATTTTGACCTAACTTCATGGAAATTTTTCACCTAGTTCCAAATTGAATTTTCAAAAATGTACAACATGAAGGTTGTGTAGGATGTGACAAGCTTTTCAAAATGTCCAAGAACTCATTAAGATCATACTTGAGCTAGGAGAATCGAAAACAAGAAGTTAGGATTTCCAACTTGAATTGCAAGCCATTTCCTTGATGAACACATAATCCAATCTCAATGTTATGTTGCATAATCTTGATTTGCAGGCCTTCTAACTTATGTATATATCCATAATTAATGGATTACACAAACTTTTGAGCTATGATCCAAGTGGTTTAAGCATTGTCCAAGTCAATTTGCCATTTTGGGGAGAAAGTTAACATTGCCATTCTTGAAAAGAAAGCTTTATTCACAAAGTCAATTCTTGAGCCTCTCACTTATTCCCTATGATCACACTCCATATACAAAGTCAGAAGCAAGTTTGTTTAAAGTGTAACCACTCTACAATAGAAAGTACAAAGGCATGGAAACTAGTTATGTCAAGAAAATCACATGTCGAGCTTAAACATGTAAATTTGAATTCTGATCAACTACAAGTCTCAAAACCATTTTCTTATAAATAGGGATACTATTTGCAAGCTAAGACATGAGCAAAAATACCCTGAAACTCTCTCAAGTACTCAAAAGCCAGAAATTGCACAAAAAAACTCCATTGATGCATAATTGTGACCTTGAACTTGTATCTCTTATTTCCCTCGTGCGTTTTCCCTCAAATTCTTTTACAAAGCTTTTATACCTCAAATATAGTCCATCCATGTCCTTGTTCCAGAACTGTAACACCATTTTTATCAACCTCCATAACCAAAAAACAGAGTCTGCAAGTTGACTTCTCCAGGCCATTCCAGCCATCCATTGCTCAAGCTAAGCATTGCTTTAGCTTCCTGGGAACCTGAGGAAGCTAACCTGATCATCACAACTCCTTGAAAGTAGCTCAAACTCATTTCATGATTTCCAGTTTTGAGGTATCTTTTCTGAACTTCTATATTTTCATTTAGAAATTGTTAAGCTTGCATTTGTGAAGATAAAATATAGATATCATTGCCCTAAAACTGTACATGTCCATAGTTTTCATTTATATTGATTGAGCTTAGAGAATTTTAGGTTTGAATCTCTGAAAAAAGTTAGGTCAGAATTTGTTACTTTTAGAAATTCTAATTCATATTTGATTTTTAGCTTATGATATTTATATGGTTGGATTCGTATGGAAAAATGGAGCAACTTTCATGTTTGCATTTTTCATTTTTGTTGAGAAATGAGTAAGTTACAGGAACTATGGCTGAAGGTTGAAAATGAAGTCATTCCTAGGACTGGGTTTATGTTATATATTTATTGTTTCACTTATGTTAACAGAAGTACAGCCACCCCAGTGGCAAAGACAGCGCGCGTGCATGGTAGAGGTTATGGGTTCAAGTCCCAACGCTGCCTTTTGTTTTAATTTCCAGCATTTTTCTTTCTTTTTGTTTCAAACAATCAGCGCCTGGGCTTAGTTACTGGTCCTTGCCATTTTTGTTGCACCACACCCCCTGCTTGCTTGCTACAACACAGACCCAACCCCTTTTTTTTATTTACAAAAAAACATTAGTGGGCTTAACCAAACAAAACTGTTATTTTTTCTAATATACTCCCAAAATGCATTTCAAACCCCGCTGACTTTTATTTTTATATTTATATTTTATTTTTCTTTAATATTTTCATTATTATTATTATTAATAATAAAAAATCCAAAAATATTTTTTTTTATTTACACACTTATATTTTTATTTTCTTTATAAAACAAAATGACAAAAAAACATTTTCTTAACAAATTAATTTCTGTTTCTTAATAAATTAATAATTAGATTTATGTTTAATTATTTTTCTTTTTATTTAAAATTAACTTAGAATTTAGGTTTCTTTTAGTTAATTAAATTCCATACCATTTTTATTAAACTTTAAACCTTTTTCTAAAAAACCTAAAAAAGACTTTCTAACTTAATTTTATTTTCCTTAATTAGTTTAGGTTAATATTTAATTGTTAATTTTCTTTTAGGTAATTAGGTTAAAATCCTTTCCTCAAAATCCAAACAAAAATCATTTCTTTTCCATTTATCTTCTTGTACATTATATTTTTATTTCTTGTACATTATTCAATATGGTTGTAATATATAATTAGGACTTTAATTTCTTGCGAATCCCCATTTGTAAATTTGTATACCGTATCCCCCTAATGATGTAATAGCGTAGTAATTTCTTTTTGCAATTTATCGCTTTCATATAAATGCTAGTAATTAGGGTTTGTATGGAAAGATAAAATCAACAAGTAGATAACCCTAATCAAAGATTAAATGCATGCAAATCAAACACACTATTCACACATGCACCCTTAAGGTTAACTCCACTTGTTGCCTAAAAATGGTCATGTTATGCATGTGGGATATCTTAGCAAAAGAAATAAAAAATACAAGATCATAGTCCCTCAATGACGCTACGAATATTGCCTTTCAAATGATCTTAGTCCCTCAAAGAGAAATACTAAGATATCTCAAAACATTGTTATCATGACTATACGATGACCCATTCCCGTCCCTTTACATCCAAATATAAGGCTTCTTACCAATCAATGGTAAGATAGCAATATCAAAGGAAAGGAAGAAATGAACAAAGACTTTTGAATAGGTAGATTGTTCCTAGTTGCTTGCTCATTTTAAAAACAAATATCTTTGCTCATTTCCAAAACAAACACCAAACACTTTCAAAAACAAACTTTCAAAACATGAAATATTTTCAAAAATTCCAACCCTTTGTATACGTTCTTACGAACGAGAACTATTACATAGTTGCCTAAACGAAGGCGCATTTTCAAAAATACTTTCAAAAACCACCACAAAGCACATTTTCGAATAAAGGAAGTGATCTAGCAAGCAACTAAGAGCCCATATATAACTATGGATGAAAAGGGTGCTAACACCTTCCATTTTCATGATCTACCCCCCGAACTCAAGAAATAATCTTAAAGGTATTTTCTGTTCTTTTCCACCTTTTATTTTGGATAAAAGAAAATTCGGTGGCGACTCTTGCTAACCGCAACAATTGCGATCAAATGCAAAACATCCCAAGTCAGTTCTCCCACCGTATTACACGTGCCTTTGTAATTATTCTCATCTCTATAAGAATGCATACAAAGTGTTGTTTGGAAAATAGTTCAAAGAAGTGTTTGTTTTTGAAAATGATTTTGAAAAGGTGTCTTTGTAATGATTATCGTCTCTATAAGAACGCATACAAAGTGTTGTCTTTTGAAAATGTTTCAAAATGAAAGTGTTTATGTATAAAATGTTTTTGTTGTGAGCAAGCGAGCAACTAGGAGTAACCTACCTACTCACAGGTCTTTAGTGTTCTTTTCCTCCTCCTTTAGATGTTTCTATCTTACTATTGATTTGGTAATGTGATACGGTGGCAGAACTGACTGTTTAATAATGGTTTGTGTTTTTTGTTCGCAAAATGTCGCGGTAAGTAAGAGACGTCAACGACTTTTATTTTATCCAATCAGGAAAAGGAAAAAGAACAAAAAAACCTTTTTCGAGATTTTTTTGAGTACGGGGGGTAGATTATAGAAAGGGAAGGTGTTAGCACCCTTTCTATCGGTGGTTTTCCACGGGCTCTTAGGTACTTGCTCATTTTGAAATTGCTTGTGTGTGCTTGTTTGGAAAAGTTTTGTCTTACTTTGTTTTAACCCTTGTTTCTGTCCTCAAGAGTGTTACAAAGTTGTTTTTGAAAACTTTGTTTGAAAAGTGTTTGGTGTGAAAAAGTTTGTTTGTTTTCAGCAAGTACTTAAGAACTAATCTACCTACTCGAAAAAGACTGCTCGTTTTCCTTTAGACAGCGCTATCCTATTATTAAGGAATAGGTAGCACTGTCGTTGGAGTTTGAGGGACTATCGAAAGGGACGAAATGGTCATTGAAGGTAACATGTAAGGATACCTTAGCAGTTCGAAAGGACTGTCATCATATATTCGTAGGCAACATCGAGAGACAAGATCATTTCTCGTAGGCAACTCGAGGGACATTGAGGGACTATGATCTTTATGATGACTTTTAGATTGAGGGTCTTTTGCTAAGATATCCCTGCGTTCGAGGGACACAACCATTATTTCCGAGGCAACCAAGTGAGGCAAACCCTAGGAGTGAGCATGTGCGAGTGTAATTTTCAGTTAATTTATCTTTGTACATTTAGGGTTTTCTACCGTATTAATTTTCAGTTTGTCTTTCCATACAATCCTATTAACATACATCTAAGCAGTTTATAGTTTGTGGAATTAAAAGCAAGAAAGTTTAAAGTCCTAGCTATTACAAGGCTTTTGCATATACATAATTATTTTGGACTGAAAATAAAGATGCGGAATTTAAAACCCTAATTACTATTACAAACTCAGAGCAGTTACAATAATAATAAAAAGGAAATTAAAAAATGCGTGCGGCGAATTAAAAGCGAGGATGAATTAGGAAACCTAAAAAATCCAATTGAAAAATATTTAGGTTAGTTTTTGAGAAAAAATTAGGTTATGTACAAATTAACCCTAATTCTAATTGGTTTAAATTATGAAAAAAGGATTAAATTGCCCTAAATTAAATTAATCTAATTAATTAAAGAATTAAAATATTTTATAAAAAAATGATTTTTGATGTTTTTGTGATTTTTGATTTAATAAAAAAAACTGATTTTTGTGTTATTTTTGTAAAGGGAAATCATTAATCAAATAATTAAAATAAAGGAAATAAAATAAAAAAAGAAAAGAAATTGGGCCTGTATTGTTGAACAATTCAGGGGGCGTAGCACTGAATTTGTTAGGCCCATTCCTTGCTCAGCCCAGTCAACGCGCTAGATCCAGTGTGATACTCTTTCTGATGGTCCATGGTATGACTTGAGCGTTGGGCGTTGGATCTGGATTAATGATGAATCCAATGGCTGGATGGTTGGATGTATGATAGACGCCTGGCAACATAATGTATAGAACCTGCAATTAAATGTTAAGAAAAATAGAGAAATTGTTGGGATGGTTAGTTGTAAATATAATAACATAAATAAAATATAAAGGAAATAAAGTGGTCTTTCTCAAACGCGCGCGTCATTATTCAAATGGACCAATAATAGTTAGCCATGTTATCATCCTCTTCCCTGTCCTTCGTTTTAGACCAATTACTTTTACCTACACACAAAACTCCATAGCTATAACCATGTAAGTTTCAAAAATTCACCAGACGCATGATAAATTAATTATAGCTGTATAGATCAATTCGTTTTGATCTCACAAGCATCATGGTGTTCTTTTCTTGGCCTAATTTAACCTTTATAGAGAAACCCTAAAACGGAAAAGCAAACCCTAACAATGGTGATCATTAACATATGCATCAAAATGCAAAATTAATTAAACCAAAACATCCCAAATGATGATACAAACATAATTCTATG
Source organism: Vicia faba (assembly GCA_948472305.1). NCBI lineage: Eukaryota > Viridiplantae > Streptophyta > Magnoliopsida > Fabales > Fabaceae > Vicia > Vicia faba. The sequence continues at coordinate 237,301 of CATIWC010000333.1, read as the reverse complement.
CTTAAAAGTGATTAATCGTGCGTAAATTGTAAAATCAAGTTCAAGATGGTATGTGCAAACCGCGGGTCTGTAAGTCGTGTTTCTTGATGTTTTTGGCCTTGGGGATGATTGGAATAGCTTCAGAACACGTCCAGGAATAGATTGTTGGCTTTGGAATTACTTGAAATGGCCTATGGAAGAGAATACGGTTTGCACTTTTTCTTCCAAAATTTGCAACTTCTTTCCTTGTTTTCACGACCCCAAACCCTTTTTTATGCTTTAGAGATGTTAGTTATATATGATAGAATGATTTAGGTCAACAAAAACTGATCATATCTTTGCAAATTATGGAGATTTAATTTTATTCTTTGCCTTGTATGATTTGTTTCCAAAATAGACCAAATTAAGATCTTTTCCAATCAATTAGTTCTTGCATGAATTTTTTGATTTGCTAGCTTCCATGGACTCATAATATGCTCATAAAATCAAATCTTTGATTTTATTTGATTATTCTACTATTTAAATTGATTTATTTTGATTTAAATGGATAAAAAATATTAAAAAAATAATAAAAATAATAAAATAATAGGTGGATAAGCTCAGGGGTCGTGGGCCATCTTAGGAACAAGTTTAAAACAAGAAAACATGGGCCCATTTGGAAAAACAGTCATTTTGATCAATATTGACTTCATGCACATTTCCAAAAATTAGTCAATTTTGACAATACATATCTCCCTCAATTTTAACCCTAAGAGGGTGTTCTTGGACTTTTTAGAAATCTTAGGATGTCCCCTAAACAACCCTTTTGGTCTCATCTCAATTGGGTCTTCCATGTTCATGTAAGAAGCTTTGACCCAAAAGGTGTTTTTGTTGACTTTCCAAAAGGACCTATAATTTAGAAATTCATATCTTTTTATGAGTGCATATTTTGAACTTGTGGGATGAATATGAGTTGTAGGGAATTTCATTCTTTTCAAAATGAGCCTTGGATGGAAAATTTCTGATAAAGTATGAAGAAGTTATGTTTGGTCAAAGTTTGGTTGACTTTTCCTAAGAAACCCTAATTTAGCAACTTTTGGGGTTTGATGAGTTAGGAGCATATCTTGAGGAATCATGATCAACCCTTGATCAAATGATGGATATCACTTCATAATGTTTATGTTGAACAAAAATCTTGAAGTTTGACTATATGTGGGACACAGTTGATTTTTGACCTATTTCAGTTGATTCTCAAGCATCTGAGCAGTTGACTGAGCAAACTTCTTGTGCAAGGCTTGAAATTTGACATGGAGAATATTGGGAACATATTAGGACCTTGGAAAGAATTTGGGCCCTTTGTGATCCACACATCTTGATGAAAGTGGAAACCCTAATTTGAGACACACTGCTTTAGGAGAGAGTTTGTCTAGTCAACTCTTGGGCAAACTTGAGCAAATGAGGACCTTTAGGAGTATGTATTGAGTAAAATGAGAGGGAAAATTTTGGGGTACAATAGCTGCCCCTGTTAAATCTTCTTAAACCTGAGGATGTAGATTGGCTCGTCTTCCTTTCGTGATCTGAAGGTGGAAGATGATTGAACACTAGAGTGCCCAGAAATTTGCACTCGCGTGAAGTGATACTTGATTTATGATATCGGGAATGGGCTTAAAGATTACATTTTGAAGTTGCTAGAGAATTGTCGTAGATGGGCTTAAAGATGCCATCCAAGACGTGATGGAGTACCGTTGGAGATGGGCTTAAAGATGCCATCTAGAGGATGTTGATTTCCTGAGATATTCCTTTAATGAGAATCCCCGCTCCTGTCGTTGAGGAGGAATATGTTGAGGAATGTTGGTATCTGTCTTGGGAGAAATAGAATTTTAGGAGCTTCAGTTGACCGTTACTCTACTGGGGAATTAACTCCGGAGATGAATTTCATATTTGGTCAGTGTATAGGCTGCATCGCGACCTACTTGGGAAAGGGGAAACCGATCGTGTTTGATCAGGTCCAGGTCTTACAGTGTTGTGGACTGCTGTCTGGAGATAAGAGAAAAGAAACCTGGATGGTAAGGTTATATGAAGGAACCTGGATAGTAGAGCTTATGGGAAGGAACCTGGGTAAGGTTGCTTCCTGAGGAGTTTGGGTAAAACTGCATCTGAACTGAGAAGGAACCTCGGTAAGGTTGCTTCCTGAGGAGTTTGGGTAAAACTGCATCTGAACCGAGAAGGAACCTGGGTAAGGTTGCTTTGTGAGGAGTTTGGGTAAAACTGCATCTGAACCGAGAAGGAACCTAGGTAAGGTTGCTTCAGGATAAGTCTGAGTGAAACTTCAGAAGGAGCCTGGGTAAGGTTGCTCGTGATGAGTCTGTGTAGGGCTTTAGGATGAACCTGGGTAGGGCTACTTCGGAATAAGTCTGTGTAAAACTTCAGCAGGAACCTGGGTAAGGTTACTTTGGGCTAAGTCTATGTAAAACTTCAAGAGGAACCTAGGTAAGTTTACTTTGTGATAAGTTCGTGTAAAACTTCAGAAGGGACATGGGTAAGGTTACTTTGGGATAAGTTCGTGTAAAACTTCAGGAGGAACCTGGGTAAGGTTACTTCAGGATAAGTTCATGTAAAACTTCAGGAGGAACCTGGGTACGGTTACTTTGTGATAAGTTTGTGTAAAAATTCAGGAGAAACCTGGGTAAGGTTATTTTGTGATAAGTTTGTGTAAAATTTCAGGAGGAACCTGGGTAAGGTTATTTCAGAATAAGTTCGTGTAAAAACTTCAGAAGGAACCTGGGTAAGGTTACTTTGTGATAAGTTCGTGTAAAACTTCAGAAGGAACCTGGGTAAGATTACTTCGTGATAAGTTCGTGTAAAACTTTATTTGGAAATGTATGAGAAAAGACATGTGTAAGATTTATCAGGATAAACCCGTGTGAAGCTGCATTTAGGAGAAACTCATGTAAGATTGCTTCGTGACGAACCCGTGTAAAGCTGCATTTGATCGTGTAGATAATTACTCTGTTTAGTTTCAGGAGCTAATCTTGAACTTGCTGGTAGTTGTTGATGATAACCATCTTTCCTGAAAAGGTATGTGATTAATCGTATATGATGCATGACATGCATTATATGATGATGTTCTCAAAATAAATGAGATTATGCCGTATGCAATATGTATGCGCACGTCATGATATATGAACATGAAATGCTGTTGTGGAACGTCCGAGTTTGGGAAAATAAATCCCTGACTACTGTTGGAGAGTAATGGAAATTGAGTTCCTGACTGTCGTAGAAAAAGTGGTTCTTCTACTTCCGCTAGAGATCGTGAACCAGAGATGACTATGCTGAGGATTTGCCCCTTGTTTACGGATATTTTGTCGAGGAGAGACTCTGCTTGAGAATAACACTGGGGGGGAATAATTCTGTTAGAGAGAGAAGCTTCCATAGCTGAAGGGATAAACTATGTCGGGGATTGAGCTTCTAGATTCAGAAAATTAAACTTTTTTCGGGAGAAAACTGTATGAACTGCTTGCAATTATAAAATTCGGTTGGGGAATATAGACGTCGGCTCTCCGGAAGAGCTTGGCTGGGGAAAGTAACTCCTGTTTGGGGAGGCAGAGATCAAAACTTTGGTTTCCTCTACTTTGTGGGGAGCGTAGATGTTACTGGGACGCATGCTGAGGATACGACAATGACTTCGTATCAAGACTTTTCTGCCCCTGTACCTGTTGGAGAAAGTGCATGCGGACACCTTGTGGATTGAGTGTTATCCCAACTTATGAGGTGCTTGGTAACTTCCGATCGAAATGATAAGTCTTCTACTGATAGGCAAGTGACGAGATGGCGGGACATAGTCGTACGCTTTAATCCCTAACTTTTGCCTGGACTGTCTTTTCAGATTTTCAGTCCACTGGGATACCCTTTTTTGCCCAAGCCACCTTTTCAGGTTTTCGGCTTGCCGGGTGTACATATCTTTTTTGTTTTTATCCCTAATTTTTGCCCAAACCCTTTTGGTTCGCCGAGATGCTCTTATTTTTTCCTAGGCCAGTCAACCTAGCGGGTCTTTGTTCATGCGTAGTATTTTCTGACTATGTCCATGCTCTTAGGGTGTAGGGAGTTGTCACTGTCGGTAGTGTTGTGTTCCCACACTATCAGAAGATGTTTGTTTGATCGAACAGGATTCGTTGCTGGAATTTATGCCCAATGCCCCCAAGTGATTCAGATGGAGATCTTCCCCTAGATATTTGGCATATTTGAGAGATTCCTTGAATCTTAACTTGACTGCCCCAGATGATGGACAATGATCATGGCGTGCCCCCTTGGTTAGAAGTGTTTTTTCACTTGAGGTATCCTTTTTATTGAGAAGGTTTTTGTTCACTAGATACTCGTCATGCGAATTTCTCTATTGTTGAACAAATAGTCATATGCAAACAATGTTATTTTAAGAATGCAAAGCTTATGTCTGTCTTGAAGTTTGAAAATTCATTTTTTAGCAAAACAAGTTTTTTTTGTAAATGTGTGATGTCAACTCAGGATTTATAGCAAACCTTATAGGAGTCAGGATACCTTTTGTAACAATATGCTTTCGAACTAACCCATGCTTCAGCTAGGACTTTTAAGGGTTATAACGTGGTCAGGTTCACGGTTTAAGAAACAAAGGATAAAAGCTCAAATTTTATTTGTACCCACCTGTTCTTTGTGATGTTCTTCGATCCTAAACTCAGCTAATTGTGCATTTAGATCCCGTTTGAGTCTTTGCTCTGATATTCCAGTGATGGTTTGGATACTGACAGTTTATTTTGAATAGGCAGTTATTTATTTTTTGTTGAGGGTTTGTAGGACCTCTTTCTTTTTGATTTTATTATCCTTGTCTTTTGCCTGAACTGTTTCTTTTTGTGATTACAGTCAGCAGGATGCCCCAGTGTTTTTTCTGAAGTCTCCTTCATAGGTTTTGACTTAATGAGATTTTATTTCGCGAGATAATGACTGCCTGTCTTTATGATTATAGGGAACCATCACTGTCTTTTGTTTCGGAAGGACGTCTTTGATGCCATTCATTGTGTATGAAGCGACATATTGTGACTGAATGCGCCTCTGAATTAACTGAGAAAACTACCCTGCCCCAGGTTATGATTAAGGGTTTTAATATGTGTGAAAAGAAAAACTCCTACTTATTTGGCTCGAAGGGGTTGACTAGGGATTATCTTCCTTATAACTCCATTGTTTAGGATTTGAAATAACACATGTACATTGTCAACAATGTCTGTTCAAAAGCATACTATAGAGATTGTGGTATCGTTTTCGTCATCCTCCCTCTAAAGGCTTACAATTTTTTAGTCGAGAGTTAAATATCACAAAAATGAAATATAAAGCAATTTAAGCATAATGAAAACAAATTAATTCAAGACAGACATGTGTAATGCATTAATGAAATAATAGAGTTTGACATGACAATAATTGTTCGAATAAGCAAAGAAAATACAACTTCAGAATTTAAATGAACAAAAATGCTTTCAATCCTAGCCATGTTTTGGCAAGGGAGAAGTGTTCACGTTGGGAGTCTCAGGAGGGTCGAATTCGATATCCTTGGCATTAATCATATTCTTAATCTTGTATTTCAGCGCCCAACAATCGTTAGTATCGTGTCCCGGGCTGTCAGAATGATAAGCACACCTTGCCTCCGGATTGTAGTTAGGAGAGGAAGTCTTCGGGTTCGGATAAGGGTTTATCACCGTAATCAGCTTCATCTTCAACATGTGTTGCAATGCTTGTGACAGTGGCATATTGATTTGGGTGAACTGCCTTTGAGGTCTTTCCACCCTTGGCTGATTGTTTCGTTGTTGTGTCGTTGTGCATGTGTCGAATTAGAGATCAGCACTGCCCCCACATATTGGTGGTAGTCTGCCTTGCTACGCCCCTTCTGGCTTTGCACAGCATTGGCTTCCCTCTTTCCACCAAATGACTTCTTTTCTGTACTCGAAGAGGTATTTTCTGGATCTTGCCACTCTGGATCCCAGCTTCTACTTTTTCTCTAGTCAATATCAGCTCAGTGAAACCAGTTGAGGAGCTACCAATCAAGTGATTGAAGAAAGGACCAGACAACGTACCAAGAAACATATCCACCAACTCCCTATCAGACAAAGGGGGTTTGACTCTCCCTGCCAGATCTCTCCATTTCTGCGCATAGTCCTTGAAACCTTTGCTTGCACCCATGGACATACTCTGGAGTTGAGTATGGGTAGGGGCAAGGTCAGCGTTATATTGATACTGCTTGTAAAAAGCAGCAGCCAGATCTTCATAGTTACAGACATTGTTCCCTCTAGTTGATAGAACCATTCAAGCTGAGTCCCAAACAGACTGTCTTGAAATAAATGGACCCACAAGTTCCTATCAGCGGTGTGAGGCTGAATCTTCCTGACATAAGAACGGAGATGGAGTTTTGGGAAGGACACCCCATCATACTTTACAAAAATTGGAGCTTTGAACTTCTGCGGGATGACCACTCCCGACACCAATCCAAATTCTTCGAAATCCAACCCAAGTATCCTCTGGACCTCCATATCATTCAAGCAATCTTCCAACTGCTTGTGTCTATCCTCATTGGGAGGATACTGCTCATCATTATAGTCGGTATCATTGTCCTAAACTTCAGGACTAGGATCTTTCTCCCTTGTCTCTTCTTCTTGATTCTCCCCTTCCTTAGATGAAGAGGTCGGATTGACTTGTTGCTTCAATGGCCCTCTAAACCTTCTGCCTATATTCAGAATACCGACAGCCTTCTTCTTTTTCTCTTTCAGGATGAGGGTTTTCAGATCCTCCTTCCCTTTTGCCAAATTTATGAACATTTGCTGGAACTGGACGTTTTGTGCCTGAAGGTCCTTGATGCTTTATTCGGAAGACATTTTTGATGAAATAAACAGCAAAGAAGATGAGAAACCTGTAATGGTACCTGTAGTGATGTGTATGATATGCATGAAATGTTTTCAAGGATCTCGTGGGGTAACCAAGAAACTGTTAGAATTTGATTGCAGCTTGATTGAAGAAACTTCGTGTCGTTGAGAGTACTTCTTCAAGAGTCAAGCTCACCGTATCGAGTGGGTCATAGCCCCTGACTCAAGATCCTTTGACAACATTGGCTAGAGGAAAATAAATCCCCTTGCCCCTTGCTAGACGTCTGGTTCGCCATGACCTACATCGCAGACCCTTGAGATCCTTGAAATGGTTAGTATGATGTCATGATGTCATGATTATGTTGAGAAATCACAGGTATAACAAGCACAAACAAATCACACCAAGTCCTTAGGTTTAAGGCTTGCTTGAGTTTAAGGTAGTACCCTCTTAAATTTGGATTGGTTCAGCCTGTCCTATAAATAGTAACCGGGTTCTAAGGGATCTCAATATCACTGACCATCCTTTATCGGGCATTGTCTCAACTCAAGCAATCTTTTCTTGCGGCCGAAATATCCTGAAAGTCTGATCTCAATGAGTGTAGCATCAAGTATTAACCAATCCTCAGCTCTACACCGAGGCCGGCTATCTCACTACTTTCTAATGGCCAAGTTTGTTCAACTAAGATTCTAAGGTCCGTTAGTGCTTCACGAAAGCACGCTGCGGCCCCGTATTCTCCTCGTTTCCCCATGAAGGATACCAGTACCAGCCAAAGTTCCACACCAACGCAGCCATCGTTTAAACAATATCGGTCTACGCCGTACAGTCTCCCCGATCTATTGTTGTTTACCTAACAAGTGCCCCCAGATTCGGGTGTAAGATCTATAGTAACCCAAGCAAAAACCTATTAAGAATAAAGCAAACAAACAAGGAAGCAATTTGAAATGACCTAGATCCTAAGGTATACCCCACTTTATTTAGTATCCCCAGCAGAGTCGCCAGTTCAGTGATACAGTGGTAGAACTGACTGTTTAATACTGGTTTGCATTTTTTGTTCGCAAAATGTCGCAGTAAGCAAGAGTTGCCACTGACTTTTATTTTATCCATTCAGGAAAAGGAAAAAGAACAGAAAATACCTTTTTCGATATGTTTCTGAGTACGGGGGGTAGATTATAGAAAGGGAAGGTGTTAGCACCCTTTCTATCTGTGGTTTTCCACGGGCTTTTAGGTACTTGCTCATTTTGAAATTTCTTGTGTGTGCTTGTTTGGAAAAGTTTTGTCTTACTTCGTTTTAACCCTTGTTTCTGTCCTCAAGAGTGTTATGAAGTTGTTTTTGAAAACTTTGTTTGAAAAGTGTTTGGTGTGAAAAAGTTTGTTTGTTTTGAGCAAGTACTTAAGAACTAATCTACCTACTCGAAAAAGACTATTCGTTTTCCTTTAGACAGCGCTATCATATTATTAAAGAATAGGTAGCACCGTCGTTGGAGTTTGAGGGACTATCGAAAGGGATGAAATGGTCATTGAAAGTAACATGTAAGGATACCTTAGCAATTCAAAAGGACTGTCATCATATATTCGTAGGCAACATCGAGGGACAAGATCATTTCTCGTGGGCAACTCGAGGGACATTGAGGGACTATGATCTTTATGATGAATTTTAGATTGACGGTCTTTTGCTAAGATATCCATACGTTCGAGGGACACGACCATTATTTCCGAGGCAACCAAGTGAGGCAAACCCTAGGAGTGAGCATGTGCGAGTGTAATTTTCAGTTAATTTATCTTTGCATATTTAGGGTTTTCTACCGTATTAATTTTCAGTTTGTCTTTCCATACAATCCTATTAACATACATCTAAGCAGTTTATAGTTTGCGGAATTAAAATCAAGAAAGTTTAAAGTCCTAGCTATTACAAGGCTTTTGCAGATACATAATTATTTTGGACTGAAAATAAAGATGCGGAATTTAAAACCCAAATTACTATTACAAACTCGGAGCAGTTACAATAATAATAAAAAGGAAATTAAAAATGCGTGCAGCAAATTAAATGCAAGGATGAATTAGGAAACCTAAAAAATCCAATTGAAAAATATTTAGATTAGTTTTTGAGAAAAAATTAGGTTATGTACAAATTAACCCTAATTCTAATTGATTTAAATTATGAAAAAATGATTAAATAGCCCTAAATTAAATTAATCTAATTAATTAAAGAAATAAAATATTTTATAAAAAATGATTTTTGATGTTTTTGTGATTTTTGATTTAATAAAAAAACTGTATTTTGTGTTATTTTTGTTAAGGGAAATAATTAATCAAATAATTAAAATAAAGGAAATAAAATAAAAAAGAAAAGAAATTGGGCCTGTATTGTTGAACAATTCAGGGGGTGTAGCACTGAATTTGTTAGGCCCATTCCTTGCTCAGCCCAGTCAACGTGTAACACCCCAATTCTACCCCAAGCAATTATGCAAAATAAATCAGAGTTATAAAATTTCAATCATACAAACGAATCGGGACGTCACAAATTCTTCTATCAAAATTCATTGCATTCGTCGTGGATATATAACACTTTTTAAAACATCAGGTGAACCATCAACATAACATCTTTAATCAAATAACTTAACATCTACGCTGCAGAATTCTCAATAACAATTTTTTCATCAATACAGCAACTTCAAAACAACACAGTTTAATAATAATCAACAATAAAAAACAACAAACGTTCATCCCCCCGAGTGTTACATATCAGAGCAATGACACTGACTCGAACTATGGAAGGAATACAACCTTCACTCTTGATTACCTACACATTACCAACATAAGGGCAACATTCATACAGAAGAGGTGAGATATCTAACAATATAATAAAGCGTATGATAATTAATATATTAAATTAGATCAACAACATCACCACTTCTCATCTCATAATCAATGACAATCTCAACAATAATATACATTCATCAACATCAAAATACACTTCTTCATGAAATCATATAATGCAACTCAACACTATGCAAATGCATGTGATACCATTGGAGCAGAACTCCCATCTAAAAAATTTGCCAATTAATAGAGGTATCAAGAAGGAATAGCCTTCATCTCAATTTTTTTTCCAATCCAGGCCATCTCAACGAGCATAAGCTCCATCTCAAAAATGCAATGTATGCGACACAACCATGAATGTAATGACAACACCCAAGTTAACAACATCTCAAATCATCTCAAAACGTCTCAATTAAAATCTCAAAAACATCTCAAATAATCATCTTAAAAACATCTCAAATAATCATCTCAAAAACATCTCAAATAATAAACACCTTAGATCATCAAAATAATTCATAAAACATCATTTATTTATTATAAATCATCAGCACAATATTATTAATAACTTCTTATTAACAACTCAGCAGTATTTTAATTTCCACAGTAAATCAACACTGTCATTCTGTAATTCTAATGTCCAAACCGACACTATCCTACTGTATAGTTCAAACAACAGCCTCTAAGCATCTAACGTTCATCGTTCTGTTCGACAGCAACGTTAAGGCCATCCCAGTTACTGACCATGCAACTTCCAACCAACACCATCTCTAATAATGCAGCTTCTGATGACACAACCTCTGGGCGACACAATCTTCTAACTAATATAACTTCTGACTAATTCAACCTCTGATCAAATGCAACTTCTGGTCGTCACAGCTTCTGACTACTCAACCTCTGACCAGATACAACTTCTGATCACCTCAGCTTCTGACTAACTCCATCTTCTGACTAATACAAATTCTGACTAGCCACATCTTATGATTAATACAACTTCTGACCAGCCACATCTTCTGATTAATACAACTTCTGACTAACCACATCTTCTGATTAATACAACTTCTACTATCAGAAACTCTATTCTTTAATAGTTCAACACAACTTCTAACTAACATACGTATAACATCAGAACTTCTATCTTGCACTAATCTGACGCAACTCTTATCAACATACTCCTAATGTAAGAACTGCTACTTTTATTTCATCCTACTATTTTTATTCTTTTCCTGTTATCAAACTAATTAGGAACAGTACGCCTAACGCCATCCCTAATTGATTCATTGTTCTAGACAGCAACTTCTGATATCCTCCACGTACGGTTCTGCATTTTTCACCACTGTAACATTCTGTGTTTTCATCACTGCAGTATTATATGTTTTCTTCCCTCCATCTTACTATGGGTTTCATAACTAACGCCTTAGAACTTAATCTAATCATGATAATTCATCACCCATAATAACCCTATAATCTTACAGCATTTTAACAGCATCAAGACATCAATATTCACCAAAATTCATCAATCCTCATCATTCATCAATCATATATTCTCAATTCAAGAACAAGACAACAATCACCTCTAACCCCACATATCAATTATCATAAACTCAATTATAGAGTCAGAACCCCACCCTTACCTTGGATTGAAGGTCGCTCTACAATTTCCGGTTGGATTCACGTTCTTGTTGTTTTCCACTTTCTCTAGCAGCTTGCACGTTCTCTTCCAAATCCTTATTTCTTTCTACTGCTTCTTTCTTTCTATTCTAACAACAAATAATGAAATAACCATATTATTCTATTATCTCCTTATTGGGCTTAAAACCAACACACCCCCTTATTACTTCTATTTCTTCAAAATAAGCCCACCTTAAATAATATTACACTTCTAATATTATTTCATCACATAATATTATATCTCTAATATTATTTCTCCACTTAATAAAATAAATCCAATTAATTAACTATAACACATCTTCACAAATATTCCAAAAATAATTTAATTAAATAATTAATTAAGTTACGGGCATTACAACTCTCCCCCACTTAGAATATTTTCGTCCTCGAAAATTTACCTCAATTAAACAATTCAGGATAGGAGTCTCGCATCTTGCTCTCCAACTCCCAAGTCATGCTTTCACCAACAACTCCTAGACAAACCACTTTAACCAAGGCAATCTCTTTGCCCCTCAGAGTCTTCATTTCATGATCCGCGATCCGTACAAGCATCGTCTCCACCGTAAGATTATCCCGTACTTGCACATCGTCCATATGAATCACATGAGATGGATCTGAAATATATTTCTGAAGTTGCGACACATGAAACACATCATGAAAATTAGAAAGATTAGGCGGTAAAGCCACTCTATAAGCAACATTCCACACTCTCTCTGAAATCTGATACGGTCCAATAAAATGAGAAGTGAGCTTCTTAGACTTCAATGCTCGCCCAACACCAGTCACAGGTGTAACTCTTAAAAACACGTGATCACCAGCTTGAAATTCTAAATCCTTCCTTCGCTTGTCATGATAACTCTTCTGTCTACTTTGTGAAGCTTTCATCTTTTCTCGAATCAACTTCACCTTCTCAGTAGTCTCACGAACAAGTTCAGGTCTAAGTACTACACTTTCATCAGATTCATGCCAACATAAAAGAGTTCTACATCTTCGACCATACAATGCTTAAAAAGGTGCCATCCCAATACTATAATGGTAACTGTTATTATAAGTGAACTTTATCAAAGGAAGATAAGTATCCCATGAACCTCCCTGCTCAAGAACACATGCCCTCAACAAGTCTTCCAACGATTGAATCGTCTGTTCAGTCTGACCATCTGTCTGAGGATGATATGTTGAACTCAACCTCAACTTAGAACCCAATGCTTCTTGAAAACTCTTCCAAAAATCAGAAGTGAATCTTGGATCTCTATCTGACACAATGCACAAAGGAACACCATGCAACTTCACAATCAGACTAATATAAATCTCAGCCAACTTCGGCACTGGAAAACTGATGTTAATAGGAATAAAATGTGCTGACTTCATAAGCCTATCAACAATCACCCAAATCGAATCATTTCCTCTTAAAGTATTAGGCAATCCTGTCACAAAGTCCATTAAAATGCCATCCCATTTCCATTCTGGAACTTCCAACGGTTGCATTAATCCTACAGGCTTTTGATGTTCAACTTTCGACTTCTGACAAGTCAAACATGCATACACAAACCGAGCCACATCACTCTTCATCCCAGGCCACCGAAACAAACCTTTTAAATCTTGATACATCTTTGTAGCTCCTGGATGAATACTCAGCTTACTTCTATGGCTCTCTTCAAGTATCACTTTCTTCATCTCAGCATCATCATGAATACAAATCCGATTTCGAAACCTCAACACACCTTGCACATCTAGCTTAAAATCACTATTCTCAGACTGATCAATCCCAACCATCAAATCTACCAATTTCACATCCAACTTCTGAGCTTCTTTGATACTGTCTAAAAATTCATTATTAATCTTCAACATACCCAACATAAGACTCTGCGGAGTAACCTCGCAAACTAAGCTCATATCTCTGAACTGCTCAATCAATTCCAACTCTTTAATCATCATTGCTGACATATGTAAAGTCTTTCGGCTCAACGTATCAGCTACCACATTCGCCTTTCCTGGATGATAATTCAAACCGAAATCATAATCCTTTAACAATTCCAACCATCTTCGTTGCCTCATATTCAACTCCTTCTGATCAAATAAATACTTTAAGCACTTATGGTCACTAAACACTTCAAATCTAGAACCATAAAGATAATGCCTCCAAATCTTCAATGCAAAAACAACTGCAGCAGGTTCTAAATCATGCGTAGGATAGTTCTTCTCATGAGTCCTCAACTGCCTTGACGCATAAGCAAATACCTTACCATTATGCATAAGTACACCTCCTAAACCCATCTTAGAAGCATCACAATAAACTACAAAAGGCTCTCCTGGATTAGGCAACGTCAAAATCGGAGCCGACGTCAACCTCTTCTTCAATTCTGTAAAACTTTATTCGCATTGTACATCCCATACAAAACCTCTACCTTTACAAGTCAACTTAGTAAACGGAAGTGACAACTTAGAAAACCCTTCAATAAACCTTCTATAATAACCAGCTAATCCCAAGAAGCTTCTGATCTCAGTAGCTGACCTCGGAGTTTCCCATTGCAACACAACATCAACCTTCGATGGATCTACAGCAATGCCACTACGTGAAATCACATGACCAAGAAAACTAACCTCTTTTAACCATAATTCACACTTGGACAACTTTGCATACAACTTCTTCTCTTTCAAAACTTGCAATGCTACTCTTAAGTGTTCAGCATGCTCTTCTTCTGACTTAGAGTAAATCAAAATATCATCAATGAACATCACTATGAAACGATCCAAATAAGTGTGAAAGATACGATTCATATATTCCATGAATACTCCTGGCGCATTAGTAACACCGAAAGGCATCACCGAATACTCGTAATGTCCATAACACGTTCTGAAAGTCGTCTTCTGAATATCTTCATCCTTCACCCTAATTTGATGGTAACCCGGCCTCAAATCAATCTTACTAAACACACGAGCATCCACCAATTGATCCATCAAGTCATCTATTCTTGGAAGCGGATACTTATTCTTAATCGTCACCTTGTTCAACTGTCTATAATCAACACAAAGCCTCATACTTCCATCTTTCTTCTTCACTAACAACATTAGAGCACCCCACGGCGATACACTTGGTCTTACAAACTTCTTCTCAAGTAACTCTTCCAATTGCTTCTTCAACTCTGACAACTCAGACGCAGACATCTCGTATGGTGCCATAGACACAGGTCTGGTACCAGTTACAAGATCAATTGCAAATTCAACTTCCCTCTCTGGCGGTACATCAGGAATCTCGTCAGGGAAAACTTCAGGAAATTCACACACCACCTGTAATTCCTCAATTATAGCTTGAGTCTATACAGATAGCGACGACATCAACGAGAACATTTGTACTTCCTCTTGCATCAATTTCCCCAATTGTCTAGCAGACAACAGACCATCTTCTTCTACTTCAGGAGTGGAAAACTTCACAGACTTGTCATAACAGTTAATATGAACACAGTTATGCTCTAACCAGTTCATACCCAAAATCACATCCAAACCTCTTAACGGTAAACAAACCAAATCAATAACAAAGTCTCTGTCGAAGATCGACAAGGGACACTTAGCACACACAAAAGAAGTAGTCACTGACCCCTTGGCTGGAGTATCAACGACCATTTCTCCATTCAAAGAAGACAACACAAGACCCAATCTTTCAACACAATCAGCAGCAATAAAACAATGCGTAGCACCAGTATCAATAATAGTAATTAAAGGAGTACTATTAATGAAACATGTACCTCTAATAAGTCCGTCCTCAGCAGTTGTCTGATCCTCCACTAAAGTGAACACTTTACCACTTGACTGAGCCCTCTTCGGTTTCGGACACTGGCTACCAATGTGCCCTTCTTCTTTACAGTTGAAATAAACCACATTCTTGTGTTCACACTTAGATACAACATGTTCATTCTTGCCACAACGGAAACACCTCTTCACTTCAGCAGTGCACACATTACTCTTGTGCCCAGATTTCCCACACATAAAATAAACCACACCAGCAGGAGCATCTCCCCCACTAGTCATCTGACCATGAGCAACTCTCTGTTTACCCTTACCAACTGGGGCATCATAAGGCTTACCACGATTCTATGGGTGCTTACCCCTCTTCTCACTAATAATCTTGTAATGAGAATTATTATCTTCCTCATAAATCCTACAGCTACCAACCAAATCAGCAAAGACACAGATTTTCTGATATCCAACTGCTTTCTTAATCTTCGGACGCAACCCGTTCTCAAACTTAATACACTTCGAAAACTCAGCATTTTCCTCAGCGTAATGCAGATAAAACTTGGCCAACTCAGCAAACTTGGCAGCATACTCAACAACAGACAGATTTCCTTGCTTCAACTCAAGGAATTCAATTTCCTTCTTACCACGAACATCTTTAAGAAAATACTCTCAAAAACTCCCTACAGAACACAGCCTAAGTGACATTCTCACCTGCAGTTTCTAATCTCTGACAAGTCTCTATCCACCAATCATCAGCCTCGACTGCTAGCATATGAGTCCCATAAAGAACCTTCTGCGCTGGAGTGCAATCCATCACATGGAAGATCCTCTCAATCTCTTTCAACCATTCCAATGCTCCATCAGGATCATACTTTCCCTTGAACGTAGGTGGATACTCTCTCTGGAAGGTCGCCAAGCTATGAGATCCAGCATTCTCGTCAGCATTCGGCAGATTTTCCATCGCATGAGCCATTGCTTCTAAAGCAGCAGCAAGTGCAACATCATTCCTTCCAGCCATCTCAACTTCTCACTACAACATAAACAACTATTAGAACTCAAATAACAATACTCGACTGTTAGACAACTACGACTCGACGACAAGGTCGGACCAACCTTTTGCTCTGATACCAACTTTGTAACACCCCAATTCTACCCCAAGCAATTATGCAAAATAAATCAGAGTTATAAAATTTCAATCATACAAACGAATCGGGACGTCATAAATTCTTCTATCAAAATTCATTGCATTCATCGTGGATATATAACACTTTTTAAAACATCGGGTGAACCATCAACATAACATCTTTAATCAAATAACTCAACATCTACGCAGCGGAATTCTCAATAACAATTTTATCATCAATACAACAACTTTAAAAAAAACACAATTTAATAATAATCAACAATAAAAAATAACAAGCGTTCATCCCCCCGAGTGTTACATATTAGAGTAATGACACTGACTCGAACTATGGAGGGAATACAGCCTTCACTCTCGATTACTTGCATGTTACCAACATAAGGGCAACATTTAAACAGAAGGGGTGAGATATCTAACAATATAATAAAGCGCATGATAATTAATATATTAAATTAGATCAACAACATCACCACTTCTCATCTCATAATCAACGACAATCTCAACAATAATATACATTCATCAACATCAAAATACACTTCTTCATGAAATCATATAATGCGACTCAATACTATACAAATGCATGTGGTACCATTGGAGCAAAATTGTCATCTCAAAAATTTGCCAATTAATAGAGGCATCAACAAGGCATAGCCTTCATCTAAAAAAATTTCCAATCCAGGCCATCTCAACGAGCATAAGCTCCATCTCAAAAATGCAATGTATGCGACACAACCATGAATGTAATAACAACACCCAAGTTAACAACGTCTCAAATCATCTCAAAACATCTCAATTAACATCTCAAAAACATCTCAAATAATCATCTCAAATAATCATCTCAAAAACATCTCAAATAATCAACATCTGAGATCATCAAAATAATTCATAAAACATCATTTATTTATTATAAATCATCAGCACAATATTATTAATAACTTCTCATTAACAACTCAGCAGTATTTTAATTTCCACAGTAAATCAACACTGTCATTCTGTAATTCTAACGTCCAAACCGACACTATCCTACTATATAGTTCAAACAGCAGCCTCTAAGCATCTAACGTTCATCGTTCTGTTCGACAACAACGTTAAGGCCATCCCAGTTTCTGACCATGCAACCTCCAACCAACACCATCTCTAATAAAGCAACTTCTGATGACACAACATCTGGGAGACACAATCTTTTGACTACTATAACTTCTGACTAATGCAACCTCTGATCAGATGCAACTTCTGATCGTCACAGCTTCTAACTACTCAACCTCTGACCAGATATAACTTCGGATCACCCCAGCTTCTGACTAACCCCATCTTCTGACTAATACAAATTCTGACTAGCCAAATCTTTTGATTAATACAACTTCTGACCAGCCACATTGTGATCGGTGAAAATAGAACTGACTATTTTGGAATGCTGGTTCACGAAATATCGCGGTAAGCAAGAGTCGCCACCGTCTTTTATTTTCTCTAACAAGGAAAGGACAAAAGCACAGCAAAATTCCTTTTCGAGATGTTTCTCGGGTTCAGGAGGTAGATTATAGAAAGGGAAGGTGTTAGCACCCTTTCTATCCGTGGTTATCCACGGGCTCTTAGGTACTTGCTCACTATGTTTTCAAAAGAGTTTTGCTTTTCTTGTGTTTGTGGGTTTTGAAAAATTTTGTTTGAAAACTTCGATTTAACTCTTGTATCTGTCCTCAAGAGTGTATGAAGTGTTGTTTGAAAACTTTTGTCAGAAGAGTGTGAGTGCGAAAAGTATTTATTATTTTGAAAGAGCAAGTACCTGAGAACCTCTACCTACTCAAAAGAAATTAAGTTGTGTAAATATCCTTTAGACAGTACCATCCCACTATTGAGAAGTAGGTAACACCGTCGTTGGAGTTTGTCGGGTCAATTCGATTATAGGGACATGTGATCACCAAAGCAATAGTAGGACGCCTTAGTGGTAACCCTAATGTCTTAGATCGTTTTATCTGAGGCAACCGTTTCGAGGCAACTTGGATCTTTAGACAGGAGGGCGACCTCTAAAACACCCTCTACTCAATGACCACGTCGAGGCAACCAAGTGAGGCGTACCCTAAGAGTGGCATGTGCGAGTGTGTCAGGTTTCTGTTTATGTTATCTTTGTACATGTTATGGTGAGCTACGGGTTGATTTTAATTTCAGAGATAAGTCTTGTCATGCATAGCCTAGTTAACATACATCTAACAGTTAATAGTTGCGGAAAATAAATCTACGCTATTACAAGGCGTCGGGTATTTACATCGCCAAAAACAAACCCTTGGAAAAAGTAAATTGCGGAAAATAAATGAAAAGCGATAAAAAGTCCTAATTAAAGTTATTACATCCTCGGAGCAATTACATAATAATGAATCAAAAATTGAAACAAAAATAACCATACGCGCGAAAGAAAATTGAATCGGAGAGTCTTAGGGTTTTGACCCTTTTTGAGAAAGAAGGAAGTTTTTTGGTTATTTTGCATTTAATTAAATTAATCCTAAGCTAATTAATTAATTAAAAGAAAGAAATATTTTTTGAGTTTTTTATGTGTTAAGGGAAAAATAAAAATGGTCAAAATTGTCAAGAACCCTAATTATATGTTGATTTTAAATTATTATGAAAATATTAAAATTAACCTAATTAAAACTAAGTTAGTTAATTATATTTATTTACAAAATAACTAATTAAGGGTGAAATTAATTTTAATAAATAATAATATAAAAAAAATATTATATTTTAGTTTTCTGAATTTATTATGAAAAAATTAATTTGGTTAATTAACTAGTAATAATAATAATTAATAATAATTAAGTGAAAAATATAAAAGAAGAAAATAAAAGAAAATAACCCAGGGGGTGTTGGCCCAATTAGGAGGTGCATTTGTCAATTTCCAGGCCCATTAGCATTTCAGCCACGTTGACCGTGGTGATCGTCCACACGCTTGTTGACTAAGGACCATGGTGGTCTCCTACTCATAACCACTGGATCCAAGCTTGGAGACACATGGCGCACTGATATTTGAGGTGCATGGTGAACTGCCTTTGGAAATCTGCATGTGAATATGTCAAGAAAAAAGAAATAAATGTTTTGGGGGACCTGGGATTCGAACCCAGGTCCCAATGATCATATGCACGCGTCCCTGCCACTCAGCCAAGTTATTTAATTCATTAGTGGAATACAAGACAATTATTATATATGAAAAAACAAGTCAATATGCTGAAATTATAAAAACGCGTGATTTTTCAAATTGCCCAGCCAGATGCTAACACGTCCTCGTCTTCTTCCGTTCTACCTGTAAAATAATATCAGATAGCGGGGGTTTTTAACCCCCACTAATTCCTGTACTCAAAAATAGCGAATAGAAGCATGATGAATATAAATATTTCGCGAGGTATGATTCTTGATCGTCTTGTTCTCACGATTTCAGTCATATGTCTTATAAGTCCTAATTTTTCCTGGATTGGAAAGCCCCAATTCAAACCTCACGGACCCTAAAAATTCAACTATGGCATCTTTTGATTCAGGACGTTATAATTCAATTCAATGATACCATTAGCTTCGTATGGTTCCTAGCAACACAAATCAAACACAAAAGCATGTTAAATATGCATGAATTAAGTTGTACGATTCTGAAATAAAAAAGCAAACCGTGAAACTGTGTGTGATGATTTTGTGAGCTTTAGTGCGTAAATTCAATTGCAAATCACTCCTGACACTTCCTGCAATGTGTTTGAATCAATAGAATGCCTTGAATTGGCCTGGAATGCAAAAATCAGTTTTGGTTTTTCTTGGAATTTCTTGAAATTGTATGGGGTCTTTCTGCAGTTTTCTCACGTCCATGAGATTAGGATTTGCTTGCATATATATAGAGGAAACGAATTAGGTCAAAAACTTGAGCAAGAATCCATTGCAATGATGATTATATCTTTGATTGAAAATCAAATATTTTTTATTTTTCATGATTGGAAAATGTTGCCAAATTTGGATGTTTTGTATCTTTGACTTTGTGCACGAATTTGCCATCATATCTTGACCATATTTGCTTCACAAATTGATTGAAAAATCAAATCTTGCATTTTCCTACAATTTAAATTAATTAAATGAATTAATATTAATTAAAAATCCAATTAATCAATAAAAATAAGAAAATAAATTCAATTAAGCTTGATGGGTCGTGCATAGGCCATGGATGAAGTTTCAAGAAGAGATTTGAGGCCCATTAGCAAAAATAAGGTGTTTTGAGCAAAGTTGACTTTTGCAAATTCATAAAAATTTCCCAACTTCTCCAATGCATATCTTGCTCCATTTTGATCATATGACCATGTTCTTGGACATTTTGGAAAGCTCTTGAAGTCCTCTAACCAATTCCTTTGGTCCCATGTCATTTGGATTTACCAATCTCAAGTTATGCCTTTTGACTTAAAGTGCACTTTTGTTGACTTTTGAAATTGACCTATAATGTCAAAATTGGTAACTTTTTGTGAGAGCATTTCTTGGACTTGGAGTGTGAAGATGGATTGTAGGAAATTACATCCCCTTCAAAATGAGCATTGTATGGGATTTTTATTACAAACCATGAAAAAGTTATGCCCTAGTCAAGATACAGTTGACTTTTCTGCTGTCCAAAAATAGTAACTTTTTGCATCTTGATGATTTTTGAGCTATCCTTGTGGAATCATGATCAAGACTTGATCAAATGATGATTGTGGACTCAAAATAAGATGTTGACCAAAAACTCTGACTTTTGACTGCAAAATGACCATTTTGCCCCTGCAGTTGACTGTGGATCAAATGGGGCTTTTGACTGTGCAAATTGGCACTGTGAGTCTTGAAACTTGGCACGTAGGTGCTTGAGAATGTATATAGGCCTATGAGACTTGATTGAATCATTGAAAACCCCAAATTCCTTGAAAGAACCAAAACCCTAATTTTAGCTGGCTTAGGAGGTGGTCTGACTATCTACCTCTTGAGCAAATCTGAGCAATTTTGAGGATCATATCTTGAGGAATATGGGAGGGCAAATTTTGGGGTACAACACACATATTCTGATTAATACAACTTCTGACTAACCATATCTTCTGATTAATACAACTTCTACTATCAGAACCTCTATTCTTTAATAGTGCAACGCAACTTCTAACTAACATACGTATAACATCATAACTTCTATCTTGCACTAATCTGACGCAACTCTTATCAACATACTCCTAATGTAAGAACTGCTACTTTTATTTCATCCTACTATTTTGATTCTTTTCCTGTTATCAACCTAATTAGGAATAGTATGCCTAACGCCATCCCTAATTGATTCATTGTTCTAGACAACAACTTCTGATATCCTCCACGTATGGTTCTGCATTTTTCACCACTGTAATGTTCCGCGTTTTCATCATTGCAGTATTATATGTTTTCTTCCCTGCATCTTTCTATGGGTTTCATAACTAATGCCTTAGAACTTAATATAATCATGATAATTCATCACCCATAATAACCCTATAATCTTACAGCATTTTAACAGCATCAAGACATCAATATTCACCAAAATTCATCAATCCTCATCATTCATCAATCATATATTCTCAATTCAAGAACAAGACAACAAGCACCTCTAACCCCACATATCAATTATCATAAACCCAATTAGAGATTCAGAACCCCACTCTTACCTTGGATTGAAGGTCACTCTACAATTTCCGGTTAGATTCACGTTCTTGCCGTTTTCCACTTTCTCTAGCAGCTTGCACGTTCTCTTCCAAATCCTTATTTCTTTCTACTGCTTCTTTCTTTCTATTCTAACAACAAATAATAAAATAACCCTATTATTCTATTATCTCCTTATTGGGCTTAAAACCAACACACCCCTTTATTACTTCTATTTCTTCAAAATAAGCCCACCTTAAATAATATTACACTTCTAATATTATTTCATCACATAATATTTTATCTCTAATATTATTTCTCCACTTAATAAAATAAATCCAATTAATTAACTATAACACATCTTCACAAATATTCCAAAAATAATTTAATTAAATAATTAATTAAATTACGGGTGTTACACTTTCTGATGGTCCATGGTATGACTTGAGTGTTGGGCGTTGGATCTGGATTGATGATGAATCCAATGGCTGGATGGTTGGATGTATGTTAGACGCCTGGCAACATAATGTACAGAACCTGCAATTAAATGTTAAGAAAAATAGAGAAAATGATGGGATGGTTAGGTGTAAATATAATAACATAAATAAAATATAAAAGAAATAAAGTGGTCTTTCTCAAACGCGTGCGTCATTATTCAAATGGACCAATAATAATTAGCCACGCTATCATCCTCTTCCCTGTCCGTCGTTTAAGACCAATTACTTTTACCTACAGACAAAACTCCATAGTTATAACCCTGTAAGTTTAAAAAATTCACCAGACGCATGATAAATTAATTCTAGTTATATAGATCTATTCGTTTTGATCTCACGAGCATCATGGTGTTCTTTTCTTGGCCCAATTTAACATGTATAGAGAAACCCTAAAATGGAAAAGCAAACCCTAACAATGGTGATCATTAATATATGCATCAAAACGCAAAATTAATTAAACCAAAACACCCCAAATGATGATACAAACATAATTCTATGCTTAAAAGTGATTAATCATGCGTAAATTGTAAAATCAAGTTCAAGATGGTATGTTCAAACCGTGGGTCTGTAAGTCGTGTTTCTTGATGTTTTTGGCCTTGAGAATGATTGGAATAGCTTCAGAACACGTCCAGGAATAGATTGCTGACTTTGGAATTACTTGAAACGGCCTATGGAAGAGAATACGGTCTGCGCTTTTTCTTCCAAAATTTTCAACTTATTTCCTTGTTTTCACGACCTCAAACCCTTTTTTATGCTTTAGAGATGTTAGGTATATATTATAGAATGATTTAGGTCAACAAAAACTGATCATATCTTTGCAAATTATGGAGATTTGATTTCATTCTTTGCCTTGTATGATTTGTTTCCAAAATAGACCAAATTAAGATCTTTTCCAATCAATTAGCCCTTGAACGAATTTTTTGATTTGCTAGTTGTTCATGGACTCATTATATGCTCATAAAATCAAATCTTTGATTTTATTTGATTATTCTACTATTTAAATTGATTTATTTTGATTTAAATGGATAAAAAATCAAAATAAATAATAAAAATAATAAAATAATAGATGGATAAGCTCAGGGGTTGTGGGTCATCTTAGGAACAAGTTTAAAACAAGAAAACATGGGCCCATTTGGAAAAAAAAGTCATTTTGATCAATATTGACTTCATGCACATTTCCAAAAATTGGTCAATTTTGACAATACATATCTCCCTCAATTTTAACCCTAAGAGGGTGTTCTTGGACTTTTTAGAAAGCTTATGATGTCCCCTAAACAACCCTTTTGGTATCATCTCAATTGGGTCTTCCATGTTCATGTAATAAGCTTTGACCCAAAAGGTGTTTTTGTTGACTTTCCAAAAGGACCTATAATGTAGAAATTCATATCTTTTTATGAGTGCAGATTTTAAACTTGGGGGCTGAAGATGAGTTATAGGGAACTTCATCCTCTTAAAAATGAGCCTTGGATGGAAATTTTCTGATAAAGTATGAAGAAGTTATGCTTGGTCAAAGTTTGGTTGACATTTCCTAAGAAACCCTAATTTAGCAACTTTTGGGTTTTGACGAGTTAGGAGCATTTCTTGAGGAATCATGATCAACCCTTGACCAAATGATGGATATCACTTCAAAATATTGATGTTGACCAAAAATCTTGAAGTTTGACTATATGTGGGCCACAGTTGACTTTTAACCTAGTTTAGTTGATTCTCAAGCATCTGAGTAGTTGATTGAGCAAACTTCTTGTGCAAGGCTTGAAATTTGACATGGAGAATCTTGGGAACATATTAGGACTTTGGAAAGAATTTTGGGCCTATGTGATCCACACATCTTGATGAAAGTGGAAACCCTAATTTGAGACACACTGCCTTAGGAGAGAGTTTGTTTGGTCAACTCTTGGGCAAACTTGAGAAAATTGAGGACCTTTAGGAGTATGTATTGAGTAAAATGAGAGGGAAAATTTCGGGGTACAACAGGTAAGAAGCCCCATCATTGGATGTGAAGGGATTGGCGTGGGTCATCGAATAATCATGATAGCAATGTTGTGAGATATCTTAGCATTTCTCTTGAGGGACTAAGATCATTTGTAAGGCAACATTCAAAGCGTCATTGAGGACTGTGATCTTGTATTTTTTATTGTTTTTGCTAAGACGTCTCACATGCATAACATGACTATTTTTCATAAGGCAACAAGTGGAGTTAACCCTATAGGTGCATGTGTGCAAAGTGTGTTTGATTGCATGCGTTTTTGTCTTTTGATCAGGGTGGTCTACTTGTTGATTTTATCTTGCCATACACCCTAATTACTAACATTTTGTATAAAGTCAAAAGTGCAGAAAGATAAAATCCTACACTATTACAACCATATTTAATTGCATGAAAATATAAAGGCAAAAATAAGGTAAAAGCAATAAAATGGATCTTTCAATTTAGGGCAGCAAACCCTTCAATTCTGCACTTTTTGGCTCTCTTCGATCTGGCCTGAAAAGGGTTGAAGGCATGGCCTTCGATTGGGGCCTAGAGGCCAGCATGTTGTGTCTTTCGATTGGGGCCTGGAGGCCAACATGTTGTGCCTTCCGTTTGGGGCCTGGAGGCCAACATGTAGTGCCTTTCATTTTGGGCCTGGAGGCCAATATGGAAGCCAAAGGCTTCGTTTCCAACTTCCCGCTTCCCGTTTCTTTCTATGAGTTTGAATAGCAACATGTCCTAAGGCAATGCAAACATCACCTTAGGGCCAGGTTAGTCTTTAAAGCATGTTTAAATATACAAAGAGCAAAAACCAAGAAGGTTGTTAACCATGAAGCATATTAAAATGATGGAAACAAAAAGAAGAGCAATAGTATGTACATGTTTGAAACGAAAAGGAACTGCATTTACATTTTATGCAAGAAACGAAGAGTTCAAGGTTTAGAACAACTTACCTTGTTGTAAGCTAGAGCGTGTGTTGGACCTTCAAGTGGTTGAAATAGATGCTCCTGGATTCGAAGGAAAGAAACATGTGTGATGTTCCTTTGACTGGATTCGAAGTTCAGGAGGTGTTAGGGTGGTGTTTGTTATTTCTGGATTCAAAGGAGAAGAACAAGTGTAGTGTTCTTTCTACTGGATTCGAAAGAAAAACAAAGTGTGGGGATTGTTTCAGATTTGAAAGAGAAAAAGAAACTAGTGTTGTGTTTCTTTAGATTCTGGGTTTGGGTGTGTATTTAGTGTTTGGGAATCCTGAGAGTTTGATAGTTTTTTGAAGGTTCTTCCCACACAGCCAAAATCTGCCAGCATTTTCTCTTGTTGCCCCCCCCCCCCCCCCCTTTGATGTGCAAATGAACTCTCTATTTATAGAGAGAGAAAATTCGAACGAACAGTTTTGTGAAAGAATAAAATAATGTTTCTTTAAAAGGCCAACATCCACTTGTGTCAACTTTTTATAATCCCAAGATAAAAATACCAAAATCAATGGTTTAGATGAGTGACTCCTAGTTTGTAGGGGGAAAATGTGCAGAAGAGACGGGCACAAGGCTCAAAAACTTTCTAAAAAGGTAGTGATGTCATCAAAAGCAAGTTGGCTTGAAGAACAATTTAATATAGAGTGAGGCACAAGTTGGAGGCCTATATAGCCTGACCTATGGACAACTTGACCCTTTTAATCGAATCCTTCATCTTTCCATAACCTTCGACCAGACTCAACAAAGCAACATTCGTTTCCACCAGTTGTGTGTCCTTTGAATAGACCAAGTGTGTGTTCTTCAAATGTCCCTCTTCAGTTGAATATGCCATATTGAGTTAACAGGTTTTGATGGTTAGCAGGTTTTTTTGAGTTTGTTGATGGTTTACTATTTTGGTTGGTTTGAGACTTGTGGTTTTTTGAGTTTGGTGATTTTTTGTATTTGATGATGGTTCAGATTTGAGACCCCCCAACTCTCAGTTGCTGGAACGCCACCAATCTCGCTAATCGAGTTTCTAAAGTTTTTTTTTGAAAAGGTGAAGTTCTGCTATCCTTAAAACTTAACGATTTTACTAATTTTCAATTTGTTACGTTTTCTGTTAATCAAATTTGTTATCCATTGAAATGTAGGAATTAGTTTTAAGGGTTCGCGAGAAAGAGGAAAAGTTCATACCTGTTGAAATTCTTTCTGTGAAATGGAAAGGGGACGGCGAGATTGAGGACGGTTCTCCTTGGTGGCCGGAGCTGCGCGGGGGGAGGAGATGAGGATGAAGGCGTTGGTGTTTCTGACTCTTTGGTAACTTCTCCTATTTTGATGTTGGTTATCTTAGTTTTCTGGATTTTGTGGCTTGTTACTATTTTTTCTGTTAATCAACCTTGTTATCCATTGAAATGCAGAAATTAGTTTTAAGGATTCATGAGAAAGAGGGAAAGTTCATACCTGTTAGAGACTTTTTGTGAAATGGAAAGGGGACGGCGAGATTGAGGACGACGCTCCTTGGTGGCCAAAGTTGCGCGAGGGGGGAGAGATGAGGATGAAGGCGTGATTTTTTTGGTAACTTTCTTCTGTTTTCTTTGTTGAATGATGAGGATTACTGTTTAATGGATTTTGGGATTTTTGTGATTGTTTTGTTGGATGGTTAACTGTTTTTGCCTTTGAAACTTGTTACAAGTTTTTTGAGTTTGGTGATGTTTCTATCTTTAGTCGTTTGAGGCTTACTGATGTTTTTGGGTTTGATAATTTTTTCTGGTTTTTTTCTGAGTTTGAGGTTTGGATACTGGTTTTTTTTCCTTTGATGGTAGTTCTAGGCTTGTTACAGGTTTGAGACTTGTGGTTTTTTTTTTTTTCCAGCTTGAGACTTTGACATGTTTTTTGCTTCTCAAGCTTGTTTCAAGTTTTTGGGTTTGATCTTTCTATATCTTTTTCGCTTGAGACTTCTCTAATGTTATATTGGCCCTGCTTCTGTTAAATTCATATTCAAAATGGTGGGAAACCCACCAATTGAATATTTTCAGTATATTGTTCTTATGGCCTTTTTGTTGCAGTTTTGTTTTTTAGCACATTCTGTGCGACTTGTGACAGGCAGGGCAGCAAAGTTGTGCATCCCAATAACCTAGGTGACTTCTTTCCTCTCTTCTCTCTCAATGACAATAAGAAAGAAAATTGCGTTTTGCCCTTTTTTTTCCAATTCTGAAAGGTTTGCAATGGAAAATGATGATTTATGCTTCTCAAGCCAGCTTTTATTTGACTTAGCTATTTATGTTGCCATACTTCTGCACTGCTGCCTGCTTTAGCTTTTGTTGATGATGTTTGTTGTTTGCTACATTGCTGCCTCGTTTTTGTTGATGTTGTTTGGGCATTCTGTTTGATTCAGTTTGCGCCTTTTGTTTGGACAGTTTTGTAGCATTTGTTTGATTCAGTTTTGCTGTTTGTTTGGACAGCTTGTAGCATTTCTTGGACAGTTTGGCTGCATTGTAGCATTTTTTTCTTGTTTGGACAGCTTTGTAGCATTTTTGCTTGTTTGGACAGCTTTGTAGCATTTCTTTCTTTCTTTCTTTCTTTTGTGAACCAAGAAGGATCGCCTTCTTGTGATTTGCAAATATGGGAAATAAAATTGTGATGAATAATGGCATTCTGATTCCATTCTTGCAAACCTTAATGATGAATAGCATTTAAAATCTTTGTTCATGCCCAAATGATTTTGTACTAATCACATTTTCTTTCTTTTGTTTTCATGTGAGCAAAATTGGATGTGACAAAGCAAGGGAGACAAGAACTCTATGGCAAGCAAGGAAGTCTTGGAGATAAGAAAAGGAACTTCAGTCAAACTTAGGCATAGATTAATTCTCCTAGGCCAATCAAGCATTTAGATTTTCTTTGTAATTTAGAAAAATCATTCTTGTATTGTATCCAATAATTGTATCAATTCATTTTCAAATACGATAAGTTGTAAAACCTAAAGTATTTAAAAGAATAAATTGTTTTGTAACAATGTATGAAATTGGAGAAAACCTTGAGTTATAACATGAAATATTTTGTTGTCACTTGAAATTCTTTATCAACAACAACTTGTAATTTCACATCCTAATTGATTTTTGAAATGCCCAATCAAGATATTTGAAGTAAAATGTTCCAGTCTGGTAACTTAAATTCCAAGTAATCTCAATAATTTTGTAACACGCACTGTATATTCCATTTCCTAACCAAGCAAATGTTTTAAAAGACGCAAATCATCTGATTAACCTGGATCAAAATCATGGTCGTCCCAAATGACAGTCTTAACCTCCATCTCTTGTCCCAAACAAAACATGCTATGAGAATAAACATTAACCTTTTCAGTAAACTTGAGGAAGCATGAAGACCTGTGAAAACCAATTGAATTTATGAGAACTCATTTTCTTTTGAGGATTGCAAGAAAAACCCTAATTGCTGGTTTACTGCCACAAAAGAGAATCTGTCTGGTTGATTTCTGAGCCAACTTGATTATCTGAGAAACCCTAGGGTTGTGTCTTCTATGAAAAATAGGAGGGAAAATTTTGGGGTACAACACAAACCAATTCAAACCACAAACTCATTAACGAGAGATTTGTCGAATGACAATTCAATAACCAATCTCTATGGATTCGATAACTTCCTGAAAGAATATTTCCAAACTTTTGCTTGCCGCTTTACCGCTTCAGCAAAATGGCGCCGCTGCCAGGGATTGGTTATATTAGATATCATTGCGATATTTCTTTAGTTTTTGAGTTTTGTAAATAATGTATATGTTGTATAGAATTTACAGATGAACTTGTATATTACTTGTGCCTTTACTTGTACATGTTTTGTGTTTACTTTCCATACTTTTGCATTTATGTGTTTTTCTTTGTTTTCACGTATTGTTGTAAATTGTCTCGTTTTCGTAACATTTGTTGTGTGGTTGTCAGGACACTTTCTTTAGGTTTTCACGGTGTTACAATACCATGGCATGACGAGAAGAAGTTACTAGCTCGCACAATAAAGGTTTCGTGCTTATGACGTAAAACAAGCATGTTTTTGTTTGTATTTGTTTATGTGTGTGGTGACTTGTGTTTTAACAAGTAAAAATAGGACATGCTCTAAATTTCAAATCTTCACTTTTCAACTTGTTAATTCACTTTTACCCGTTTATTTTGTTATGTCAAATTGTGTTTTTCTGAAAGCTTGTCGTGTTTATCTTGAGGAAGTTCGTATGTTGTAAATATTTTATGCTTTGTAGATGAGTTTTTGGTGAAGTGGAGGCTTGGTGAAAATGCAGTAAATTTATTGGTTTTTCTGCATTTTCCTGATCATGCTTAGTGCTCTGTTAGCGTTTAGCGCACTCTGCTATTTTGCGCCAGTGAATTCTTTTTGTTTCACTTGGTCGTCATTTTTCCCACTTCCACCAAAGCTTTGTAGTAGTAAATAAAATTAGTTGTTTTTTAATTCTTTTGTTGTTTTTTATCAAATTTTGGTCCGGTAACTTGAAGAATTTTAAGGTAATTTTCCGAGTTTGATCGTTTCAACTCACAGATGTATGGTAATGATATTATTTTGAAGTTGGTACACGTCAGGTACTCGTTTATCGCTTTCTATAACATAACATGTTTAGGAAACTTTTCATTTGTATAATTACCATGCCATTCATTCTTTTTGCATTGCTTGCTCATGACTTGAATCACTTTAGTTCCCTTTTTATCCATAAATGTGAGGAAGCTTTCCATTGTTCATATATGTTGGAGGCTACATTCTTGTTTTAATGGGATTTTATTATGTTTAATATTTTGTTTGTGTTGGTTGTATGAATGCATGAAAATGATCAAGGCATTTTGTTTGATTTTGAGCACAACTACCTTGGCCAAATATTCAATTCACCTTGTGAGTGTGTGATCATTTGTTAGCCCCTTTGAGCTTTTGTCAATATCCATGTTTATTTGAACTTGATACTTGTCTATGAGTGTTTAGTTCACATTTTTTATGGATGTTGATTCTTTTGTTTCTTGAACCCTCAACTATTTATTGTTGTATGAATTTTTACCTTTCCTTAGAAAGTAGGGAGTATTCACATATTAATGTTGGTTGAATTCAAGTTAGAGAGAGCAATGTTTGCTCATTTATATTGAGGTTGCTATGAGGTTGAGAAGAAGAAAGAGAAAATAAAAGAAAAAAAGTGAAAAAGAAATATTAGAAAAAGAAAGATTAGAAAAAGAAAGAAAAAAAGATGAAAAAGATTTGAAAAAGAAAAACAAAAAGAGTATGGAATAATGTTGTATTGAATAAGTGATGTGTGTTGGTTTGATATTTTGGATGAAGAAGAAGTTTGTTTGAAATTATTTTGTTTGAGACTCTGAAAGTAATTTCACCCTTAGGTTTAGGAAAGTTTTTGTTTCGATTAACTTTAGGACTTATCACTTGTTTGTTAACCAAGCCACATTACAACCTTCTTGCCTTTGTATTTTTAATATGAGTTTTTGGATGAATGTACAATTTAGTCTATTGTTTACAAGATTGTGGATGAGTGTAAAAAATTCTCACCATTGTGTGTTTTTCATCTACCGATGAATGTTTGCTAGGTGTGATTCATGATTGAGTTTTTTTTTTGTTTTAGAATGTTTAGTATGATATTTGTACTTAGGATTTGTTTTATTTATATATTCTCGTTGTTGGATTGTGGTAAGTAATTACTTTGCGTGTGCGTTTTTGTTTGAACCATACATTTGTTTTCAGTTTTCTAAAACTTGTTGGTTTATGATTCTTTGGTTGGTTTCATTTTGTTTCTTTTGGTTATTTGACTTTGTTTGAGGACAAACAATGTTTTAACTTGGGGACAGTTTGATAAGTGCAAAAGTGTAGTTATTTTATATATACTTTTTGTTGCCCTTATCGACTCTTTGTTTGTAATTTCGGTTGAATAACCCCAGTTTTTGTTGTAAATATGTCTAATTGTGTTTTGTGTATATAATGTACCGTTTGATAGTTTTGTATTCAGTTTGTAGGTAATTGAGCATTGTTGAAGTAAGAGGAATAAAATCTCCAAGATGTCTTTTTGGATCAATAAAGGAAAAAGGCCAAGATTGGAGGCCAGATGAAGTTATGTAGTGGAAGCAACAAAAGTTGTTGAACTGTCATGCATCGTCGGGCAAAATATCTGTTGTCGGGCGACTTTAGAAGACCAATTTTGATGTTGCCTCTGCCTTTTTTCACCGGGCGACGTGAGTCTGCCGCCAGGAGACGTTAGATATTTTTCATCAGATGAAGACGTGGATTATCCTGAGTCAAGTGTATAGAGGTCATCGTCGGGCGACGTGAGTTGTATTGCTGAGCGATTTTTGCGAAACAAAATTTCCTTATATTTTCCTTTTCTTTTCATTTGGAGAGTTATGATTTTAGGGGTGAGTTTTTGTTCTTCCAACTCCATTGACCTCATTTTTATAGTGGATTAGCTTAGATAACAACTATGGAGCTTGCTTACGAATGATTCATGGTGAATTGCTCTTCGACCGACTCTGACAATTCAAAAGATTTGTGGTTCATTTCTCTTCCTCGTTATGTTTTCTCTATTAGTTGGGTTTGTACATGTATTTACTCTGAACTTATGTATATTTGTCGCCCATGGTGTTATATTAAACTTGCTTTATAAATCTTTGTCGATTATTGTCTTGGATTTTTGCTATGTTTTAGGGATTTGGGTTCTTATAGACATATACTACTTAGATTCTTATCTAGGATGATTATTTGTTAGTTTCCAAACTCTAGAGATATATTTAGAGTTATCATTCACATAGAGTATCAGAGCTTAATGCATGTGTGTTGGTTGTGTTGTACTGAGAGATCGTCAGTGCGAGTAACACGATGGTCTTTTGTGTTGTTAAGAAGGTAGAGAGAGATCACTTCTGAGATGATACATTCATTCTCTTAATTTGGGTTAGAAATGACTTAGGTTGTGAGTGATATGTGGTGACATTGATAAGTATTGTTAGGTTGCGTATAACTCGTCGATAGGTTTAAGTCTGTGATGAGTGGAGTATATGCACGCTTGATAAGTTCTTCCTTAGTTTTTACTTTTGTTTACATTTATTTTCGGTTGATAACATTTTCTTTACATACCAATTCAAACCACTAACTCATTAACGGGAGATTTGTTGAATTATAATTCAATAACCAATCTATGTGGATTGATAGTTTCCCGGAAGAATATTTCCAAACTTTTGCTTGTCGCTTTACCGTTGCAACAATGGTATGTACTAGACCTAACATAACATATGCAACAAGTCTTGTAAGCAGGTACATGGAGAATCCTGGAAAGGCTCACTGAAAAGCATTAAAGTGGATTCTAATGTACATAAATGAGTCTCTAAACAGAGTCCTAATTTATGGTGGAGCCTGTGGTGAAGACGGTAAAGTAGTAATCAAAGGATATGTCGACTCTGATTATGCAGGTTGTATGAATTTCAGAAAATCTATTTCTAGATATATCTTCACTATGTTTGGTACAATAATCAGTTGGAAAGCGACGCTTCAGAAGGTTGTTGCCTTATCAACCACTAAATAAAAATATAGTGACCTCACTGAAGCTTTGTAAGAAGCATTGTGGTTTAAAGGTTTTTCTAAGGAGATAAAACTTCAAGGTAAAGTTATCATTGTTAAATATGATAGTCAAAGTATAATACACCTGTCAAAGAATTCAGCCTATCATGAGCGAACCAAGCACATTGACGTGAGGCTGCATTTCTTCAGAGAGGTAATCAAACATGGAGAAGTCCAATTTCTAAAGGTTTGGACTGATTGCAATGTTGCTGATATGTTCACCAAGACATTGCCAAGTTGTAAATTTTTCCATTATATGCAGTTGATAAAGCTGCATGAAGAAAGCTAGTTTGTTCCTTTATGCTAAAGAGTTTTTTCTAAGGTGGAGATTTGTGAGATATTGGATCAAACTCTAGTATGTTCAAAGGGTAGCTTCTTTGTTCTACAATTCGACAGGATCTAAGCATGAGGTCGAAGTTGGTTCACATGTTGGGGTCGAAAATATGCAATGTTGTAGTCGAAGTATGTCCAAGTATACAGTAGTCAAAATGCTAGGATTGTTAGCATGTCGAATTGGGTCTGTTTGTTATGCCTAATTATTTAAGTTAGCATGTTCCTTGAGTTAGCTTGTAATGGGTTTGCGTGTAAAAACCCATTAGTTTAGTGTGTTAGTTTTCTTATAAATAACATATTAGTCTCTCATCATTGCACACTGCAAATCCTAATTAGGGCGAGAGATTATTTATTATTCTGTAACACTTGTAATCTTGTTTCAAAGAGAAAGTAAAGAATAACACTTTATATCAAATCTTATTGTTTTCTTCTTTTCTACCTTTAGGGGTTTCTTGTCGTCAAAGGAAACATTTATACTTTATCATTCTGGTATCGTTTTTCACAACATTAAACATAGTGAAAATGGTATTCATGTTCATGTTCATATTAATAATAATATTAAAGATCAACATGCACGTACAATAAGTATAAAGTGAAGGAAAAATAATAAAGAGACAAAGAAATATAGAACCTGGAAATAAAACTGAATAATAATAAGAAACTGCTCCGAACAGAGACTTTATCCGTTAGAAATGCTTGAAACAAATTGCTAGAAAATAAACTCTGAAAAATTATGTCGACAAGATTGGTAAAACTACAATATTAAAAGACACTGGTTTGCTCCAAACTTAACTCTAAATTTACACTAATTCCTCGATGTGAAAAATTAAGTGCTTTTATAAATAAGTAGTTTTTTTGGGTTAAAATATTAGCAAGCTTGGATAGCAATTCTAAGTCTTAAAAGGCCTATTTATAGGCTAAAATTCGTGATAGAAACTGATAAAATTATGTTAATGTAGGGGAGTAAAAATAGTAATATTAAGCAACTGCAACTTAAAATGGCGAAAACTGGTCTTTAATACCCTGATGGGCGTCATGGCCATGACGAGCCACCCGTCATCCTGCTAGGAGCGATGACGAATGTCATTAGGATAACAACTTGTCCGTCAGCATGCTAAGGTGTTTTTCTTCTTTTTGTTGACTTTTTGTGACTGGCTTGACCTCCCAAAGCACTACAAGAAAATCACGTTTTAGTTGCAAACTTTTAGCGTCGGCCCCGACTCCTACGCGAGTAGCGATACCATTATGTCTCAGATAGCCGACGCTAACAACTTTAAGTATTTTTAATTTTTTTAAAGATAATTAATATTAGTGTCGGCCCCAACTAACACTAAATATGCATTTATTTAATTTTATTTATAATAACTCATTTAATGTGATATAAGCGTCGGTTGGATGCTCTTTTAATTTATTTGTTTATTTAAATTTTTTTTAATGTCAGTTGGGGTCGACGCTAATGTTGGTGCGTAAAATTTTCATTTCTCATCACATATTTCATTTGCCTCCTTTTTTTTAATTGTTTATTTGAGTAATTTTTTTACATATTAGCGACGGTCATAGTAGACGCTAATATTAGAGAGAGAAATTTTATTTTCTTCATATATTTCGTTTGGCTCCTTTTTGTTGGTTTTAACTAATAAATATTTTTTATTAATAGAGAAGGTTTTGGCCGATGCTACCATTTATTTATATATTTATTTATAAAAAATATAAGAAATTACTAATAAAAATAAAATTAATATATTTTATTTGTTTTTCTCAAACATTACTTAAAATTAAACTTGAAAAACAATAAAAAATATAATGAGCAAACAAGTTTATAAAATTTATTTTAAGATAAATAGGATATAAAAATTAATAAAAAAATAATTACTAAAACAGTTGTATTCTGGACATCTAAGGACAAAACATTGGAGTTGCTCTTAGTTTTTGCTAGTAACATTAGGCACTCCTAGTAAAATAAATATTGAAACATCAACAAACAATTAACTTATTCGTGTTTTCTTTATATTTTTATCAACATTGATATATTATGATTTTTTGAATTTGATTTGACTTAATGTATTATTTTATATCTATTGTTATAATTTTGGATTTAAAGTGTTTTAGACAAATTAAAAGGGTAGCAGAAAATTTTTTCAAAAAGTTATTGCTATAAACTTTTATTTATGGTTGGATAAAACAAAAGGTCCAAACAATAAAACAGTAAAGAGACTAATGTTGGAAACTCACTAAAGTCTACGATGAATTTCTATCACAATGATAATTTAATTATTAGACAAATAAAGAAAGAAGACAAGACAAATAATTTCTGCAGAGTTTCTCTCTACTTACAAACTGTGAAAACTTTATTATTCACTTTGCAACTGCAAAATACTGTGAATGACTTGCTTGACTTGCTTACAAAAATAGGGGTTACTCTCTCTATTTATAATTGAGCTTACACCCTAATCCCAAATCTCAAATCCCAAAATATCTATTTTGTTACTAAATTAAATCAAATCTATTCTAGATTTAAATCAAATCTATTTAAATCTAAAAAAATCTAATCTTTTCGACACTATGAATTACAATTTAACACACTACCTAATTAATTGTGTCTAAACTATCTATATTCACCATGACTCTTAGCCTTCTGAATACTTCGACTTGCGCTCCCTTCGTCATAATGTTTGCAATCTGATTCTTAATTCTGCAGTGTTCCAAATTCATCTTCCTATCTGCTACCTTCTCTCGAAGATAATGGAACCTCATTTCTATGTGCTTACTTCGACCATATGCTATTGAGTTCTTAGCCAGATTTCTAGCTGACAGGCTGTCGATCTTCATGGTAATTGCTCAATGATCTTTCCCTGTTATCTCTTCGACCAAGTTTACCATTCAAGTTGCTTGACATGCACAAAGAGAAGCAACTATGTATTCTGCTTCACATGATGATAATGCCACTACTAGTTCCTTTCTTGAATTCCAAGCAACTGGTGTACCACCTAGCATTAACATATATCTTACTGTTGACTTTCGATCTTCAGCATCACTACACCAACTCGAATCAGTGTATCCCACTAACTTGCATTATTTTCCTTTATCAGTTACAGGAAACAAAATGCCATAATCGAAAGTTCCTTTGAGATACCTTAGTATCCTCTTCACTGCTGCTAGATGTGATACCTTTGACTTCTGCATGAATCTACTTACCATACCTACACTATATGCTAAGTCAGGCCTTGTATGACAAAGGTATCTCAATGATCCAATAAGTCTTCTGTATTGGGTTGGATCAACATCATCTTCATCTGTATCTTTCAATAGTTGCAGTGTTGGTTCTGCAGGTGTCGAAGTTGAGTTACATTCTTCCATCTCAAACCTCTTGATAACTTCTCCTGCATATCTTCTTTGATGTATCATCAAATCTCTACTGCTCTTGTAGAATTCGATACCAAGGAAATATGAAATCTCACCCAAGTTAGACATTTCGAATTCCTTGCTGAGATCACCTTTGAAGTCTTCGATCTCACTTTTACAACTACCTGTTATCAACAAATCATCTACATAGAGACATAGTATAAGCAATTCACTCTTGCTTCTTCTTACATATACTCCATGTTCAGTTATGCCCTTTACAAATTCCTTCTCCCTTAGGAAACTATCAATTTTCTTATTCCAAGCCCATGGAGCTTGTTTCAATCCATACAGGGCTTTATGCAGCTTGTACACCTTTCTTTCTTCGCCATGTTTCATAAATCCAACTGGTTGTTTAACATAGACTTCTTTGTCTAAAGGTACATTTAGGAATGCACACTTCATGTCCATCTGACATATGTGCCAACTGTTTATTTCTGCTAGACCAGCAACCAACCTGATTGTTTTGATCCTAACAACAGGTGCAAAAACTTCATCGAAGTATATTCCTTCTTTCTGTAGAAATCCTTTCGCCACAAGCCTTGCTTTGTGTCTAATTACTTCCCCTTTAGAATTCGTTTTCACTTTGTATACTCACTTGACACGAATTGCCTTCTTTCCTTGAGGCAATTTGACAAGTGACCAAGTGTTGTTGTCTTCGATAGACTTCACTTCTTCATTCATTGCTTTCACCCACTTTTAATCCTTCAATGCTTCAGTTGCATTAACATGTTCGACATCTACATAGAAAGCATAATGTACCAGCTCACCTTCATCATTTATCACGTCATCTGATGTAATCACATAATCTTGCAATCTTGCAGGCATGCGTCTTGTTCTTTGAGGTCTGCTTGTACTTGGTATATCTGCTGGTTCCTCTTGTCAAACTTCTCTTTCAACTTAAGTTTCTGTTTCTTCGAATAGGATTCCCACTGAATCTTTCTTGACATTTTTAGTCCAATCCCATTATTTAAACTCATCTATGATCACGTCCCTACCGATCACAATCTGATATTTCACTGGATCAAACAACTTGTAGCCTCTTGTCAAATGATATCCAACTAGAATCATTTGACTTGACTTGTCATCAAGTTTTCTTCTCAACTGATTTGGCACATGTCTATGTCCAATAGATCCAAATACCTTCAGATGACTCAAGCTAGGCTTCACACCAGACCAACATTTTTCTAGAGTAATTCCTTCTAACTTCTTTGTAGGACATATGTTCAAAATGTATGTTGCAGTCGAAACAACTTCACCCAAAAACTCTTTAGGTAAATTCTTGCCTTTCAACATACTTCTCACCATATTCGTGATGGTTCAATTCTTCCTTTTTGCAATTCCAATTCTTCTCCGCATACAAGAAGGGAAAGACTTGTCGAAATTGAAAAAGGAAGAGCTTCAAGGGACGCTTGAATCTCATGAACAAAGAATGAACAAAAGAGCTGCAGGAGAATCGAAGAGTGATGTAGCCTTGCAAGCACATTCAAAAAAAGAGACCAAAGGCAAAGGAAATTGTTTCGACAGAGGTAGAGGTGGCTACAACAAATCGAGTGGTAGAGGAAACCAGATTGAAGGAAACGTGTCGAATCAAATAAAACCATACCAAGGAAACCAAAGAGGTGGTGTTGCAAATAGAGGAAGAGGTGGTGGTCGAAAACCTGATAAGAGTCACATTCGATGTTACAATTGTCAAAAGTATGGTCACTATTCGAGTGATTGTCCAGAAAAACGAAAGAATCAAGAAAGTGATGCAAAGCTTGTAAAACATGAAGAAGAAGAAATGATGTTGATGGTCACAACAAAAGATAAAGATAGATTCAAGGACCAATGGTACTTGGATTCAGGATGCTCATCACATATGTCTGAAAGGAAAGACTGGTTTGTCAACATAAAGCCCTCAACGAAAAATATGGTAAAATTTGCAAATGACAATACCCTAGTAGCTGAAGGTATTGGTGATGTTATGATTATGAGGAAAGATGGCAAGAGGTCAGTAATTTCCAATGTATTGTACATACCAGGCATGAAGAGAAATTTTCTCAGTATATGGCAGTTGGTCGAAAATAATTATAAAGTGTTAATCAAAGATAAGATGATGAGAGTCATTGATGCAATGGGAGATTAATCTTGAAGGCTCCTATGTCTCAGAATCGAACCTTCAAGATTGAACTAAATGTGATAAAGCACAAGTGTCTTTCGACTGCAGTTAGCAGAGATGAATGGATATGGCATTATAGACTAGGCCATCTCAGCTTCAGAGACATCAGAGATTTGAAGAGAAGAAATATGGTTTCAGGATTTCCAGAAATTGACATTCCAAACGAGGTATGTGAGGAATGTGTGCAGGTGAAGCAACACAAGAATAGCTTCAGCAAGGATGCAGGAAGCAGGTCGAAGGCTAGTCTTGAAGTCATAAACTCTGATGTATGTGGACCAATCCAGGTGGATTCGATGGGAGGTAACAAATACTTTGTTACATTCATAGATGATTTCAGTCGAAAGTTGTGGACTTATCTGATCAAGAAGAAAA
Organism: Vicia faba; assembly: GCA_948472305.1. Lineage (NCBI taxonomy): Eukaryota > Viridiplantae > Streptophyta > Magnoliopsida > Fabales > Fabaceae > Vicia > Vicia faba. The sequence continues at coordinate 198,186 of CATIWC010000333.1, read as the reverse complement.
GTGAAGTGATCGAAGTATTTTCCAAGTTTAAGTTTATGGTCGAAAGATAAATCTGTCGAAAACTCAAAGTTTTGAGAACTGATGGTGGTGGAGAATATGTGTCGAAAGACTTCGACAGACTATGTGAAAAGGAAGGGATTGTGCATGAGGTGGTGCCACCCTATACTCCACAACAAAATGGAATTGCAGAAAGAAAGAATCGAACCATCATGAATATAGTGAGAAGTATTTCGAAAGGTAAGAATTTACCTAAAGAGTTTTGGGGTGAAGTTGTTTCGACTGCAACATACATTTTGAACAGATGTCCTACAAAGAAGCTAGAAGGAATTACTCCAGAAGAATGTTGGTCTGGTGTGAAGCCTAGATTGAGTCATCTGAAGGTATTTGGATCTATTGCACATAGACATGTGCCAGATCAGTTGAGAAGAAAACTTGATGACAAGTCAAGTCAAATGATTCTAGTTGGATATCATTCGACAGGAGGCCACAAGTTGCTCGATCCAGTGAAAAAGAAGATTATGATCGGCAGGAACGTGATCATATATGAGTTTAAAGAATGAGATTGGACTGAAAATGTCAAGAAAGATTCTGTGGGAATCCTTCTTGAAGAGCCAGAAACTCAAGTCGAAAGAGAAGTTCGACAAGAGGAACCAGCAGATATACCAAGTACAAGCAGGCCTCAAAAAACAAGACGCATGCCTACAAGATTGCAAGATTGTGTGATTACATCAGATGATGTAATAGATCATGAAGGTGAGCTGGTACATTATGCTTTCTATGCAGATGTTGAACCCGTTAATGCAGCTGAAGCATTGAAGGATTCTAAGTGGGTGAAAGCAATGAAGGAATAAGTGAAGTCTATCGAGGACAACAACACTTAGTCACTTGTCGAATTGCCTCAAGGCAATAAGGAAATTGATGTCAAGTGGGTATACAAAGTGAAAACGAATTCAAAAGTGGAAGTAACTCGACACAAAGCAAGGCTTGTGGCGAAAGGATTTCTACAGAAAGAAGGAATATACTTCAATGAAGTTTTTTCACTTGTTGCTAGGATTAGAACAATCAGGTTGGTTGCTGGTCTAGCAGAAATAAACAGTTGGCACATATGTCAGATGGACGCGAAGTGTGCATTCCTAAATGGACCCTTAGAAGAAGAAGTTTATGTTAAAAAACCAATTGGGTTTGTGAAACATGACGAAGAAAGAAAGGTGTACATACTGCATAAAGCCCTGTATGGATTAAAACAAGCTCCAAGAGCTTGGAATAAGAAAATTGATAGTTTCCTAAGGGAGAAGGAATTTGTAAAGTGCACAACTGAATATGGAGTATATGTAAGAAGAAGAAATAGTGAATTTCGTATACTATGCCTCGATGTAGATGATTTATTGATAACAGGTAGCTGTAATAGTGAGATCGAAGACTTCAAAGGTGATCTCAACAAGGAATTCGAAATGTCTGATTTGTGTGAGATTTCATATTTCCTTGGCATCGAATTCTACAAGAGCAGTAGAGATTTGATGATGCACCAAAGAAGATATGCAGGAGAAATTCTCAAGAGATTTGAGATGGAAGAATGCAACCCAACTTCGACACCTGCAGAACCAAGACTGCAATTGTCGAAAGATGCAGATGAAGATGATGTTGATCCAACCCAATACAGAAGACTTATTGGATCATTGAGATACCTTTGTCATACAAGGCCAGGCTTAGCATACAGTGCAGGTAGTGTAAGTAGATTCATGCAGAAGCCAAAGGTATCACACCTAGCAGCAGTGAAGAGGATACTAAGGTATCTCAAAGGAACCTTCGATTATGGCGTTTTGTTTCTTGTAGCTGATAAAGGAAAAGAAGAAAGTTAGTGGGATACACTGATTCGAGTTGGTGTAGTGATGCTGAAGATCGAAAGTCAACAGCAGGATATGTGTTTATGCTAGGTGGTGCACCAGTTGCTTGGAATTCAAGAAAGGAACCAGTAGTGGAATTATCATCATGTGAAGCAGAATACATAGTTGCTTCTCTTTATGCATGTCAAGCAACTTGGATGGTGAACTTGATCAAAGAGATAACAGGGAAAGATCATGGAGCAATTACCATGAAGATCGACAACATGTCAACTATCAATCTGGCGAAGAACCCAATATCACATGGTCGAAGTAAGCATATCGAAATGAGGTTCCATTATCTTCGAGAGCAGATAGCAGATGGGAAGATGAATTTGAAACACTGCAGAACTGAGAATCATATTGTAGATATCATGACGAAGGGAGTGCAAGTCGAAGTATTCAGAAGACTAAGAGCCATGATGAACATAGATAATTTAGACACGATGAATTAGGTGGTGTGTTAAATTGTAATTCAGTGTGTCGAAACTATGTGTCGAAAAGATTTGATTTTTTTTAGATTTAAATAGATTTGGTTTAAGTCTAGAATAAATTAGATTTGATTTAGTAACAAAAAGATATTTTGGGTTTTGGGCTTAGGGTGTAAGCTCAGTTATAAATAGAGGGAGTAACCTCTATTTTTGTAAGCAAGTCAAACAAGCTATTCACAGTATTTTGCAGTTGCAAAGTGAATAATAAAGTTTTCACAGTTCGTGAGCAGAGAGAAACTCTGCAGAAATTATTTGTCTTATCTTATTTTCTTTATTTTTCTCATAACTAATCGTCATTGTGGTAGAAATTCATTATAGTCTTTTGGTGGATTTCTAACACGCTTTACACCATCGACGATCAATCCCAACCTGCACCTTTTTACCTATCAATCTTACACTAATTGGTAAGCAATTTTGGAAGGTGGGTAATGGATGATATCATAAGGTCTACCCAAGTGGTGAAACCTACATAATAATTTGTTGCATTGAGGGTCTGCTTATGCATGGTCCCCTTCTATTCTAATATCAAAGATTAAGCCTTTTTTATTGTAATAACAATAAAATAACCTCATCACAATAATTTCACAAAATCAGATCAAAGAAAAAGGATTTGAACAATCAAAGATAATTGACAATAAAATATGTGTAAAAGCATATAAGTTATGACAATGTTGTGAAGAAGACATAATCTTTAGTGTTGAGTAAGAACTTACTTGAAAAGTAGGATTATGAAAATCATTATGAAAGACGGTATCAAGATCATGAAAAATCCTATGCTCAGGTGTATCATCTCTGCCATCACATAGATCCAGACCACCGATAAATGTGGTTATTTTCCGATTATTCCCAGAACCTTGAGAGTCTAAAAGAACACATTTCTGGTGATGCGTAAAGAGGGTTCTCATAACCTAGACCAAAAGATTCAATTGAATTGCTACTATACTAACTGAAAAGGAAAAAAACAGTACCACTTCCAAGTGAGAGTTTTTACCAGGAAAGAAAGAATGTTGTTGGGTATGATGTTCTTCAGAATTGTTTGATGCTTTGTGAAACTAGCCTCACGCTATACCCTTCCATTGGGAGTTCTTCCTTCGATTCTTTGTATGTTTTCTTGCTAGTCAGATCCAATCTTTAATTTCTTCGAGTTTTTGAATAATCAATATGGTATATTCATTTGTAAGTACCACAGACACTGGAGTATTTTCAACTCATACCTTTATGTTCTTTTTGATTGAGTTTTTGGAAGCATAATGTCAAACTTGAAAGGAATGAATAAAAGCAAGTTACTCTATCCATTTTGATTGAGCACTTTGAAGGATAATGTCAAACTTGAAAGGAATGATTAAAAGCAGACTATATCAGTATCCAACATATAACAAAGTAGTGGATGTAAAAAGCAATTGGGAAATAGTTAGAATGTCGGGAAAGATGTCCTTAAGACTTATCAAAGGCCTAGTGTGATACGGTGGGAGAACTGACTTGGTGTTTTGCGTTTCAATCGCATTTGTGCGGATAGCAAGAGTCGCCACCGACTTTTCTTTTATCCAAAAGGAAAGGTAAAAAAGCACAGGAAAGACCTTTCGAGAATATTTCTCGGGTTTGGGGGGTAGATTATGAAAAGGGAAGGTATTAGCACCCTTTTCATCCATGGTTTTCCATGGGCTCTTAGTTACTCGCTTAGATCACTTGTTTTTGTTTTGACAGTGTACTTGTGATGTGGGCTTTGAAAGTGTTTTGAAAAATCTCTTTGTAATGGTTCTCGTTTCTATAAGAACACGTACAAAGTTTTGTTTCGAAAGATGGTTCAAAGATGTGTTTGTGGATTGTGTTTTGGAAAGTGGTTTTTGAAAACATGTTTTGCAATGGTTCTTTTCTCTATAATAACGTATACAAAAAGGTTTTGTCTTTTGAAAATGTTTTGAGATGAAGGTGTTGGTGTAAAATGTTTTTTGTCGTGAGCAAGCGAGCAACTAGGAGCGAATCTACCTATTCGAAAGGTCTCAAGTTTCTTTTCTTCCTCCTTTTAATGTTGCTATCTTACCATTGATTTGGTAAGAAGCCCCATCGTTGGATGTAAAGGGACAGGCGCGGGTCAATTTTACAGTCATCAAAAGCAACTTATGTGACGCTTTAGCAATTTTTGTAAGGGACGAGATCGTTTTATCGAAGGCAACGTCGAGGGTCTTCGAGGGACTACGATCTTTTTTATCGAAGGGTCATTGCTAAAACGTCCCATTACTCAAGGGACATGACTGTATTTCCGAGGCAACGAACGAGGTTACCCTAGAGGTGCGCGTGTGAAAAAAGTGTATTTGATTCAAGTTAATTTGATCTTTGAAATTAGGTTATCTAGCGATTGATTTTTTGATCTTTCCATACACGCCTAATTACTATACAGTAATGAGTAAAACAATAAAAATGCGGAAATTGAAATTCTACGCTATTACAGAGCTTTGAGAATGGGGGTACAAATTAATGAATGAGGGTGACAGTAAGAAATAAATATTTAAATCACACAATACAAGTCCAAACCGTTAAATAATTATTTAGGTTAAAACTCTTTTCATTTGATAAAATTAATTAAGGACTTAATTAATAATGTCAAACAAAAATTATTTTAAAATTAATAATTATTTAAAACAAATATCAACATATTTATAATTTTTAAATGTATACTGAAAAAATAAAAATCAAATAATGAAAAGGAAATATTAACAACAAAATATAAAGGGGAAAACTAGAAATGGGCTTGCAAATAGAGTAAAACAGGGGGGTGTAGAAATTAAAAAGCCCAAATGTTTCTGGCTAATCCAGTGTAGCAACCCCCTGGAGGTGTACCATGGGCATGCATCTAAGATGTGTTGAAAGGGTTGTGATAAATGATAAGATGGATGGATGATGAGGGCGCATCAGATTAACATGGGGATGCAAGTGGGGGATCATCCAGGGTAACTAAAAAGGTGGTGACAAGTGTCACCACCGGATTGGGCCAAAGTGTTGTTATCAAACAACATAAAACTTAACTACGCTGAAGCCAGGCCTCATAATTCATTATTTTTCTCTCTCTAAACGCTATGCCCTCTCTCTTCTCTCTTATCATGAGCCTTCACCGGAGAAGACCCTTTGGCCGCGCCGAAAATCGCCTTACGGCGGTGACGGCGGCGGCGTGTTTCCAAACCCTATTTTTCTTACATCTTTCTGATCGTTTCCTTTCCCTAGTTACTAATTTGTGATCAATTTTTGCAGATTTTCATTTGATAACCCTAAATCTAGAAAGGGGAAAAACGAAACCCTAATTCTCCATTTGGTGAGATCGGCGAAGGTAACGATGCATGCAACGATATATTCAATGAGAGTATAGGAAAGAGAAGAAGGAGATCATTGGTGAGGTCCGGATCTGTAACCTTACTAACCTCCTAAAGCTCTTTCGGTAAGACTATTCTGACTCTTTGTAAGTTGCTTTCTTTCTTCTTCTGAACTCGTGGAATCCTTGTTATCAGATTAGGGTTTTTTGCTGCTTGTTTTAGTTACTGATTTGCTTATAATTTTTTTGAATAATGATGTTTGATGACGATGTTTGGGTGGTGGAATTTGGTCCTATGTTTTTGTTATTTACTGGTTTTTAGTGATGGTTTTATGGTTGATTTTGATGGATGTTGGTTTTTAGTGATGGTTTGATGGTTGTTTTGATGGATACTGTGATGTTCTGGGTTTTTTAGTGATGGTTTGATGGTTGTTTTGATGGATAATGTGATGTTTTGTTTTTTTAGTGATGGTTTGATGGTTGTTTTGATGGATACTGTGATGTTCTGGTTTATTAGTGATGGCTTGATGGTTCTATAATGTTTCAGTTGGTTTGAGACAAAGGATTTTTTGTTGAACTTTTGGTTCTGAGTTTTTTGTGATTTTTTCTATTTTTCTAGCTCTGTCTCCCTTGATATCTGATGGTTCTCTCCTCTTTTATAAAATAGTCATCCTTGTTATCTAGTTAGGGTGAAAAAAGGAGGGGAAAACTTTGAATTTTGACAGTTTTGGCTTTTCTAGTTTTGGGCTTTTGAGTGCAGTTTGAACTGTTTCCATTTTGGTGCAAGCCTGGAGAGTTTTTTTGGACTGTATTGCAGGCTTGGTTTGCTGTGGTTTATTTTGACATGCTTTTATGCAGAACTTGGATAGATCTTGGACTACTATGGGCAACATAAGGAGGCTTTTTGAGCAGGTCTTCTTGGACTGTTTTTATAGCAACTTGTTTGTCTTGGCATGACTTTAGGTTATTTGCTGGCTAGGTGATATCTTTCCTCTTTCCTCTCTTTATGAAATAAAGCACTTTTTGCTTTTGTTGCATTTTCTGAAGGGTTTTCTTATTTTTTAGGAAAGTGATGATGTTTGACTTGTATTGCAATATTTGATGCCTTTGCTTGAATTTTGTTTGTTTTGTTCTGTTGTATACATGTGTTGCTGCCTTTGTTTATTACATGTTGGTCTGCAGCACTTGTTGTGGGTTTGTTGCAGGTTTGGTTTCTATTTGGACAACTTGCTTTTTGTCTGCTATTTGCAGCCTGTTGCCTTGCATCTTGTGCTGCTGTAATTGCTTTGCAAAGCACTGCTTTTTTTGTGATGCAGTTTGGTTGTTTGTATTGTTTGGCTTGTGCATTTGACTGCTGCTGCTTGCAGCCTGTTGCTTTTGTTGCTGTTTGAACTGTTTGTATTTTTCTCTTTTTCCTCTTTTTTGTGAACCAAAACCTAGGTTTTGAGATTTGCAAAAATAGGGAGAAATGGATGGTGATTAAAACAAACAAAATTCCGATTCCTAAAAGCAAACCCTAGTGATGAAAATCATTTTTGCTTGGAGTTTTCAATGTTGATTATTTGCTAATGTTTTCTCTTTTCTTTTGTCACATGTACAAACAAATGGCAAGCAAGACAAGATGAAGAAAAGATCATGGCTAGCAATGGGGGATTTCTTGAAGATGAAGCAAAAAGACTTGAAGAAGAAGCAATTCTTTCCTTGTAGATTTGACTTTGTATTTCACTTGTAATCTACTTGTAATCACTTGTAATTTATTTTGTGAATGACCCACAAAACTGTAATGAACACAAAGCTTGAATAATAATTAAATTTGTTGTACAAAACTTTGAGTTTTATTTTAACTTTGCAATTCTTGATTTGAATGTTTTGAATAAAACATCCTGGCTTGATAACTTTCATTTTAAGTAAGCACAATATGATAGGATAACTCATGTATTTTTCACTCTTAAACAAAATAAATGTTTAAAAGCTCAAACCCAACTGAACAATTGAAGCCTCAATCATGATTATTTAAAATGAGAGCCTTAAACTTATACCTTGTCCAAACAGAACATGTTTCCAAGAATATATCAACCCTCAGAAAATTGTGGTTAAGAAAAATTAAAATCACACAAATGCCTTACAGTTATCTGGGCCATGGATTGGGTAAACCTTTGAGAAGTGCAAAACCTTAATTGCTGACTGGTTGCCTAGGAAGAGAATCTGCTTGATCAACTTTTAAGCCAAATTGAGTGTTTGAGAAACCCTAGGATAGCATCTTGAGTGAAAAATGGGAGGGCAAATTTTGTGGTACAACAGCTGCCCCTGTTCAATCTTCTTAAACTTGAAAAGTGAGATCGACGTGCTTGTCGTTTGCGGCTTGAAAGTAGAAGATGATTGAACACTAGAGTGCCCAGAAATTTGCACTTGATGATGCGCTGGTTGATTGTGTAAGGAATGGGCTTAAAGATTCCATTTGGAGAAATGATGGAGAGTTGTCAGAGATGGGCTTATAGATGCCATCCAAAGGTGATTGTTGTCAGAAAGTATGAACTCGATTTTAACAGAAAACGAATTAGAATAAACCGTTGAGAGATTTATCCAAAACGGTAAGAATCTGGAAACCAATCAGAATAAACCAATGAGAGATTTATCTAAACCAGTAAGAATCTGGAAATGAATCAGAATAAACTGTTGAGAGATTTATCTGAACCAGTAAGAATCTGGAAACGAATCAGAATAAACCATTGAGAGATTTATCTGAACCAGTGAAAATCTGGAAACGAATCAGAATAAACCGTTGAGAGATTTATCTGCACCAGTAAGAATCTGGAAATGAATCAGAATAAACCATTAAGAGATTTATCTGAACCAGTAAGAAATCTGGAAACGAATCAGAATAAACCATTGAGAGATTTATCTGAACCAGTAAGAATCTAGAAATGAATCAGAATAAACCGTTGAGAGATTTATCTGAACCAGTAAGAATCTAGAAATGAATCATAATAAACCGTTGAGAGATTTGTCTGAACCAGTAAGAATCTGGAAACGAATAAGAATAAATCATTGAGAGATTTGTCTGAACCAGTAAGAATCTAGAAACGAACTAGAATAAACCATTGAGAGATTTATCTGAACCAGTAAGAATCTGGAAATGAATCAGAATAAACTGTTGAGAGATTTATCTGAACCAGTGAAAATCTGAAAACGAATCAGAATAAACCGTTGAGAGATTTATCTGAACCAGTAAGAATCTGGAAACAAATCAGAATAAACCATTGAGAGATTTATCTTATCCAGTAAGAATCTGGAAATGAATCAGAATAAACCATTGAGAGATTTATCTGAACCAGTAAGAATCTGGAAGAAATATTTTGCTATGTAGATGGTCGACCGGTCTTTTCTTGGGAATTGATTTGTATTTGAAAATATTTGTTTGTTGGAAATTTGTTGATGATAATTTCCTGTCGATTGATTCTTTCCTGCAAAAGGTGAAGAGTTAATTGTATGCAATGCTATGATGTATGCAATGCATGGTATGATGTTGTTTCTCAAAATAAATGAGATTGCACTGTATGTACTTGTGTTGTTAATGTTATGACGTATGAATGCAAATGTATGGACTTTAAAGATTATCCGTGCCGTAGTGTTGTTGGAAGCGGGGAAAATAAATCCCTCTTGAAGCACTGATGAGTGAGTTTCCAATCATTAGAGAAATAAACTCTGTTGTAGAAAGGAAACATCGGACATTACTTGTAGACTTCGTGAAATCCTGCTGGGGAAACCAGAGAAGTTAGGAAACTTACTGGGGAACCTCTGGAGCGGTAGTTGGAAGTTTTGCTCTGTCATGGGTATAAGAATGCTTGATACCAACAGGCTGCATACTGGAGATACGTTAATGATTCTGTAGTAGGATGTATTTTCTTTCGTTCTTGCTGGAGAAGGTACCTGCGAGGATTTTATGGAATGGCCTATAGATATTATCCTATTTCTTAAAGGCATTAGTAATTGTCTTTCCGTTTTCTGTTTATTTGTAATAGTAATCACGTTCAAATGCATATGTTCAAAAATAAATCATTGGACGTTTTTGTAAACAAAACACGGAAACAAAGAAAAACAAATGGTTTTGCACTTCTCAAGGGGATATCTTTGTATTAACTTGAATAAGTATTTTTTGTACAATGAGACGAGCATTCTAGTGAGAGAATGTCGTCGTAAAAAATGAAAATTGATACAAAGAAAATATAGCTATGTGAAATAATCCCATGGGGTTCCCATTCTGCTATAGTCTTCATGCCTCTGAGTGTCTTGTCCACTTGTCGCCTCGGCGAAGTTGATTGGATTGATTAGAACCGTTTGAGTTGATTGGTCAATGCTGAAAATTGTCTGCAAGATGATCCAACGGGTCATAGTCATACGCTTTAATTCCCTAACTTTTGCCTGGATCGCCCTTTCGGGTTTCCGATCCACTGGGATACCCTTTTTTTCCCAAGCCTCCCTTTCAGGTTTTCAGCTTGCCGGGTGTACATATTTTTTGTATTTTATCCCTAATTTTTGCCTAGGTCAGTCAACCTAGCGGGTCCTTGTTCATGCTGTAGCGATAAAAAATGTAGCGGGGTAAATCGGAGATCGAATTATTGATTAATTCGTCTCACAAAAGCAAGAGTCGCCACCGCGCTTTATTGTTTCCAAAGGAAAAGGGAAAAGAGCGAAATAAAACCCTAAATATGCAATGTAAATAATAATAAAAATACAAAGCGTTTTTGAAAAGAGATCTTATGGTTCGGGGGTTGGTTATACAATGGGAAGGTACTAGCACCCAATGCATCTATAGTACTCTATAGGAACCTTTTGAAATATTTGTTTTATTTGAAATTGATTGCTTGATTGAAAATAAATCGTTTTGGCCGAAAAGGGATACGGGCGGTTTTTTTTGAAGTTGCGACGACCTAATGTCGAAGTTTTTGCTTAAAAGGTATAAGTCTTGAAAAGGTTGAAATTTTGAAGAAGGGTGAATATTTGAGGAAAAATTATCCTAAGTTTTAATGAAATGCGAAAATTCGCGCAGTTAGACTTGAAGACATGAAGTCAACAATTTACTGTTTTTTCCTTTGGATTTAAGCATAAACCGAATAAACAAATATACACGAACAAAATATGCGAATAACGATTAAATAACGATAATCTAAATGATGGAATAAATGATGCGAATAATGCGTTTTTTATGATTTTTTGTTTTAATGTTAACGGGAAGAAAGCATTTTAAATTTTTTACGCATTTGGATAAGGATAAAAAAAAAAAGAATTATTTAACGAGGACGTAATGTTTTTTTTAAGTTTTAGGTTATTAAGTTTTTTGATATATTTTGATATTAATATTAATAAGACAAGAAAATGAGTTAATAAAATATTTTTTAGTTTTTTTTCTATTTTTTATATGTCTTTTTGTATTAGTATTTAACCAAAATGAGGGGGGCAAATTAAAGAAAAATAGCATGTTTTTTAGTTTTCTCATTTTTACTTTCATATGTTTTTTAGAGATATCAAATATTTCCAAACTAAGTAAAACTTACAAGTCAAATATCTAATTAAAAAAATAAGGAAGACTAAAATTATTAAATAAACCTAAACTTAGACTAAATAAGATTTGGGTAAAATATTAAAATTATCTATTTTAAAATTATATGTTATTTCTAGGAAACTAACTAATCTAAATTAAATAAATTAGCTAAGAAAAAAGAATAGAATTAAACTAAAAGCATGTAAAAGGATGGGGTGGGGCGCAGGAACAAAACGCATGGGCTTGGAGAAAATGGGGTGAGGCCCATCAGTTGACAAAAGTGTTAGGGTTAATCTTATGTTTATCAAATTGGGATTAGGGTTAGTTTGTGGGCAGAAACGGCGCGCCTCTTCTTCTTTCGATATTCTTCTTCGCCTCTTCTTCTTCACACTCGCCTCTGAACTTGATGTCTCTCCTTGCTATGGCCACCCACTCCAGCTCCTCTTCCCTCCAGTTGGACGAAAAACGGGACGGCTACGGATTCGGTAAGAAACGCGATTGATTTGTTACACTTAATTCGTTTTTGCATGTTGATTCTGATTTCACAATTTCTATTATGTTTGATCTTGATTCTTATATTTGGTTGTTAATGCTTGATTTGAGGATGTTCAAAGAAATAAAAGAGAGGAGGGACCGTTACCTAGGTGGAGACGGAGGAGGAGGCTAGGAGCGACGTTGGCCAGGCGGTGAGGAGAGGGGAAGCGAGCCCGCTACGGTGACTGGTATTTACGTGATTTTCTTCTCTTGGTGGCCTTGGTACTGTACTGTATTTTGTTTCTTCTCCTTCTTTGAACGTGATGCTGTTTCTCTTCTTCTTGTTGGGACTGCTACTGTTTGATGTATGTTGGTCTGAATAATTGTTTTTTGGTATGATGTTGGCTTGAGAAATATGCTTTGAGAGGCCGGTGATGTTGATACTGAGGCCTAACCTGTTGCCTTAGGAGTTGGTTCTGGCTTGGGTCGTTTCAGGCTTTTGGATTGATGATGTTCTGGCTTGAATAATAGTTTGACATGGTGATGAGTATAGGGATTTCGTGTGGTTTGGACAGATTGATGGAAATTGGGGCATAAGTCTTTGCTAGGCCATATTGATGGTGGTTTTAACTGGTTTTCTGTGAGATTATTTTTGATATTTTTTTATAACAGGATGATGATGTTGGCTTTAATGGCTCAATCAATTTGCAAAGTTTTGGTGTATGGTTGAAATAGTTTTGACAGTATATGATAACTATGCAGGTTTGCTGAGCTTTGTATGTTTTTTCTGATAACTCTTTTTCTCTAAGTTTTTCTTGAAGGCTTGGATATGTGTCTTATCCTATTGGTTTCCTTTTTGTTATATGCTATAACAACTTCCCTCTCTTCTTTTCGCTACAGGCTGGAAATTTTGAAATGCTTCTGGGATTTCCTGGGCATTCTGCACTACTGTCCCTCCAATTTATTTCTATTCTTCTTTTGTGTTATTATCTCTACTGGCTATATTTTAGTTTGTCTTGTATATCCTTTTTCTGCCTATGCCAAGCCTGTATAACCCACACTTCTCCCTCTCTTTTTCTCTCAGTATAGCTTTGATAAAAGAGTGATAAGCTGTACTTTTTTCTGAAACTGCAAATGGCCAGAAAATGATGAAAATGGAATTTCTATATTGCTTGCATATGTAGTTAAACTGCATGTTTTCCTCTAATACAAAAGCTTGTTTTGTTTTCTGCTGTGTGGGCATTGGTTACGTGAGCATGCTTGCATATGTAGTTCATGCAGGGCTTTGTATGCTTATGCTGTATGTTTTTGAAATTGCATTTGGGATTTGAAAAAAAATGTAGTTAATTTAAACATGCAATTTTTTTGGAAAACATAAACTTGTGCATATGTTTAAAATTCCTTTCTTTTTTGTGAACCGGGAGAAATCCCGTGATTTGCAAAAAAGAGTAACTGATTCCGACCATTGCATTTAATGATGAAACTTTAATAATTTCGCTTTCTAATCATTTATTCGAATTCTAATCTCTTTTTTAATTTTGCAGGTAACATTAAGCGAGCAGACAAAACGCATTGGATCGGAAGTTTTAGAATTAGGAATATTAGATTAGTTTTTTTTTATTTCATTTTAGTTTTTTGTAAATTTATTATTGTAATTTATTGTAATAGATACAATGTTTACATAATAACTGTACAATAAAAAAATGAATAAAAAAACACTATTTGCCAATTAAATTCTTCTTTCCCTTTAATTATTTATTTATCGTTTACAATTCTCCAAACGAATAATAATTGAAAACAAATTTCAATTACCTACATTCAGAATAATAAACAGATAAATAAATAAGTGTCATTGATCGATTAATAGCCTCAATTATTTAATTCTTCATCCATAATTTTCTAAATTATAATAATTAAAATAAGGTTTCAATTATTTAATTTAGAATGACGAATGATTAAATAATCGTTATTGACCAATGAACTTTTTCCGAATGCTTATTATATTATTCATAAATCTTTAAATTATGTAATAACTAAGAATAAATTCCAGTTATTTAAATTTAAGATAATGAGTAATAAATAAATATTGTCCGCACAAATTAATGCGCCTCTTTTCTAATGTTTATTTTATTATCTATACATCTTTAAACTACATAATAATCGAAAACGAATTTCAATTATTTAGATTTAAGATAATAAATAATTAATAAACATCGTTTTAGCACGAATCGATTAAATGATTTGATGTTCAGCATAAATAGCTCTTGGCCTGAAAAAAGTTATGAATTTTAAAATCGATGGATCAAAACACTTGTAATGTAATGATCCGGGTAGGAGACGATATCTTAGGTCAAAATTTGGGGTACAACACATGCGTAGTATCTTTTAACCATGTCAGTATTGACAGGGTGAGGAAGGTCATCACCATCCATAGTGGTCAAGATCATTACCCTACTAGAGAATATGCTTTTGATCACCAACAGTCATTCATATGTAGGAGTCCATTTGCCTCTGGGATCACCTTATGGCAAAATGATACGCTTGATTACCAAGTCACTGACCCGATATACTTGACATTTGACCTTTTTGTTAAAAGCTTTGATCATGCATTTTTGGTACATCTGACCATGATAGATAGCTGCAAGCCTCTTCTCATCAATCAAGTTTAATTGGTCAAGTCGAGTCTGGATCCAATCTTCTTCATTCAAACCAGCATCCTTCATGATCCTCAGAGAGGGGATCTAGACCTCAATAGGTAAGACAGCCTCCATGCCGTATACCAGAGAATAGGGTGTTGCCTCAGTTGATGTGCGAGTTGTGGTATGATACCCGTGGAGAGCAAACGGTAGCATCTCATGCCAGTCTTTGCATGTGACTGTCATTTTCTGTATGATCTTTTTAATGTTTTTGTTAGCAGCTTCTATAGCTCCATTCATCTTTGGCCGGTAAGGGGAAGAACTATGATGCTGGATCTTGAATTGCTCGCATAAGGCGGTGATCATATTTTTGTTTAGATTCGTACCATTAACAGTGAGAGTTCTCTCTGAGATACCGTACCGACAGATGAGGTTCTGTTTGATGAATCGGGCGACCATATTCTTAGTAACGGAAGCAAAGGAAGCAGCCTCAACCCATTTTGTAAAATAGTCGATGGCCACTAAGATGAAGCGATATCCATTGGAGGCTGTTGGCTTGATTTCCCCAATCATATCGATTCCCCACATAGCAAAGGGCCAAGGATCCGTCAGGACATTCATAGGAACCGGAGGTACGTGCACTTTATCAGCATAAATCTGACACTTATGGCAAGTCCGAGAGTGTTGATAGCAATCTGCCTCCATGGTAGACCAATAATAGCATGCCCCTAGGATTTTATTTGCCATTGTATGCCCACTGGAATGGGTACCAAAAGCGCCTTCGTGTAATTGAACCATGATCCTTTCAGCTTCAACCTTGTCTACGCATCGAAGTAATACAGAGTCATGACTGCGTTTGTACAAAATTCCATTACTAAGGAAGAACTTAGCCGAGAATCTTCTTAGGAATTTCTTGTCGTTCACTGAAACTCCTTCTGGATATTCCTGAGACTCGAGATACCTTTTAACTTCATGGAACCAAGGTTGATCCACTGCTTCTTCAGTACCGATCTCGTGACAGTAGGCTGGTTCATTCATCCGCTCAATGGTGATTTGAGGAGCCTCATTATCCCAATTAAGTTTAAATATAGATGACATTGTGGCTAGTGCGTCTACTAGCTGATTTTCTTCTCGCGGGAAATGCTCGAAGGTAATCTTCTCAAAACGCGGTAGTAATGTCAAGACATGTTCTTTGTAAGGGATAAGGTTGGGGTGTTTGGTGTCCCATTCCCCTTTGATCTAACTGATGACCAAAGTTGAATCTTCAAATACATCCAAGGATTTGATCCCCAAGTCTATAGAAGCTTTGAGACCGAAGATGCATGCCTCGTATTCTGCCATGTTGTTTGTACAGTTGAAGCAAAGTCTGGCAGTAAAGGGAGTATGACATCCTTCCAGAGATATGAGTACGGCACCGATACTATTTCCAAGTGCATTGGATGCTCCATCAAAGAACAGGGTCCATCGGGATCCTTGTTCAGGTCCGTCATATTGCTTGATTTCTTCACAGTTGTCCAATGTCATGATGTCTTCATCCGGGAATTCAAACTTCATGGACTGATAGTCTTCCACAGCTTGGTGAGCGAGGTGATCAGCTAATACACTACCCTTTATAGCTTTCTGGGTATTATACTGTATGTCATATTCTGTCAGGATCATCTGCCATCTCGCTATTCTCCCAGAAAGAGCGGGCTTCTTGAAGATGTATTTTATTGGATCCATTTTGGATATCAATAAGGTAGTATGAGTCAGCATATACTGTCTTAGCCGGCGAGCAGCCCATGCCAGAGCGCAGCAAGTTTTCTCGAGCAGTGAATATCTTGTTTCACAGTCGGTAAACTTTTTGCTCAGGTAATAAATAGCATGCTCTTTTCGGCCAGACTCGTCATGCTGCCCCAACACACACCCCATTGAGTTTTCTAAAACAGTCAAATACAGGATTAAAGTCCTTCCCTCGACGGGTGGTAACAACACAAGAGGCTCTTATAAGTATTCCTTGATTTTGTCAAAAGCAACTTGGCATTCGTCATTCCATTTGACTACTTGATCTTTTTTCAAAAGCTTGAAGATTGGCTCACAAGTAGCTGTCAGGTGAGAAATGAACCTGGCGATGTAATTCAAACGTCCCAAGAATCCTCTGACTTCTTTCTCAGTATGAGGAGAAGGCATCTCTTGTATCGCTTTAACCTTGGCAGGATCAACCTCGATACATTTGTTGCTGACGACAAAGCCTAGGAGCTTACCAGACTATACTCCGAACGTGCACTTGTTTAGATTTAATCTCAACTTGTACTTCTTCAACCTCTCAAATAGCTTTTGTAAGTGATCAAGGTGCTCTTCTTCCGTTTGCAATCTGGCTATCATATCGTCTATGTAGACCTCTATCTCATGATGTATCATGTCATGAAATAAAGCTACCATGGCGCGTTGATAAGTTGCCCCAACATTCTTCAGTCCGAATGGCATGACCTTATAGCAGAATGTGCCCCATTATGTAACAAAAGTTGTTTTCTCCATATCCTCAGGCGCCATTTTGATTTGGTTGTAGCCTGAGAAACCGTCCATGAAGGAAAACACTTTGTGTTGTGTCGTATTATCAACTAGAATGTCGATATGGGGAAGTGGGAAATCATCTTTAGGGCTTGCCCTATTCAAATCTCTGTAGTCCACACACATTCGCACTTTACTGTATTTCTTGGGCACAGGAACAACATTGGCAACCCAATGGGGATACGAGGTGACAGCCAAGAATCCGGCATTGAATTGCTTCATGACTTCTACCTTGATCTTTTCCGACATATCAGGCCTCATGCGGCGAACCTTTTGCTTTATCGGAGGACAATCTTCTCTTGTAGGCAGACGATGTACCACAATGTCTGTATCAAGTCCTAGCATGTCTTAGTACGACCAGGCAAAGACCTCAACATAATTGTGCAGCAACTGGATCAGACGCTCTTTGACACCGGGTTCCAGATTGGCACCCACCTTGACTTCTTTCTTGTCCTCTTCAGTACCTAAGTTAATTGTTTCCACCGGCTCTTCGTGAGGCTGAATGGTCCTTTCTTCCTGTTGCAACAACCTGGACAACTCCCCTGGCACCTCACAATCTTCCTCACTTTCGTCACCGGCTTGGTAGATCGGATTTTCAAAGTCACAATTGGCCATAGCAGAACTGTTACCCATGAGATCCTGAGTGAATGTAGATCTGCATTTTAATATGTAAGTGTGTGTAAGAGCATAGCTATCTTTGAAAGAAATAAAATGTAAGAAAGAGAGACAAAGAACACAAAATTTGATGCAAAAACGTCCATGATTCATTAATGACATATGAGAATGAAGTGGCAACCCTCACAAATGGACCGTTGTGCCCTGGGTAAGACACAAGGTTTTAAAAGTCTGAATTGTTTAAACATTACAAGCCTGAAAATATTAAAAGACAATTACTCTTGAATAAAAGTAATAGGAATAAAATCTTTGGCCTCCCAATTGTTGAGCCCTCTGCCGATGGTTGGGAAAATCCATTTGTCCATATCACAACTGCCATCACTGTCTTCTACTACATTGACTCCCTGATTGCTGATACGCAAAGGTGGTCCCCTGGTGCGAGAACGTCGAACAACTCTTTGGGCCTCTATAGTGAACCCCAACCCAAATTTGTCGGACTTGTAGGGAATATCCCGAAGCTAACCCCAGATGGTACACCCTCCTTCTTCAACTACTGCTCGAGCATCTTTCAAAGAGGCCATATTTAGTGGAGGTCTGGTAATCTTCGGGACCTTTGGAGTAGACTCGGTTGCTGCGACTGTTGTTGGAACCTCCTCAAAGTTTTGACAGGGAGTCTCAATGAATTCACCATCCATTTCAACATACCTGAAAGAGTTCAGATGGCTAACCATGTACTCCTCCTCTCCGTGAACTGTGACAATCTTTCCTTTGATCGGGTATTTTAGCATTTGGTGCAGGGTAGAAGTGACGGCGCCAGCACCATGGATCCAAGGTCGACCCAAATAGACAAGACTACGAAGGGCAGATGTCCATCACATAGAAAGTTGAGTCAAAAATCTGAGTTCCAATTTTTATAGGGATACTAACTTCTCCGTGCACTATCCTCTTGGAACCATCAAAAGCCCTTACTATGATGTTGCTAGGTTTTAAGACGAGCCCCCCGCAGTCCAGTCGGTCGAGAGCATTTTTGGGCAAGACATTCAATGATGAGTCGGTATCCACCAGAACGTGGGTAAGTGTGGTGCCCCTGAATTTAATGGAAACATGCAAGGCATCATTTTGCTTCCTTCCCTTAGAGGTTAAATCAGCGTCGGAAAAGCCCAATCAGTTATCAGCAGTTAGACTGGCCACACAATTTTCAAATTGGTCGACGGAGGTCTCTTGGGACACGCAGGCGGTCTTAAGAAACTTTACCAAGGCTTTGGCGTGGGCCTCAGAACACAAAAGTAAGGACAATAATGATATCTTCGAGGGGGTCTGCCCCAACTGTTCTACAATGTTGTAGTCACTTTTCTTGATTATCCTTAGCATTTCTTCTATCTCCTTTCTAGAAGCTTCAAGGATGATCTTGGGACGCTCTTTTGCTTGGACAGGCTCATTCAAGACCTCTTTTCCCCTTGTCTCGGTATCAGGGATAACAGTAGGAGTATCACTGGGAGTATCGGTAGGAGTGGCAGTATGAATGATCACAGGAGTAGCAACAGTCTTTGGAGAAATCTCGGGTGAGAAGACTCTCCCACTTCTTGTTATCTTGCTGGTCCTAGTGATATTACCGATGTTGGGATCAATATCTCTCACAACTTCGTCTTTGACAGTTGTTGTACCCCAAAATTTGCCCTCTCATTTTTCATAAAGAACACAACCCTAGGGTTTCTCAGATGTTAAAGTTAGCTCAGGAATCGATCAGACAGATTTTCTCCTGTGGCAGTAAACCAGCAATTAGGGTTTTTCTTGCAATTCTCAAAAGAAATTAATTCTCAAAGATCCAATTGGCTTTCACATGTTTTCATGCTTTCTCAAGACTACTGGAAAAAAACTGTGTTTGTTTTCAAGGTTAACCAGATGATTTGCGTCTTCTAAAAAAACATTTGCTTGCTTGGGAATTGGAATAGACAGTGCGTGTTTTGATTGGAATGCAGTTGCAAGATTACAGAATAATTGGATTACTTGGAGTTTAAGTTATCAGATGGGAACATTTTGTTTCAATTATCTTGATTGGGAATCTTTAAGATTTAGTTAAGATGCGAAGAGAAAATTGCGAGTTATTGACAGTAAAGGATTTTAATGGACATCAGAATATCTCATAAGACTTTCTCCATTTATTTCAAAAGTTGTTACAAAACAATTTCTTATTTAAATACTTTAGGTTTTACAACTTATCGTATTTGAAAAATAAATTAGTACAATTGATTGAATGTTTCTCTCTAAATTACAAAGAAATTGAATTTATGCCTAAGGTTGACTGAGCTTCCATTGCTTCCACGCTTGCCACAGAGTCTCTTGCTTCCTCTGCTTTGCCACCATCCAGTTGTGCTCATATGAAAACAAAAGACAGAAGAAATAGTTAGTACAAAAACTATTTGGGCATAAGCAAGAATTTTCAAAAGAAAGAATAGTGTTTATCATTAAAGTTTGCAATTTGGAATCAGAAGGCTATTTTTAGTTCATCACGTTTTTATTTTTCTATTTGCAAATCACAAGAAGATTATTCTTCTTGGTTCACAAAAAGAAAAATAAAAAATGCAAGCAAAGCTGTCCAAATAAAAAATGCAAGCAATTTGTCCAAATGCAACAAGGTTGTCCAAACAAGAAATGCAACAAGGCTATCCGAACAAACAAATATTCAAAACAGAGCCAAACAGACAGCAGCGCATCACCAAACAGACAGCAGCGCATCACCAAACTAGACAGCAGCGTATCATGTGAAAATAGAAGCGCATCAGCAAAAACAAAATGCAAATGAGGAAACAACAAGCAGCATAGCAGTAGGAAGCAGGCATCAACAAAAAGAAAATATAACATATGATAAACTAAGTCAACAAGCAAGAGGCTTGTTCAATAAGCAAAATCATCATTTTCCATAAATTGAAAACTTTTCAGAAAAAGCATTTGGCTCTTAGGGTCATTGAGAGAGAGAGAGAGAGAGAGAGAGAGAGAGAGAGAGAGAGAGAGAGAGAGGGGAAAGAAGTCACCTAGGGATGCTGCCCTGTTGTCACAATGGCACAAGAATTGCTAGAAAACAAAAACTGCAAGAAAAAGAGCATGAGAACAATATGCCAAATATTCAAAATTTGGTGGTTTTCCCACCATTTTAAATAAGCTGTCAAACCAAAGCAACTAATATAACAGTAGACAAGGCTCAAGAAAATATAGAGAAAAAAAGATTATCAAACTTTAGAAAAAAAACTCAAAAGAACCAAGTTTTCAAAACTGTAAAAGTTCCAAAAACCTCCAAACTGTCAAACCAAAACCCAAACTGTAAAACCATTTTCAACACCAAACCTGCATAACCAAAAAACCTGTATAACCAGAAACTCATCCAAACCAACAGCAACATACAAAATCCTCAAACCATCTTCCAACAAACATATAACCAAAAACTGTCAACAAAAATACCAAAAACCTCCAAAACAGCAAGAACCAAAAACCTGATCTCAAGCCAAACATACAAATCAAAAACCAAAAAAAAAGCATACTCAATCAAACCTGCAACTGTAACAACAACCTGCAAAAGATAAACCGTAACCATCCCAAACAACCGCAAAGCCTGAACTGATAAGAAAAAGTAACAGCATTCAAACTGTCAAACCAACTAACTTTCAAACTGTAACAAAAACCAGTAAAGTTCCAAAGCCATCAACAAAATCACAAAACTCACAAAGCTTGCAATCCATCAAACTGTAACAGCATCTTCCATCAAAAACATCAAAACCAAACTATAACAACAACTTTTAGAAAACCTCAAACCAAACTGTAACAACAATTTTCAAAAAAAACCTCAAACCAAATTGTCACAACCAACAACAGTTCAAACCAAATCCAACAAACAACATCATCAACGTTCAGCAAGAAAAATAGAAAGGGTTACCAAAAAGCTCAGGCAATCAT
Source organism: Vicia faba (assembly GCA_948472305.1). NCBI lineage: Eukaryota > Viridiplantae > Streptophyta > Magnoliopsida > Fabales > Fabaceae > Vicia > Vicia faba. Next base: position 176,746 of record CATIWC010000333.1, on the reverse strand, counting down.
CTTCATTTCTTCCCGCCCCGTTTCCGGCCACCAAGGAGCATCATCATCTCAGTCTCACTATCCTTTTTCATTTCACGGAAATTTCCAAACAGGTATGGATCTTTCTCCTTCCTCATAACATTTCCTACATTGCAATGTACAATACAGTAGGTTAACAGGAAAAAAAATATGAGCAAGATAAAACAACAACAAAAAATCGTTCAAGTTTAACAAAAACAGAACATCACCTTTTCACGAAAGAAATCATTAGAGCATGGTTAGGAGATGAGTTTGAGTGGCGCTCCGGTAACGGAAACTTGGGGGAAGATCAGATTAAGATGTAATCAAGCATCTTAGGAATAAATCTGAATTTAGGGTTTCCAGAAAAGGGGCAAATCAGAGTGAGACCAAGAGGCGAAAAAGAGTTTCACTCATGAAATTAGGAAGAGGCAATCGGTGAGATAATAACAGTAATAGAAAGATGAACAAAAAGTTGGAAGAGATGGATGAGAGAAAACGAACGGCGTCGCTGTGAACGAAAGGGGTTCCAAGAACCCTAATTCGTTTTCCACCCTAATCAAACAATTATGCAAAGTGTAAGGCATTGGGCCGGTTTTTGTTCCTATTTCCCTTTAAGCCCGTGCGCGTTTTGGCTTACACCACCCCCCCCAATCTGGCTTAGTTTTGCTTCATCATTCCTCTTTTGGGCCTCAACCTTGAATCTCCTAAGCCCATTTTTCTCTTTTTTTTTTTAATTTGCTTTTCTATTTTGTTTTGGAATTTGTTAAATAAGACTGAAAACATGTTATTAAATTAATTTATTTTTTTAGTGATTAGTTTTTTACCATTTTCTCTTTTTTATAAAAACTCATTTTTATTAATTTTTTAGATTTAATAAAATATCAAAAAAAGAATTAACCTATGTTTGTTTTTCTTTCTTTAAATTTATTTCATGATTAATAAAAATACAATAATAATAATAATAATAATAATAAAGATTATAATCAATTTTTTAGAATAGGTTTATTTTTTCTCTTTTCAAGTAAATACATACGTTTCATACTTTGTTGATTTTATTTTCGTAAATTGTCATAGCTTTATTTTAAATCGCACAAGAATTCGATTTGGTTGTATTGCTTGATATTTGGACATTGTTATTTTCATTTGATTCATCCCCATTCGTAACAATTGTACCCCCATTCCCGAACATTGTGCAATAGCTTAGAATTTTAATTCCCGCAATTTACTGTTTTCCATATACTGTATAGTAACTAGGCATGTATGGCAAGATTCAAAAATCAATCGCTAGATGACCTAATCCAAGAATAAAATAACTTGAAACCAACACACTTTCTCACACGCGCACCTCTAGGGTATCCTCGCTCGTTGCCTCGGAAATACAATCATGTCCCTCAAATATGAGACTCTCTAGCAATGACCCTTCGATAAAAAAGATCGTAGTCCCTCGATGACCCTCGATGTTGCCTTTGATTAAAACGATCTCGTCCCTTACAAAAAATCGCTAGAGCATCTCACAAGTTGCCTTCAATGATTGTAAAATTGACCCGCGCTTGTCCCGTTCACATCCAATGGTGGGGATTCTTACCAAATCAACGGTAAGATAGCACCATTAGAAAGAAGAAGAAAAGAACAATTTAAGACCTTTCGAGTAGATAGATTCGCTCTTAGTTACTCGCTTGCTCACGACAAAACCTTTCACACCTACACCTCCATTTCAAAACACTTTCAAAAAGACAAAACGTTTTGTATACATTCTTATAGAGACGAGAACCATTGCAAAACCTCTTTTCAAAACACTTTTCAAAACACGATTCACAAACACATCTTTGAACCATTTTTCGAAACAAAACTTTGTATACGTTCTTATAGAGACGAGAACCATTACAAAGAAATTTTCCAAAATACTTTCAAAACCTACACCACAAGCACACAATCAAACAAAAAGCAAGTGATCTAAACGAGTAACTAAGAGCCCATGGAAAACCATGGATGAAAAGGGTGCTAATACCTTCCCTTATCATAATCTACCCCCGAACCCGAGAAAATTCTCGAAAGGTATTTCCTGTGCTTTTTTACCTTTCCTTTTGGATAAAAGAAAAGTAGGTGGTGACTCTTGCTAACCGCACAAGTGCGAACGAAACAAAAAACTTCTAGTCAGTTCTCCCACCGCATCACAGAACTGGCAACTCTGCTGGGGAAATGATAAAAAGTGGGGTTACCTTAGGGTTTTAGATCACCTTTACATGCTTATCTTGCTTGACTTGTATGCTTTATCTTTTGGTTCTATTGTTTGGGTTTTGAATCCTCTACCCGGATTTGGGGCACCTTTTTAGGTAAATAGAAATAGATTATGGAGACTGTACGGCGTAGACCGATATGGTTGAAACAATGGTTATGTTAGTGTGACACATTTGTGGGTATCGGTATCCCTCATGGTGAATCGAGGAGAATACGGGGCCGCTGAGTGGCATCGCAAAGCACTAATTAACCTTAGAACCCTAATTGAACCAACTTGGCCATTAGGACGTAGTGAGGTAATCGGTTTCGGTGTAGAGCTGAAAATTGGTTGACACTCGATACTACACTCATTAAGGCTAGACTTTTGGGATATCTAGGCCGCAAGAAAAGATTGATTGAGATGAGACAATGCCTAAAAGAAAGGTCGGTGATATTGAGACCCTTTAGAACCCGATCATTATTTCTAGGACAGGTTGAGCCAACTAAAACTTCAAGAGGGTACTTACCTACAAACTCATGCAAGCCTGAAACATATGGATCTGTTTGTTGTGTTTATATATGTTTGCTTGTACATAAACATCATCAACATCATATGCATGATCACTAACCATTTCAAGGATATAGAAATTTATCTTTGTTTTTGTTTTGTAGGAGATGAATCCTCTCCGAAGAAACACCATCCGAATCAGCTTTGTGAAAGCACATCCTCAACTTCAAGAGCTAGCCTCAAGAGTGCCCGGGGATTCTCCTTTTACCAAGAAGTATGGTCGACTTCTCAGTTTCGCTACATCCAACTTCCAAGAAGAGATGATGTGTGTACTATTCCAATTCTTTGACCCCGTACATCATTGTTTCACTTTTCCGGACTATCAGTTGGTACCAACATTCAAAGAGTTCTCTCTGCTCTTAAGGGTTCCTGTGCTTAATCAGATATCGTTCACCGGTCTAGAAGGGATTCCAAAACCTGAAGTCATCGCCGAAGCTTTACATATGAAGAGGGCTGACGTCACAGGCAATTGGGAGACAAGAAGTGGGGTTAAAGGATTTTTATCTAAGTTTCTGTTGGAAAAAGCTTATTCATTCTGGGATGACATGGATTTCCAAGATTTCGAAGAAGTGCTAGCTCTCCTCATTTATGGTTTGGTTTTGTTTCCTAATTCGGACCAATTCATAGACGTTAATGCCATCAAAGTCTTTCTCTCTCGCAATCCTATACCCACCTTGCTAGGAGATATCTTGCATTGCCTTCATACCCGTACCATGAAGAAAAGAGGTACCCTTTTGTGTTGTATACCTCTACTCTCTAAGTGGTTCACTTCACACCTGCCTCAGTCAACATTGAAGAACGAGCAAAGATTGACTTGGTCTCAAAGGATGATGTCTCTCACCCACTCTGATATCCGTTGGTGCTCAAGATCCTTGGAAGATATCTCTATCATTGACCACTGTGGTAAGTTCCCTAATGTACCTCTGCTAGGTATTAGGGGAGGTATCACCTACAACCCGTGTTTAGCTCTTCAGAAATTTGGGTATGCCCGAAGGGACGGCCCTCATGAGATGCTCATTCGGGGTCTGGTTTTCGACTACGACAAAGAAGACCAAGGTTATCGCCGGAGGTTTACACGTGCTTAGGGAATGGTGAACAAAGTGGACAGTAGGACTTTGGGACATAAAAACTCTATCCCTCTTGAGCCTTACCTTAAGTTGGTAGGTCTCGTTCCCAGAGTCTCTTAATGCCTTACCCTTCTATCCTTCCTGTCATCATTGAGCCTGTTATTAAAGGAGACGTCTCATACATCGTTCTTCATCCTGACATGCCTACCTCTCTCGAAGACCTGCAGAAAGCCTGCATTCAGTTGAAGGAAGAGCGAGACACCTTTGAAACCCAGTACTACGCCAGTGAGAAGAAATTTCTGGAGCTCACTAAACTAATTCATGAAGAGAAGAATCTGAATACTTACATTGCTCCAAAAAGGATGCGTTCGGTCTTTTTGTCTTGAGAATTTTGTTGTATTTCAGTTTCTTTCTTTGTAAGCCCGAGGAGGCATGATGTATTCAAACTTGGTTTTATTTAATATGGCGTGTGTTCTTTTTTTGGTTTGAACAAATTTAAATCTTCTAAATTTCCTTGAAATCATTTGCATATCGCATCTTCATTCATCATATGCATAAGCAGGTCTTTGCAAGAAGTTTCCTCATCCCTCTACTGTTTATTTCAGCAACATGGATCTTGAACAAACGGTTAAAGACTTACAAGCTCAGAATTCACAATTTCAACAGCTACTATTGACCTTGGCCAAGGGGCAAGAGGAGCTCAAGACTTTACTAGAGAAGGAAAAAGAGAAAAAGAAGAAGAAGAGAGTTAGTGTGGCTATCTTAGGCAGAAGATTTGAAGGACAAGCCAGACGGACTTTGGATTTCCCCTCAACATCTGATGAAGGGGTAAGAAAGGGAAAAGAAACTGCAGTGCCATCTGATTCTGAGGAAGAAGAAGAAGAAGAAGAGGATGAGGACTATTCTGAATAGCAGTACCCTCCAGCCGATGACGAATACAAGAACTTGGACGAACGTCTAGCTGCCACGAAGATACAGAGAGTGCCTGGGCTGGACTTTGAAGAGTTAGGCCTGGTATTTGGAATTGTAATCCCTCCTAAATTTAAAGTACCTCTGTTTGCTAAGTACGATGGAGTGTCTTGCTCAAAGATGCACCTACGATCTTATGTCAGGAAAATTCAACCACATTCTTTTGACAAAGACCTGTGGGTCCATTTCTTCCAGGAAAGTTTATCGGGGACACAGGATGATTGGTTTTACTAGTTTGAGAGGTCTGATGTGTATAATTGGGAGGACTTGGCAGCCTCCTTTTATAAGCAGTATTAATACAACGCCGACTTGGCACCAACCCGTACTCAGCTACAGGGTATGGCTGTGGCTACCAACGAAGGCTTCAAAGACTACGCCCAAAAGTGGAGGGACTTAGCTGAAAGGGTGCAACCACCGTTGTCAGAAAGAGAGCTAGTGGACATGTTCCTGGGTACCCTATCAGGTCCTTTCTTCAATCACCTGATTGGAAGTTCGTCCGCTGGATTCACTGATTTGATTCTAACCGGAGAAAGAGTGGAGGCCGGTATAAAAAGCGGGAAAATTCAAAAAGATGTGTCTACTTCAGCTGCCATCAGAAAACCTTTCACGGGAAAGAAGGAAGTGTCAGCTGTTTACTCTCAGAGGGGTCAAGGAAGAGTTGAGCGCCGACCAGCGGTGGGGGCTGTTATGATTCAGAAGTCTGCCTCAGACCAGCCGAGAAACAATCATTCGAGGAATGATCAGCCTAGAAACAATCAGCAAAGGGTGGAAAGTCCTGTAAGGCAATTCACCAAGATAAACATGACCCCTTCTCAAGTCCTACCCATCTTCTGAAGTTGAACCTTGCCATGCTGAAAGAGGCCCCTAAAAACCCTAACACTTCTTCTCCATACTACCATCCAAATGCCAGGTGTGCTTACCATTCAGAGAGCCCGGGGCACGACACTGACAATTGTTGGGCCCTGAAGAATAAAATTCAGGATTTGATAGATGCTAAAGAAGTTGAATTTGACGCACCTGAAAAACCCAATGTTATCTCTGCTTTAATGCCAAGGCACGGCCACAACGCCCATGCTGTTGAGGAGGATCTGTTTGTTGCTACTGTAGATGATTTGATAACTCCGCTCCCTATAATCAAGTCAAATTTGTTGAAGGTTGGGGTTTTCCCAGGTTGTGAAGAAGATTGTCACCTTTGTTCATCCTCATTAATCCACTGTCCATTGCTGAAGATAGGCATCCAACGCCTAATTGATAATCAAGAAATCCTATTTTAGAAGTCTCATGTTTTATCAACTCCTGCTAACGATGTTTCAATAATAACCATATCCTCAAATCTTTCCAAGGTCTCCAAAAGACCTGTTAAGATTACATCCGCTCCGAAGATTGCACCTTTGAAGATAACCATGCCAGGGACCGTCCCGTACAAGTCCGACAAATCAATACCGTGGAACTATGGTGGAGAAATCTACTACCACGGTATTAAACAAATTGAATCAACTGAAGAGATTTCTGATGAAGAGACTTCCGACATCAATAGCATTGCCGGAAAAAGCAAAGTTACCCGTAGTGGAAGAATCTTTTCTCCAAAGATTGCCCCTCCAAAGGCAATTCTTGGACCCTCAACTACTCCTAAGGTTACCTCTACACCAGTCAACATATCTGCGAGAACACCAGTCATAGAAGAAGTCACAACCCTCGTGGTTATCCCCTCTGCTGCTACTGATGTTTGAGGGAAAGGGATCCAAGAAGAGCCCGTTAGGACGAGGGCTCAGTCGTTGATCATCCCTGAAACCTCTTAAAAGAAATGGAGGAAATTTTGAAAATAATCAAGAAAAGCGATTATGATGTGGTGGAACAGATGGGGCAAACCCCCTCGAAGATCTCCATGTTGGCCCTGTTTCTCTGTTCAGAAGCTCATGCTAAGGCTCTGATAAGATTTTTGAAGACAGCCCACGTGCCATAAGAAACCTCCGCTGATCAGTTCCAGGAATGTGTGGCTAATTTAACAGTTGACAATGGTCTAAGATTCTCCGATGCAGATTTAGCTTCGAAAGGGAGAAAACATAATGATGCTTTGCATGTCTCGATGGAATGCAGAGGGACAACCCTAGCACACGTACTGGTAGACACTGGTTCGTCTTTAAACGTCTTGCCGAAGAAAGCCTTGGATAGAATGGATTGTGAAGGCTTAACTCTGAAACCCAGCAATATCATTGTCAGAGCCTTTGATGGTTCTAAAAGAATGGTTCACGGGGAGGTAGACATCCCGATTAAAGTGGGAACTGAAACCTTCAACTCCACATTCTATGTGATGGACATCCGTCCTTCTTACTCTTGCCTGTTGGGAAGACCTTGGATCCACCATGCTGGAGCTGTCACTTCTACTCTGCATCAAATGCTCAAGTACCATGTCCAGGGGAAAATCATAATTGTTCATGGCGAAGAGGAATACATGATCAGTCATCTGAACTCGTTCCATTACGTAGAATTGGATGTCAAATTCATCGAAACTCCTTTCCAGCATTTTGAGGAGGTAGCTCAGGAGATAGTAGCGACCAAGACAGTGTCCTCTGTACCCATAATTACCAGACCTCCGCCTCGGATGTCATCTCTCAAGGATGCAAAAGCAGTGGTTGAAGAGGGAGGAAGCACAATCTGGGGGCAACTTCCAGACTTTCCTTTCAAATCAGACAAGTTTGGCTTGGGGTTCACCTCAACTGGTCAGAAGGCCGTGCGCCGCGCCCGTGCCGGAGGGCCACCTATGAAGATCAGTCATCATGGAGTCAATGCTCTAGAGGATAGTGAAGAAGAGGGCAGCCTGGAAGACTGGATTTTCCCTATCGTTGACGAAGGACTGTGCAACTGGGAAGCAAAAGACTTCGTTCCGATTACTTTCATACCGCAGTAATTTATCTTTTCCATTTCCGTTGGATCTGTAATAATTCTCAAACAATTCGTACTTTTTAACCTTGTGTCTTACCCGAGGCACAAAGGTCCATTTGTAAGGGTTCTTATTTTTTCATCTTCATATGTCATTTAATGAATCATAGCCGTTTTCACATATAAACTTTTGTGTTCATTGTCTTTCCTTTTACATTTTGTTTGTTTAAAGGTGGCTATACCCTTACACACACCCACACTCACAAATGCAGGTACCTTTCCATTCCGGATCCCATGGGTAACGATACTGCTATGACCTTCAGTGACTCTGAAGATCTGGTCTACCAAGCCAAATACGAAGGTGAGGAAGATTGTGAGGTGCCAGGGGAATTGGCTAGACTTCTACAACAAGAGGAAAGGGTTATTCTGCCTCATGAGAAGCAGTTGGATACAATCAACTTGGGTACTGAGGAAGACAGAAAGGAAATCAGAGTGGGTGCCAATCTAGAGTCGAGTGTCAAGGAGCGCCTAATTCAGCTGTTGCATGAGTATGTTGAGATCTTTGTCTGGTCATACGAAGACATGTCAGGACTTGATACAGACATTGTTGTACACCGACTACCCACGAGAGAAGATTGTCCACCGGTGAAACAAAAAGTCTGTCGCATGAGACCTGATATGTCAGAGAAGATCAAAACAAAGGTTATGAAGCAGTTCAACGCTGGATTTCTGGAAGTTACTTCCTATCCACAATGGGTTGCTAATATTGTGCCTGTGCCTAAAAAGGACGGCAAAGTTCGGATATGCGTGGATTATAGATACTTAAACAGGGTCAGCCCTAAAGACGACTTTCTACTTCTGCATATCGATATCCTGGTTAACAACACAGCTCAGCACAAAGTATTTTCTTTCATGGACGGATTCTCAGGTTACAACCAGATCAAAATGGCACCTGAAGACATGGAGAAAACTACTTTTGTTACACAGTGGGGTACGTTCTGCTACAAAGTGATGCCATTCGGAATGAAGAATGTCAGGGCAACCTATCAGCGCGCCATGGTAGCTTTATTTCATGATATGATACATCATGAGATAGAGGTCTACGTATATGACATGATAGCTCGATCACAAACTGAAGAAGAACACCTTGATCACTTGCGAGAGCTGTTTGTCAGGTTGAAGGAGTACAAGCTCAGATTGAACCCTAACAAGTGCACATTTGGGGTCCGGTCCGATAAACTCTTGGGTTTCATTATCAGTAAAAAAGGCATCGAGGTTGATCCTTCCAAAGTTAAAGCTATACAAGAAATGCCTGCTCCTCGCACTGAGAAGGAAGTCAGAGGTTTCTTGGGACTCCTAAACTACATTGCTAGGTTCATTTCTCACCTAACATCTACTTATGAACCAATCTTCAAGTTGTTGAAGAAAGATCAGGTAGTTAAATGGAATGATGACTGTCAAGTTGCTTTCGATAAAATCAAGGAGTATTTTCTAGAGCCTCCTATCTTGATGCCACCCGTTGAGGGAAGACCGCTAATCATGTATCTGACCGTCCTAGAGAATTCAATGGGGTGCATATTGGGGCAGCATGATGAGTCTGGCTGAAAAGAGCATGCCATTTATTACCTTAGCAAAAATTTTACTGACTGTGAAACACGATATTCACTGCTCAAGAAAACTTGTTGCGCTTTGGTATAGGCTGCTCGCCGGATAAGATAGTATATGTTGACTCATACCACTTTGCTGATGTCTAAGATGGATCCGATAAAGTACATCTTTGAGAAGTCTGCTTTGTCCGGAAGAATAGCTAGATGGCAAATGATCCTCACAGAGTATGATATACAGTACACGACCCAAAAAGCTATAAAAGGGAGTGTGTTAGCTGACCATCTGGCTCATCAAGCTGTCGAAGATTACCAATCCATGAAGTTTGACTTCCCTGACGAAGACATCATGACCTTGGACAACGTTGAAGATATCAGACCATATGACGGACCTGAACAAGGATCCCGATGGACCCTGTACTTTGATGGTGCCTCCAATGCACTTGGCAACGGTATCAGTGTTGTACTTATATCCCCAGAAGGATGCCATACTCCTTTCACTGCCAGACTTTGCTTCAACTGTACGAACAACATGGCAGAGTATGAGGCATGCATCTTTGGACTCAAGGCTGCCATAGACTTGGGAATCAAATCTTTGATTGTGTTTGGGGACTCAGCTTTGGTTATCAGTCAAATCAAAGGAGAGTAGGACACTAAGCATCCAAACCCCATCCCTTACAAAGAACATGTCTTGACGTTGTTATCACATTTCGAGCAGATTACCTTCGAGCACTTCCCGTGAGAAGAAAATCAGCTAGCAGATGCTCTAGCTACAATGTCATCCATGTTTAAACTTAACTGGGATAACGAGGCTCCCCAAATTACAATTGAACGGATGGACGAACCTGCACATTGTCACAAGACTAATACCGAAGAAGTAGTGGACCAGCCATGGTTTCATGAAGTCAAAAGGTATCTCGAGGCTCAAGAATATCCTGAAGGAGCTTCAGTCAATGACAAAAAGTTCTTAAGAAGATTCTCAGCTAAGTTCTTCCTGAGCAATGGCATTCTGTACAAGCGCAATCATGATTCTATTCTGCTCCGTTGTATGGACAAAGCTGAAGCTGAAAAGATTATGGCCGAATTGCATGAAGGTACATTTGGCACTCACTCTAGCGGGCATATGATGGCAAAGAAGATTCTAAGGGCAGGCTATTACTGGTCCACCATGGAAGCAGACTGCTATCAGCACTCTCGAACATGCCATAAATGTCAAATCTATACAGACAAGGTGCACGTACCTCTGGTTCCTCTAAATGTCTTAACAGCTCCTTGGCCCTTCGCTATGTGGGGAATCAACATGATTGGAGAGATCAAGCCTACAGCATCCAATGGACACCACTTCATTTTGGTGGCCATTGATTACTTCACCAAATGGGTCGAAGCAGCTTCCTTCGCGTCTGTCACTAAGAACGTTGTTGCCCGCTTCATCAAGCAGAACCTCATTTGTCGGTACGATATCCCTGAAAGGATCATCACTGATAACGGTACAAACCTTAACAATACTATGATCACCTCCTTGTGCGAACAGTTCAAGATTCAACATCATAATTCATCTCCCTATCGGCCAAAGATGAATGGTGCAGTCGAAGCTGCGAACAAAAATATCAAAAGGATCATACAAAAAATGACAGTCACCTACAAGGACTGGCATGATATGCTACTGTTTGCTCTCCACAGGTACCGTACCACGACTCGCACTTCAACTGGGGTAACACCATATTCCTTGGTATATGGCATGGAAGTTGTTTTACCTATCGAGGTTCAGATTCCCTCCTTGAGAATCATGAAAGATGCTGGTTTGAGTGAAGATGATTGGATCCAAACCCGGCTTGATCAGTTAAACTTAATCGACAAGAAGAGACTTGCTGATGTTTACCATGGTCAGACGTATCAAAAACGGATGATCAAAGCTTTCAACAAGAAAGTCAAGCGCCAAGTGTATCAAGTTGGAGATCTTGTGATCAAGCGTATCATCTTGCCACAAAGTGATCCCAGGGGAAAATGGACTCCTACCTATGAAGGACCATTTGTAGTCAAGAATATCTTTTCTGGTGGGGCAATGATTTTAACCACCATGGACGGCGACGATCTGCCGCACCCTGCGAATGCATACATAGTCAAAAGATACTATGCATAAGAGACCCGCTAGGTTGACACACCTAGGCAAAACAAGGGCATCCCGGTGAATCGAAAACCCGAAAGGGCGGTTCATGCAAAAATTAGGGATAAAACAAAAAATCTGTATACCCGACAAGTTGAAAACTCAAAAGGGCGACTTGGGCAAAAAAGGGTCTCCCGGTGGACTGAAAACCCGAAAGGGCGGTCCAAGCAAAAGTTAGGGAATTAAAGCGTATGACTATGTCTCGTCGGATCACTTTAAAGACAATCTCTTCACAGACAAACCTGGAGCTTCTGATCAATCCAATCATCTTCGGACGAAGCAACAAATGGACAAGATATTCAAAGTTACGAAGGCTATAGCAGAATGGGAACCCCATGGGATTTTTACACACATAGCTATCTTTCTTTGTATAAATTTTTTCTCATTTTTTATGACGCCATCCTCCTACTAGGATGTCTGTCTCCTTTGTACAAAACACTTATTCAAAGTAAATACAAAGATATATCTTTCAAAGTACAGAAAACTATTTGCTTTTTTTTACACTTGTGTTTTATTTGTAAAAACGTCCAATGATTCATTAATGAACATATTCATTTCAACATAATTACCGTTTACAAATAAACATGATGAAAAAGAGTAATTACTGACAGGTAGAAAGATTAGGAAAACGTCTTTAGGATATTCCATGAGCAATCTCTACAGCATGTCATTAAGATCCCCCAGCGGAGCCAAAACTTTGGACTACAGATCCCCAGCGGAGCTGAGATTACCAACTACCAGTCGCCATCGGAGCTGAGATTACCAACTACCAGTCGCCAGCGGAGCTGAAACTTTCAACCCACAGCGGAAATCATCCAGTTTCTCCAGGTTTCCCCAGCAAGTTGTATTGAATCCTGAAAATCAACCAGATAACGGTCAACTTTTGTTTCTCCCCAACCTAGGGTAACTCTCCAGTAGATTGGAATACAACCCAAACTCCTGAACTCCCCAACGGAACTAAGCTTTTCCCTACAGAGTTCTCACTACAGGTTAAACTTTTTCCCCACATAGTTTTTATTGCTTCTCAACAGCACAAAGACTCCCGTCAATGAATCCCCAGTAGAAGTCATTAAATTCTCTGGATTCCCCAAGCAGATTCCTCAAGAAGTATATGGCATTACTCTCACAACGGAATCCTCAACAGTCAAGGATTTATTTTCCCCGGCAGCAGTCAAGGATTTATTTTCCCCGGCAGCAATCAGGATTTATTTTCCTCAGCAATACAGCAAATTAGCTTACATGCACATGCATTACATCATAAACATGGATAAAACACATTTATTGTATCATACATTTCATGCAACATAACTTTGTGTTTCAGCTAACATTTTACCCTTTTCAGGATAAGATTAACAGCTATCTTTAACAAATATCCAAAGATTACTGATACAGTCCAAATACGCTCCAGACACGGAAGCCATTTTGTCACTCATTCAGACTTAATTTCAAGATACAGTCCAGATACGCTCCAGACACGGAAGCCATTATGTCACTTATTTGTTTTCAAATTTCAGATACAGTACATGTGATCGGTGGAAATAGAACTGATTGTTTTGGAATGCTGGTTCGCGTTTGCGTTTGTTTTCGCAAAATGTCGCGGTAAGCAAGAGTCGCCACCGTCTTTTATTTTATCCAACAAGGAAAGAACAAAAGCACAGAAAAATTCCTTTTCGAGATGTTTCTCGGGTTCGGGAGGTAGATTATAGAAAGGGAAGGTGTTAGCACCCTTTCTATCCGTGGTTATCCACGGGCTCTTAGGTAATTGCTCATTGTGTTTTCAAAAAGTTTTGCTTTTCTTGTGTTCGTGGGTTTTGAAAAGAGTTTTGTTTGAAAACTTCGATTTAACTCTTGTTTCTGTCCTCAAGAGTGTATGAAGTGTTGTTGAAAACTTTGTTTGAAAAAGTGTAAGTGCGAAAAATTTGTTTCGTTTTGAAAGAGCAAGTACCTGAGAACCTCTACCTACTCAAAAGGAATTAAGCTGTGTAAATGTCCTTTAGACAGTGCAATCCCACTATTGAGAAGTAGGTAGCACCATCGTTGGAGTTTTCGGGTCAATTCGATTAAGGGATATGTGGTCACTAAAGCAACGTTAGGACGCATTAGCGGTAACCCTAATGTCTTAGATCATTTTTTATCGAGGCAGACGTTTCGAGGCAACTTTGATCTTTAGACAGGAGGGCGACCTCTAAAACTTCCTATACTCAATGACCACGTCGAGGCAACCAAGTAAGGCATACCCTATGAGTGGCATGTGCAAATGTGTCAATTTTCAGTTATGTTATCTTTGTACATGTTATGGTGAGCTACGGTTGATTTTAAGTTAAGTTAGATATTGTCATGCATAGCCTATTATTCATACATCTAGCAATTAATGGTTGCGGAAAATAAAACTAAGCTATTACAAGGCGTCGGGTATTTACATCGCCAAAAACAAACCCTTGAAAAAGTAAATACGGAAAAGTAAATAAAAGCGATAAAAAGTCCTAATTAAAACTATTACATCCTCGGAGCAAATACAATTATATGGATCAAAATATGAATATAAAAAAATCACACGCGCGAGAAAAATTGAATCGGAGAGTTTTAGGGTTTTGACCCTTGTTTAGGAAAGAAAGAGATTTTTATATCATTTTGAACTAAATGAAATTAAACCTAAGTTAATTAATTAATTAAATAAAAAAAGATATTTTTTGGGTTTTTTAGAATATTTAAGGAGAAAAAAAATAAACTAAAACCTAATTCTACACCAATTTTTATTTATTGCAAAAATATTAATATTATGCCTAATTAAAACTAAACAAATTATGTTAATATTTATTTACAAAATAAACTAATTAAATTTAAGGAATAAAAATATTATATTTTTTATGTTTTCTGAATTTTTTTATAAAAAGGGGTTAATTTGTTAATTGGTTAATTAAAATAATAATAATAATAATAATTAATATGAAAGAAAAAATAAAAGAAAAGAAGAGAAATAAACTCATGAAAATGGGGTGTTGGACGCAATTTGGAAGTGTATTTTGCAATTCCCAGGCCCATTATGCTTCAGCCTCATTGACTTTCCAGGATCTCACGCACATGCATTGACTAGGGAGTATGATGATCTTTCACTCATGACAATTGGATCTAGGTTTGGAGACATCTGGCGCACTGAGATTTGAGGTGTATGGTGGACCTCTCTTTGCAAATTGCACAAGAATACCTGAAGGAGAAAAATAAACAAGATTTTGGGGGACCTGGGATTCGAACCCAGGTCCCAATACTCATTGGCCAGCGTCCCAACCACTCAACCACCTGCATCTTTTTGTTATTGGAATAATAAGCAATTATTATATATGAAAACAATCAACACGCTGTAAATAAAAAATAAAGCACGCGTTTTTTCAAATACACGAACCAGATGACAACACGTCATCATCTTCAACCTTGGTTCTGCATAAACAGAATCAAATAGCGGGGGTTTTTAACCTCCACTACCTCCCTGCACGAAAAATAGCGAATAGACACAGAGCAAAAAGAAATATTTCGCGAGGTATGTGTTGGAATCGTCTTGGCCTCACGAATTCAACCATGTATCCCATTGGTTCCAATTTTTCCTGGTTTGGAAATCCCTATTTGAAAGCTTGAAAACCCTAGAAATTCAATCATGGCATCTCTCGGTTTAGGGCATTATGGTTCAATTCAATCATTCCATTAGCTTGGTATAATCTCTAGCAATGCAAATCAATCACAAAAACATGTCAAATGCGTATGAATTAAGAGATAAAGTTTTGAATTATAAGTGCAAACCGTGAGATGGTAGTTCGTGATTCCTTGAGCTTTGGTGCTTGAATTTGATTGCAAATCACTCCTGGTACCTCCTGCAATGTGTTTGGATGGACAAGGCACCTTGAATTGGCCTAGATTGCAAGAACAAGTTTTGAGTTTTCTTGGAATTTCTTGAAATTGGTATGGCCGTTCTGTAGTCTTTCAGTCGTGTCTTAGGTTATGCTTGGCTTGCTTGCATATAAGGGAATCAGTTTAGGTCAAAATTTGGACCCATACCCATGTGCATTGAAGATTGAATCTTTGATTGATAAATCAAATATTCTTGATTTTTCATGATTGAACAAGTTGCCAAAATTGGATATTTTTGTATCTTTTAGCTTGTGCACGAATTGGTCAGCATATTTGGATCACATTTGGTTCACAAATAGATTTAAGAATCAAATCTTCTATTTTCTCATAATTTAAATTAATTAAATGAATTAATATGTATTAAAAATACATTTAATCAATAAATTTAAGAATATAAATCCAATTTAACTTGGTGGGTCGTGCATAGGTCATGGGTGAAGTTTCAAAAAGAGATTTGAGGCCCATTAGCAAAAAGAAGGTGTTTTGAGCAAAGTTGACTTTTGCAGATTCATGAAAATTTCCCAACTTCTCCAATGCATAACTTGCTCAATTTTGATCATATGACCATGTTCTTGGACATTTTGGAAAGCCCTTGAAGTCCTCTAACCAATCCCTTTGGTCCCATGTCATTTGGATTTACCAATCTCAAGTTATGGCCTTTGACTCAAAGTGTACTTTTGTTGACTTTTGAAATTGACTTATAATGTAAAAATTTGTAACTTTTTGTGAGAGCATTTCCTGATCTTGGGGTGTGAAGATGGATTGTAGGAAATTGCATCCTCTTCAAAATGAGATTTGGATGGAATTTTTCTGATAAACCATGAAAGAGTTATGCCCTTGTCAAAGTACAGTTGACTTTTCTACTGTCTAAAAATAGTAACTTTTGCATCTTGATGATTTTTGAGCTATTCTTGTGGGATCATGATCAAGACTTGATCAAATGATGATTGTGAACTCAAAATAAGATGTTGACCAAGAATTCTGACTTTTGACTGCAAAATGACCATTTTGCCCTTGTAGTTGACTGTAGATCAAATGGAGCTTTTAACTGTGCAAACTGGCACTGTGAGTCTTGAAACTTGGCATGTAGGTGCTTGAGAATGTATATAAGCCTATGAGACTTGATTGAACCATTGATAACCCCAACTTCCTTGAAATAACTAAAACCCTAATTTTGAATTGACTGCCTAAGGAGGTGTTTTGACTGTACCACCCTTGAGCCATTTTGAGCAATTTGAAGGTCATTCTTGACAAATCTTGAGGAATATGGGAGGGTAAATTTTGGGGTACAACAGTTGCCCCTGTTCAATCTTCTTAAACCTGAGGATGTAGATTGGCTTGCGTGCCTTTCGTGATCCGAAGGTGGAAGATGATTGAACACTAAAGTGCCCCGAAATTTGCACTCGCATGGTGTAGTATCAGCAATGTGATGTCGGGAATGGGCTTACAGATGCCATTCAGAGATTGTTGGTAGAAGGATGGGCTTATAGATGCCATCTGGAGATTGTTTGTTGAATTGTAACTTTTCAAGTTGAAAGAAGGAACCTGTGTAGGGTTGCTTCATGATGGTCAAGTAGATAATTGTCCTGTCTGGTTTCAGGTATTAATCTCTGACCTGAGAAAGAAAGTCTTCCTGGCTTGTTATAGGTATTAATCTTCAATCTCTTCATGTAGATAACTTTCCTGGCTTGTTACAGGTATTGATTTACAATCAGTCGTCCACAGATGCTTTTCCTGGCTTGTTACAGGTATTAATCTGGAACTTGAAAAGGTTGGCCGAGGAGATAGTTGTCCTGGCTGGTTACAGGTATTAATCTCTGACCTGAGAAAGAAAAATAGTTTCCTGGCTTGTTACAGGTATTAACTTTCAATCTCTTCGTGTAGGTGGTTTTCCTGGCTGGTTTCAGGTATTAACCTACGATCAGTCGTCCGCAGATGTTTTCCTGGCTTGTTACAGGTATTAATCTAGAACTTGAAAAGGTTGGTCAATGAGATAGTTGTCCTGGCTGGTTTCAGGTATTAATCTCTGACCTGAGAACTGAAGATCTTCCTGGCTTGTTACAGGTGTTAGTCTTCAATTTCTTTGTGTAGATGGCTTTCCTGGCTTGTTACAGGTATTGATCTACAATCAGTCGCCCACGGAATTTTCTTGGCTTGTTACAGGTATTCATCTGGAACTGCAAAGGTTGATGGTAATCATCTTTTGATTGACCTTTTCCTGAAAAGGCAAAACATTAGTTGTATGCAATGTCATGATGTATGAAATGCATGATGTTCTCAAAATAAATGAGATCGTGTCGTATGCACTTTATCATGTATGTAAATAGGAGGTATGAAATGTGAAATGTTTATGAATGTATTTTTGTCTGGGAAAATAAATCCTTGACAAATGTCGGGGAGTCTGTTAAATCCTGGGCTGATGTTGAAGAGTCTGGTTGAATTCTTCGTTTCCACTGGGGGATGATGCACGAAGATGGTTGAAAGAATAAACCTGTAGGAGAAGATGACTCCGTTGGGGAATAAACCTGGCGAAGAGATTACTCTGCGAGGAATTACTCTATGGGGAAGAGGTACTTCGCTGAGATTTTAATGATAAACTCCACTGGGGATTCCGTTGATAAGCTTTGTTGGGGATTTTGATGAACTCCGCTGGGGATAGAAAGAACTTCGCTGGGGATGATCTTTCAATTGCAACTTGCTGAGGATAACCCGGTTAGACTCTCGTGGGGATAACCTCTGAATTTGGCTGAGAAGATGCATTTATATTCTGCAGGGGACAAGCTTCCAGAATCTACTGGGTAAGATGATTCAACTCTATTGGGGAAACCTTTTTTAGACTGCGCTGGGGAAATGGCTCCACTGGGGGTATCTTGCATTCTGCCGGGGAACATTCTTATATTCCGTTGAGGAATATTAGGACTGCCAGGGATACTTTTATGCTTGCTGGGGAATATCCTTATACTCCGCTGGGGAATATTGAGACCTTCTGGGGATACACAATCTTTTTAAGGCTGATGGTAGACCAACTCTGCTTGGGGGAGAGTATGGCTGATTCATCCATGATTGCAAGTCTTAGTGGGGAGAGCTACCATTACTGTCTTACTCCACGGGGAGTGAAGGTATCTTGGTCATATTCTTCAGCTGAACCTACCTTGGTACCTTGGTGGATAGAGCAACTAGACCTCTTAGACAATTCTTACTGCCCCTACTTCTGATATCACCCGTAATTAGTCCTTTGTTTCGCATGCAAATATTTATGAGCAGCAATTAATGTCAAATGCATATATCAAAAATGAACATTGGACGTTCTTTGCAAAACAAAACAGATAAAGGAAAAAACAATTTGCAATTTGTCTGAAAAATGAGCTTGTATTGATTTTGAAGTTTGCCTGAAAATAGGCGCTTTTTATACAAGAGGCTGACGTCCTAGTAAGAGAACGCCGCCGAACAAATAGGATTTATACAATTTGTAAACAAAACAGCTATGTGAATAATCCCACTGGGTTCCAACTCTGCTATCGCCTTTATATCTTCAAGCATCTCATCACTTTGCTGCTTAGTTGGAGATGAATCTGATTGATTGGTGTCATCCGAGCCTGATAGTTGATACCAACGTCTGGATGCAGGGTGATCCAATGAGACATAGTGTTACGCTTATCCATAACGTTTGCCTGGACCGCCCTTTCGGGTTTTCAGTCCACCGGGATACCCATTTTTGCCCAGGCCGCCTTTTCAGGTTTTCGACTTGCCGGGTGTACAAATTTTTTTTTTCATCCCTTATTTTTGCCCGAACCCTTTTGGTTCGCCGGGAAGCCCTTATTTTTGCCTAGGCCAGTCAACCTAGCGGGTCTTTAATTATGCGTAGTATCTTTTTACTATGTCTGCATTGACGGGGTGAGGAAGGTCGTCACCATCCATGGTAGTTAGAATCATCGCTCCTCCTGAGAAGATGTTCTTAACCACAAATGGCCCTTCGTACGTAGGGGTCCATTTTCCCCTGGGATCACCTTGAGGTAGAATGATGCGCTTGATTACCAGGTCCCCGACTTGATACTCTTGTCATCTGACTTTCTTGTTAAATGCCTTGATCATCCATTTTTGGTACGTCTGACCATGACAAATAGCGGTGAGTCTCTTTTCGTCGATTAGGTTCAGTTGATCAAGTCGGGTCTGGATCCAGTCGTCTTCACTTAAACCCGCATCCTTCATGATCCGGAGAGAGGGTATCTGAACTTCAATGGGCAGGACTGCCTCCATGCCATATACCAAGGAATAGGGTGTTGCCCCTGTTGACGTCCGTGCTGAGGTAGGGTACCCATGAAGAGCAAATGGTAACATCTTGTGCCAATCTTTGTAGGTCACTGTCATCTTCTACACAATATTCTTAATGTTCTTATTAGCTGCTTCTACATCCCCATTCATCTTCGGCCGGTAGGGAGAAGAGTTGTGGTGCTGTATCTTGAATTTCTCGCAGAGCTCAGTGATCATCTTGTTGTTAAGATTGGTACCATTATCCGTAATGATCCTCTCTGGTACACCGTATCGACAGATCAGGTTGTGCCGAATGAACCGTGCCACGACATTCTTGGTTACGGTGGCAAAGGAAGCTGCTTCAACCCACTTCGTAAAGTAATCAATCGCTACCAGGATGAAACGATGCTCGTTGGATGCCGTAGGTCTGATCTTGCCGATCATATCAATGCCCCACATTGCAAAAGGCTAAGGTGTTGTCAAGACATTCAAAGGAACTGGAGGAATGTGCATTTTATCAGCATAGATCTGGCACTTGTGACATGTCCGAGAATGCTGATAACAGTCGGCTTCCATTGTGGACCAGTAATATCCTGCCCGAAGGATTTTCTTTGCCATGGTATGTCCATTGGAATGAGTTCCGAAGGTACCTTCATGAAGCTCTGCCATGATCCTTTCTGCTTCAATCTTATCCACACAACGCAGTAAGGTTGAATCATGGTTACGTTTGTAAAGAATGCCATTGCTGATGAAGAACTTTGCCGTGAACCTTCTCAGAAACTTCTTGTCATTAACGGATGCACCCTCGGGGTATTCTTGAGCTTCAAGGTACCTCTTTACTTCATGATACCAAGGTTTTTTTGTTACCTCTTCGGTCTCAAGATCACAATAATATGCAGGTTCATCCAATTTCCAAATAATGATTCGGGGAGCCTCGTTGTCCCATTTGACTTTGAATATAGAAGACATCGTAGCTAGCGCGTCCGCCAACTGATTCTCATCTCTTGGGAAATGTTCAAAGGTTATCTCCTCGAAATGGGGAAGCAACATCAAAACATACTCCTTTTAAGGAATAAGATTTGGGTGTTTCGTATCCCACTCGCCTTTGATCTGACTGATCACGAGAGCGGAATCTCCGAAGACACTCAGAAACTTGATCCTTAGGTCAATTGCAGCTCGAAGACCCATGATGCATGCTTCATACTCCACCATATTATTGGTGCAGTTGAAACATAGTCGGGCGGTAAGTGGAGTATGTGAGCCTTTAGGCGATATGATCACAGCGCCAATGCCATTACCCAAAGCGTTTGAGGCTCCATCAAAGTGCATAGACCATCGGGATCCTTCCTCAGGTCCTTCATCCGGTCCAGGTATCTCGCAATCAGTTACTACCATGATATTCTCGTCTAGAAATTCAAAGTTCATAGACTGGTAATCATCCATTGCCTGATGTACCAAATGGTCAGCCAACACACTTCCCTTGATTTCTTTTTGAGTCGTGTACTGGATGTCATATTCAGTCAAGATCATCTGCCATCTTGCTATTCTTCCGGACAAGGTAGGCTTTTCGAAGATATACTTGATTGGATCCATTTTTGAAATCAATAGAGTAGTGTGAGTCAGCATATACTGTCTTAGCCGGCGAGCAGCCCATGCCAAAGCGCATCAAGTTTTCTCAAGCAGTGAGTATCGGGTCTCACAGTCGGTAAACTTTTTGCTAAGTTAATAAATAGCATGCTCTTTTCGGCCAGACTCGTCATGCTGACCCAACACACACCCCATTGAGTTGTCAAGTACTGTCAAGTATAAGATTAGAGGTCTCCCTTCAACTGGTGGCATAAGAATAGGTGGCTCCTGGAGATACTCTTTGATTCTTTCGAACGCGGCCTGGCATTCATCGTTCCAACGTAACACTTGATCTTTCTTCAGTAGCTTGAAGATCGGCTCACAAGTAGCAGTTAGATGTGAGATGAATCGGGCAATGTAGTTCAGTCGTCCTAGAAAGCCTCTGACCTCTTTCTCTGTCTTGGGAGCTGGCATCTCTTGTATGGCTTTCACTTTGGCAGGGTCCACTTGAATACCTTTGTCGCTCACGACGAAACCTAGCAGTTTACCAGATCTCACTCCGAAGGTGCACTTGTTCAGGTTCAACCTTAATTTGTACAACTTCAAACGTTCAAACAACTTCTGTAGATGGTCAAGGTATTCCTCCTCCGTTTGGGACCTCACAATCATATCGTCGACGTATACTTCAATCTCATGGTGGATCATGTCATTAAACAAAGCAACCATGGCACGCTGATATGTTGCCCCAGCATTTTTCAACCCAAAAGGCATGACCTTGTAACAAAAGGTGCCCCACTGAGTAACGAAAGTGGTCTTCTCCATGTCTTCAGGAGCCATCTTGATTTGATTATAACCGGAGAAACCATCCATAAAGGAGAATACCTTGTGCTAAGCAGTATTGTCAACCAGAACGTCGATGTGAGGCAGAGGGAAGTCATCCTTAGGGCTTGCCCTGTTCAAATCTCTGTAGTCAACACACATTCGAACCTTACCATCTTTCTTCGGCACTGGAACCACATTGGCGACCCACTAAGGGTAAGAAGTCACTGCTATAAAACCGGCGTCAAATTGTTTCATAACCTCGGCCTTGATTTTCTCGGACATCTCTGGACGCATACGGCGAACCTTCTGTTTTACCGGAGGACAGTCTTCCTTGGTAGGCAGGCGATGAACCACAATGTCGGTATCTAAACCAGGCATATCTTCGTAAGACCAGGCAAAGATTTCCACGTAGTCATGCAGCATCTGAATCAACCGTTGTTTCACACTAAGTTCCAGATTTGCACCGATCTTGACTTTCTTTTTGTCAGTCTCAGTACCCTGATTTACTGTTTCCACTGGCTCTTCATGTGGCTGAATGGCCCTCTCTTCTTGAAGTAGCAGTCTTGCAATCTCACCAGGCACTTCGCAATCATCTTCACCTTCGTCTTCGGCTAAGTTGATCAGATTTTCGAAGTTATAACTGGCAGTAGCAGAGTCATTACCAGTGAGATCCAGAGTGGATTGGGACCTGTATATGTGAGTGTGTGTAAATAGCTGTTTTGCAATATATAATAAAGAAAGACAAGGAGCATAAAATTTGAAATGCAAGAAACGTCCAATGCTTTTATTAATGATATATGAAAATGGCACACAAAAGCCCTCACAAATGAAGCCACGGTGCCCCGGGTAAGACACCGGGCTATAAAGTTTCACAATATTGTCTGTTACAAATTCAAAACAAAAGAGTTCATTACTGAGTAACAAAAGTAATAGGGACGAAGTCCTTTGTCATCCAGTTGTTTGGTCCACCGTTGGTCGTAGGGTAGATCCAGCTGTCGAATTCAGATTCCTCCACGTCATCTTCGATGGCATTTACTCCCGAGTTGCTGATGAACACATGAGGTCTTCCAATCCTTGTACTACGAACAGCCCTTTGAGCTTCTGCAGTGAAACCCAAACCAAACTTGTCAGTCTTCTGAGTGAAATCTGGAAGTCGGCCCCAGTTTGCATACTCACCCTTCTCAATAACAGCCCGGGCATCCTTTAAGGAAGCCATCTTCAAAGGAGAATCTTCGACCACAGTCTCAGTTGATGCCAGTGTCTGAGGAACCTCTTCAAAGTGTTGGAATGGGGTCTCAATGAACTCCCCATCCATCTCTATGTACCGGAACGAGTTGAGGTGGCTGACCATGTACTCTTCCTCCCCCTGTACTGTCACAATCTTCCCTCTGACTGGGTACTTCAGCTTCTGATGGAGTGTGGAGGTCACAGCTCCAGCTTTATGGATCCATGGACGACCCAACAAACAAGAATAGGACGGTCGAATGTCCATCACATAGAATGTAGAATCGAAGACCTGAGAACCAACTCTAATTGGAATATCGACTTCACCATGCACCATCCTTTTAGACCCATCAAAGGCCCGGACAACAATGTTACTTGGCTTTAGTTCCAGCCCTTCGCAATCCAACCTGTCTAGAGCTTTCTTGGGCAAGACGTTCAACGAGGATCCCGTATCAACCAACACATGTGCAAGAGTAGTGCCCCTGTATTCAATGGAGACATGCAGGGAATCGTTATGGTTCTTCCCTTTAGCAGTCAGATCAACGTCGGAGAAACCCAAACCATTATCAACGGTTAAGTTGGCCACACAATCGGTAAACTGATCAGCTGATGTTTCTTGTGGCACGTGGGCCGTCTTCAGGAAGGTAATCAGAGCCTTGGCATGGGCCTCTGAGCACAACAACAGTGATAACATAGAAATCTTGGAGGGGGTTTTCCCCAGCTGCTCAACTATATTATAATCACTCTTCTTAATAATCTTCAGAATCTCTTCCATCTCTTGTTTGGAAGCTTCAACAGTGGTTGCCTTTGGCGCCTCCGTCTGGGCAGGCATATCAGTGGCAATCCCTTTGCCTCGAGCGTTAGATGACTCGGCGACAGGGGTAGAACTAAGAACTTGATCAGGAATGGCATTAGGCACACTTGCAGGTGTGATGACAATAGGTCTTCGGACAGTTGGTGGCGCAATATCGGGTGAGAACAGTCTACCACTGCGGGTGACTTTAGCAGGCCCGGTAATGTTGCTGATGTCGGTATTAGTATCAAACTCTTGCTTAACTCCAAGAACATAAACATCTACCCCATAGTGCCAAGGGACAGCTTTGTCAGAGGTGTAGGGAATAGGCCCCAGAACAGTGATGATTATGGGTGCAATCTTCTGAACAGGCGTAATTCTGACAGGCTTCCTCGAGGGAGCCTTGGGAGAATTGTTGAAAATGGTAATAATGGAAACTTCTTCAGTAGGGGTGGCAGGAGCAGCAATCTTCTCAAACAAGATCTCCTTATTATCCATCAGGTTTTGTATGCCTGACTTCAAAGATGGGCAACCAATAGGTGAAACAGAACACAGGCGACAACCTTCACCACAACCCAGAAATAAACCGGCTAGCAACAGGTTCCTCTTGACGGTCATTAGCGGGGTAACAATGTCATCCACAGAGGCTACAAACAAGTCTTCCTCTATAACATTTACTCCATGTTTGGGCATGGGAGCAGTCACAACATTAGGCCTCTCAGGTGCCTCGAACTCAATCTCCTTTGCATCGATTAGGTCCTGAACCTTATTCTTCAAAGCCCAACAATCATCCGTATTATGCCCCGAGCTGTCAGAGTGATAAGCGCAGCGGGCGTTAGGATTGTACTTTGGGGATGTTGTGTTTGAAATCTTCAGAGCTTCTTTTAGAGTCACCAGATTGGTCGTCAGTAACTGCGGCAATATCTGAGACAAGGTCATGCTGAGACAAGTGAACTGTCTTCGAGGTCTCTCACCCCTTTGTTGGTTGTGATGCTGAGGAGCACCAGCAGGTTTTGAAATAACCACCGCGTTGACAGCTTGGCGGTGTTCATATCTATTCTGTCTCCTTGGACCGTAGACAGTGCTGGATTCTTTCTTGAACGGCTTCTTCTCAGTGCTTGATGAGGCACCCTTCTGTATCTTCCCAACCTTGATACCAGCTTCAATCCTCTCCCCAGTCAAGATAAGGTCTGTAAATCCGGCTGAAGAGTTTCCAATCAAATGGTTAAAGAATGGACCAGACAGGGTCCCCAAAAACATATCAACCAGTTCACGATCAGTTAAAGGTGGTTGCACCCTTCCGGCAAGGTCTCTCCATTTTTGAGCATACTCTTTAAATCCTTCACCCATCCCTATTGACATACCCTGGATTTGGGTACGCGTAGGAGCGAGGTCAGAATTATATTGATACTGCTTATAGAACGCAGTAGCCAAATCTTCCCAGTTACGGATACTGGCTCCATCCAGCTGATAGAACCACTCAAGCTGGGTCCCTGAAAGGCAGTCCTGAAAGAAATGGATCCACAAATTCTTATCAGCGGTGTAAGGCTGGGTCTTCCTTACATATGACCGGAGGTGCAGCTTTGGACAGGAAGCTCCATCATACTTGGCAAAGGCAGGTGCCTTAAACTTATGGGGAATCACCACCCCAGAGGATAAACCTAGGTCTCCGAAGTCCAGCCCGGGCACGTTCTGTATCTCCATAGCGCTCAAGCGGTCCTCCAACTGTTTGTACCTATCCTCAGCAGGAGGATACTGTTCTTCATCATAATTTGTCTCGTTGTCGGAGACCACGGGGCTAGGAACCCTTCTTTCTTGTGGACTGTCTTTCCCTACAGATGAGGTGGTCAGATCAACCTCATTCTGCAGTCCATTTCCAAACCTACGTCCAGTGTTGAACAGGACGGTCCTCTTCTTCTTCTTCTTTCTCTCCTTCAGAATCAGGGTCTTCAAATCCTGTTGACCCTTGGCTAGGCTCATAACCAACTCTTGGAACTGGGCATTCTGAGCCTGGAGGGCCTTGATGGCTTGCTCAGTGGAAGGTTCAGTAGACATGATGATTGTTGAAATAAACATCGAAGAAGATAAGTGACCTGTAAAAGGGTACCTGTTTATGCAATGCATGAAATGAAATGCGTATGATTTATGTTTTCAAAGATAATCGGGATTCAAATTTGTAGACAAAAAAGGAAACACACTTTATTAGATTTAACCTCGGAATTTAAATTGTTCAACAGATTGCCCTTAGGCATTACAAGAATGGAAATACTGAAAAGTAAATAAAACCATAAAAGAAATCCTCAAAGGTCCATCAATGTTCCCATGGCCTCTTCTTCTCAGTGCGGATATAATCATTCAGGATCCGTTCGTTCTCCAATTGCTTAGTCAGCTTCTGGATCTTCTGTTCTTGTTCATTGAACCTTTCCCGATAAGAATCCCGTTCTTCTTGTAGTTACGCCCAAGACCTCTTCAGTGTGCCAACATCAGTGGGCGTATGAGGATGGAGAATAGTTGGAGGAACCCCGTCTTTATCAGCAATTTCAAGAATAATAGGCCTGACAGCTTGGTACGGCATACCTAACCTCTAGGCACGGATGCGGACCCATCTGAAATATGACTCCATTGGCAGAGAAGTCTTTGGTCCCAACTCAAGTGGGTCAGATTTGTGAACTTTATCCTAAGCCCTGATGAATCTACGATGCAGCTCATCGCTATCTACCTGAAAATAAAAGACGATATGAGGTATCAACATCTCATGAGGCCCTTCTCTTCTGGCTCTTCCAAACTGACGGAGAGCTAAACATGGGTTATAAGAGATTCCTCCACGGGTTCCGATCAATGGAACATTAGGATACTCTCCATAACGATCAATGACGGCCACCTCATCCAAGCCTCTGAGAGTCCAAATAATGTCATTATTAGTAAGAGACATTATCCTATGAGCCCAGCCCCTTCCTTCTTTGTTCTTCAGTACAGATTTAGGGAGGTGCGAAATAAACCACCTCGACAATAAAGGAGCACATCACATCAAAGTTCCCCGTTTTCGGGCAGTACGAGTATAGAGCTGATGAAGGATATCACCCAAGAGAGTGGGTACAGGGTTCCGAGAGATGAAGATCCTTATGGCATTAACATCAACAAAGGTGTCAGGATTTGGAAACAATACCAGACCATAGATTAAGAGAGCCAGAATGTCTTCGTACGCTTTGAAGTCTAAGTCATTCCAGAAACAATTAGCTTTACCAACCAGAAACTTAGCCAAAAAACCCTTAACTCCACTTCTAGTCTCCCAATTATCCATTACTTCCTCTTTGGTCAAGTGAAGAGCTGCAGCAATCTCTTCAGGCCTGAGAGTCTTTTCCCAACCAGTAAATGGAGTCTTCTCCAAAACAGAGATACCAAGCAACTCAGAGAATTCTTCTAGGGTAGGGACCAGCTGGAAGTCTTGAAAGGTGAAGCAATGGTATAGCGGATCATAAAACTGGACTAGGACACTCATCATTTGTTGGTCCCACTTTGAGGTGACTAAACCAAGAAGAGAACCATGCCTCCTGATGAAGGAAGTAGTGTTTGGAATCCTGTCAACCAATTCTTTAAGCAAAGTAGGTGGTTGAACAAAGTTGAGCCGGATAGTATTCCTACGCATGGGCATCATGATGTCCTACAAAACAGAGCAAAGATGAAACCTTCTTGTCTTTGAAATGGGTTAGTCCTTATGCAGGATGTATGCAATGTTATGATGTTATGATGTCATGGTAAAGGCACACCACAAGTATTCACAAAAGGCAAACATGGTAAAGGCACACAAGTCACACAAAAGAGCCCTTAGATTTCAGGCTGACATGAAGTTTAGGTACTACCCTCTTTCAGTTTCAGTTGGTTAAGACCTGTCCTAAAAATAGTAACCGGGTTCTAGAGGATCTCAATATCACTGACTACCCTCAATCGGTCATAATTCCATCGCGAGAGTTTAGTCTCAATGAGTGTAGCATACTGCTACTGTTCTATGGCCAAGTTGGTCAATTTAAGGTTCTAAGGTCAGTTGGTGCTTAATGACTCCTCAGAAGACCCATATTCTCCTCGTTCCAACACAAGAGATATCGGTACAGACCAAGGTGTCACACCAACGTAGCTACTGCTTCATCTGTGTCGGTCTACGCCGGACAGATCCCTCACAGTATATTGCTATTTACCTAAAAAAGGGTACCCCCAGATCCGGGTTAGGATCTATAAAACTATGATACAAGCCCACAAAGTTAAAGCATACAAAGCATACAATTGAAAGCACAAGTGATCTAATCCTAAGGTACACCTCACTTATTATTACTCCCCAGCAGAGTCGCCAGTTCTGGGATCGGTGGAAATAGAACTGACTGTTTTGGAATGCTGGTTCGCGTTTGCGTTTGTTTTCGCAAAATGTCGCGGTAAGCAAGAGTCGCCACCGTCTTTTATTTTATCTAACAAGGAAAGGACAAAAGCACAGAAAAATTCCTTTTCGAGATGTTTCTCGGGTTCGGGAGGTAGATTATAGAAAGGGAAGGTGTTAGCACCCTTTCTATCCGTGGTTATCCATGGGCTCTTAGGTACTTGCTCATTGTGTTTTCAAAAAGTTTTACTTTTCTTGTGTTCGTGGGTTTTGAAAAGATTTTTGTTTGAAAACTTCGATTTAACTCTTGTTTCTGTCCTCACGAGTGTATGAAGTGTTGTTGAAAACTTTGTTTGAAAAAGTGTAAGTGCGAAAAATTTGTTTCGTTTTGAAAGAGCAAGTACCTGAGAACCTCTACCTACTCAAAAGGAATTAAGCTGTGTAAATGTCCTTTAGACAGTGCAATCCCACTATTGAGAAGTAGGTAGCACCGTCGTTGGAGTTTTCGGGTCAATTCGATTAAGGGACATGTGGTCACTAAAGCAACGTTAGGACGCCTTAGCGGTAACCCTAATGTCTTAGATCATTTTTTATCTAGGCAACCGTTTCGAGGAAACTTTGATCTTTAGACAGGAGGGCGACCTCTAAAACTTCCTATACTCAATGACCACGTCGAGGCAACCAAGTGAGGCGTATCCTAGGAGTGGCATGTGCAAATGTGTCAATTTTCAGTTATGTTATCTTTGTACATGTTATGGTGAGCTACGGTTGATTTTAAGTTAAGGTAGATCTTGTCATGCATAGCCTATTATTCATACATCTAGCAATTAATGGTTGCGGAAAATAAAACTAAGCTATTACAAGGCGTCGGGTATTTACATCGCCAAAAACAAACCCTTGAAAAAGTAAATGCGGAAAAGTAAATAAAAGCGATAAAAAGTCCTAATTAAAACTATTACATCCTCGGAGCAAATACAATTATATGGATCAAAATATGAATAATAAAATCACACGCGCGAGAAAAATTGAATCGGAGAGTTTTAGGGTTTTGACCCTTCTTTAGGAAAGAAAGAGATTTTTATATCATTTTGAACTAAATGAAATTAAACCTAAGTTAATTAATTAATTAAATAAAAAAAGATATTTTTTGGGTTTTTTAGAATATTTAAGGAAAAAAAATAAATAAAAAAATAAACTAAAACCTAATTCTACACCAATTTTTATTTATTGCAAAAATATTAATATTATGCCTAATTAAAACTAAACAAATTATGTTAATATTTATTTACAAAATAAACTAATTAAATTTAAGGAATAAAAATATTATATTTTTTATGTTTTCTGAATTTTTTTATAAAAAGGGGTTAATTTGTTAATTGGTTAATTAAAATAATAATAATAATAATAATTAATATGAAAGAAAAAATAAAAGAAAAGAAGAGAAATAAACTCATGAAAAGGGGGTGTTGGACCCAATTTGGAAGTGTATTTTGCAACTCCCAGGCCCATTATGCTTCAGCCTCATTGACTTTCCAGGATCTCACACACATGCATTGACTAGGGAGTATGATGATCTTTCACTCATGACCATTGGATCTAGGTTTGGAGACATCTGGCGCACTGAGATTTGAGGTGTATGGTGGACCTCTCTTTGCAAATTGCACAAGAATACCTGAAGGAGAAAAATAAACAAGATTTTGGGGGACCTGGGATTCGAACCCAGGTCCCAATACTCATTAGCCAGCGTCCCAACCACTCAACCACCTGCATCTTTTTGTTATTGGAATAATAAGCAATTATTATATATGAAAACAATCAACACGTTGTAAATAAAAAATAAAGCGCGCGTTTTTTCAAATACACGAACCAGATGACAACACGTCATCATCTTCAACCTTGGTTCTGCATAAACAGAATCAAATAGCAGGGGTTTTTAACCTCCACTACCTCCCTGCACGAAAAATAGCGAATAGACACAGAGCAAAAAGAAATATTTCGCGAGGAATGTCTTGGAATCGTCTTGGCCTCACGAATTCAACCATGTATCCCATTGGTTCCAATTTTTCCTGGTTTCGAAAGCCCTATTTGAAAGCTTGAAAACCCTAGAAATTCAATCATGGCATCTCTCGGTTTAGGGCATTATGGTTCAATTCAATCATTCCATTAGCATGGTATAATCTCTAGCAATGCAAATCAATCACAAAAACATGTCAAATGCGTATGAATTAAGAGATACAGTTTCGAATTATAAGTGCAAACCGTGAGATGGTATTTCGTGATTCATTGAGCTTTGGTGCTTGAATTTGATTGCAAATCACTCCTGGTACCTCCTGCAATGTGTTTGGATGGACAAGGCACCTTGAATTGGCCTAGAT
The DNA here is from genome assembly GCA_948472305.1 of Vicia faba. Lineage (NCBI taxonomy): Eukaryota > Viridiplantae > Streptophyta > Magnoliopsida > Fabales > Fabaceae > Vicia > Vicia faba. Next base: position 145,980 of record CATIWC010000333.1, on the reverse strand, counting down.
TGCAAGAACAAGTTTTGAGTTTTCTTGGAATTTCTTGAAATTGGTATGGCCGTTCTGCAGTCTTTCAGTCGTGTCTTAGGTTATGCTTGGCTTGCTTGCATATAAGGGAATCAGTTTAGGTCAAAATTTGGACCCATACCCATGTGCATTGAAGATTGAATCTTTGATTGATAAATCAAATATTCTTGATTTTTCATGATTGAACAAGTTGCCAAAATTGGATATTTTTGTATCTTTTAGCTTGTGCACGAATTGGTCAGCATATTTGGATCACATTTGGTTCACAAATAGATTTAAGAATCAAATCTTCTATTTTCTCATAATTTAAATTAATTAAATGAATTAATATGTATTAAAAATCCATTTAATCAATAAATTTAAGAAAATAAATCCAATTTAACTTGGTGGGTCGTGCATAGGTCATGGGTGAAGTTTCAAAAAGAGATTTGAGGCCCATTAGCAAAAAGAAGGTGTTTTGAGCAAAGTTGACTTTTGCAAATTCATGAAAATTGCCCAACTTCTCCAATGCATAACTTGCTCAATTTTGATCATATGACCATGTTCTTGGACATTTTGGAAAGCCCTTGAAGTCCTCTAATCAATGCTTTTGGTCCCATGTCATTTGGATTTACCAATCTCAAGTTATGGCCTTTGACTCAAAGTGTACTTTTGTTGACTTTTGAAATTGACCTATAATGTAAAAATTTGTAACTTTTTGTGAGAGCATTTCCTGATCTTGGGGTGTGAAGATGGATTGTAGGAAATTGCATCCTCTTAAAAATGAGATTTGGATGGAATTTTTCTGATAAACCATGAAAGAGTTATGCCCTTGTCAAAGTACAGTTGACTTTTCTGCTGTCCAAAAATAGTAACTTTTGCATCTTGATGATTTTTAAGCTATTCTTGTGGGATCATGATCAAGACTTGATCAAATGATGATTGTGAACTCAAAATAAGATGTTGACCAAGAATTCTGACTTTTGACTGCAAAATGATCATTTTGCCCTTGTAGTTGAGTGTAGATCAAATGGAGCTTTTAACTGTGCAAACTGGCACTGTGAGTCTTGAAACTTGGCATGTAGGTGCTTGAGAATGTATATAAGTCTATGAGACTTGATTGAACCATTGAGAACCCCAACTTCCTTGAAAGAACTAAAACCCTAATTTTGAATTGACTGCCTAAGGAGGTGTTTTGACTGTGCCACCCTTGAGCCATTTTGAGCAATTTGAAGGTCATTCTTGACAAATCTTGAGGAATATGGGAGGGTAAATTTTGGGGTACAACAGTACAGATACACTCCAAACACGGAAGTCATTCTGTCATTTATCCATATTCGAATTCAGATACAGTACAGATACGCTCCAGACACGGAAGCCATTCTGTCATTCATTCAAATTTCGAGTATTGATACAGTACAGATACACTCCAGACACGGAAGTCATTCTGTTACTCATTCAAATTCCAAGTACCGATACAGTACCGATACGCTCCAAACACGGAATCCATTTTGTTGCTTATTCAGATTCAAGGACAAATACAGTTCAGATACGTTCCAAATACGGACACCATTCTGATGCTTATTCTGTCGATTTACAACCAAACATTCTTGGATGGCATCTACAAGCCCATCTCCAACAAGATTCTAACATCTCTCCAAATGGCATCTTTAAGCCCATTCCCTCAATTACACTTTTGTCGAGGGCAAATTTATGGGCACTCTAGTGTCTGATCATCTTTTACCTTCGAGTCACGAATGGCAAAACTTGCCGATCTAACTCTTCAGGTTCAAGAAGATTGAACAGGGGCAACTGTTGTACCCCAAAATTTTCCCTCTCATTTTTCATAAAGAACACAGCCCTAGGGTTTCTCAGATGTTCAAGTTGGCTCAGGAATCGATCAGACAGATTTTCTCCTGTGGTAGTAAACCAGCTATTAGGGTTTTTATTGCAATTCTCAAAAGAAATGAATTCTCAAAGATCCAATTGGCTTTCACATGTTTTCATGCTTTCTCAAGACTACTGAAAAAACTGTGTTTGGTTTCAAGGTTAACCAGATGATTTGTGTCTTCTAAAAAAACATTTGCTTGCTTAGGAATTGGAATAGACAGTGCGTGTTTTGATTGGAATGCAGTTGCAAGATTACAGAATTATTGGATTACTTGGAGTTTAAGTTATCAGATGGGAACATTTTGTTTTAATTATCTTGATTGAGAATCTTTAAGATTTAGTTAAGATGCGGAGAGAAAATTGTGAGTTATTGACAGTAAAGGATTTTAATGGACATCAGAATATCTCATAAGACTTTCTCCATTTATTTCAAAAGTTGTTACAAAACAATTTCTTATTTAAATACTTTAGGTTTTACAACTTATCGTATTTGAAAAATAAATTAGTACAATTGATTGAATGTTTCTCTCCAAATTACAAACAAATTGAATCTATGCCTAAGGTTGACTGAGCTTCCATTGCTTCCATGCTTGCCACAGAGTCTCTTGCTTCCTCTGCTTTGCCACCATCCAGTTGTGCTCATATGAAAACAAAAGACAGAAGAAATAGTTAGTACAAAAACTATTTGGGCATAAGCAAGAATTTTCAAAAGAAAGAATGGTGTTCATCATTAAAGTTTGCAATTTGGAATTAGAAGGCTATTTTTAATTCATCATGTTTTTATTTTTCTATTTGCAAATCACAAGAAGATTATTCTTCTTGGTTCACAAAAAGAAGAAAAAAATGCAAGCAAAGCTGTCCAAATAAAAAATGCAAGCAATTTGTCCAAATGCAACAAGGTTGTCCAAACAAGAAATGCAACAAGGCTATCCAAACAAACACATATTCAAAACATAGCCAAACAGACAGCAGCGCATCACCAAATAGACAGCAGCGCATCACCAAACTAGACAGCAGCGCATCATGTGCAAACAACAGCGCATCAGCAGAAACAAAATGCAAATGAGGCAACAACAAGCAGCATAGCAGTAGGAAGCAGGCATCAACAAAAAGAAAATATAACATATGATAAACTAAGTCAACAATCAAGAGGCTTGTTCAATAAGCAAAATCATCATTTTCCATAAATTGCATACTTTTCAGAAAAAAGCATTTGGCTCTTAGGGTCATTGAGAGAGAGAGACAGAGAGGAAAGAAGTCACATAGGGATGCTGCCCTGCTGTCACAATTGCACAAGAATTGCTAGAAAACAAAAACTGCAAGAAAAAGAGCATGAGAATAATATGCCAAATATTCAAAATTTGGTGGTTTTCCCACCATTTTGAATAAGCTGTCAAACCAAAGTGTGATCGGTGGAAATAGAACTGACTGTTTTTAGCTGGTTCGCGAAATGTCGCGGTAAGCAAGAGTCGCCACCGTCTTTTATGTTCTCCAACATGGAAAGGACAAAAGCACGGCAAAATTCCTTCTTTGAGAATGTTTCTCGGTTCGGGAGGTAGATTTATAGAAAGGGAAGGTGTTAGCACCCTTTCTATCTGTGGTTATCCACGGGCTCTTAGGTACTTGCTCTTATGTTTTCAAATTTTGTTTGCTTTTCAAGTGTGTGTGGGTTTTGGAAAAGTTTCGTTTGAAAAATTTCTAAGTAACTCTTGTATCTGTCCTCAAGAGTGTGTGAAAATTTTGTTTGAAAACTTTTTGAAAGTGTGGGTGCGAAAAGTTGTTTTTGTTTGTTTGAAAGAGCAAGTACTTAAGAGAAGTCTACCTACCCTAAGGAATTAGGCTGTGTAAGAGTCCTTTAGATAGTGTTATCCCACCATTGAGAGGTAGGTAGCACCATCGTTAGAGTTATTTGGGTCAATTCGATTAAGGGACATGTGTGGTCACCAAAGCAATAGTAGGACACCTTAGAAGTAACCCTAATGTCCTAGATCCTTTTTATCCGAGGCAACCGTTTCGAGGCAACTGGATCTTAGACAGGAGGGCGACCTCTAAGACAACCTATACTTGACGACCACGTTCGAGGCAACCAACAAGGCGTACCCTAAGAGTGGCATGTGCTTGTGTGTTGTTTTTCAGTTAAGTTATCTTTGATCGTGCATTTGTGAGCTACGGATTGATTTTATTATCATACAGTCTTGCAGGCATAATTAACAGTTAAGAGTGCGGAAAATAAAGTGCGGAAATATGAATCTACGCTATTACAAGGCGCGGGTCTATACATCGCCAAAAACAAAAACCCGTTTTGGAAAATAAATACGGAAAGGTAAATAAAGCAATAAATTCCTAATTAACTATTACATCCTTTGAGCAGATACATAAATAATCAAAAATAATGATAATGCGCGAAAAGAATGAATCAGGACGACCTAGGGTTTTTGACCCTTTTGAGAAAAGAAATTAAGTTTTGCCCTTTTTGTAATTAATGAAATGTTAAATCTAATAACTAATTAATTAAATAAAAAAAGAAAAATGTTTTTTATGTTTTTTATGTTTTTAATGAAAATAAAAATAAAGAAGTTAAAAGTCAAAAGAAACCCTAATTCTAAGTTTATTTTATTAAAAAAAAGAATCAAAATTGAACCTAATTTAAACTAATTAATTTGTTAGTATTTTATCTACAAGAAAAAGTCCTTTTTTATGTTTTATGTTTTTTATGAAAATAAAAAGAAAAAGAATTAAAAAGTTAGTAAACAAAACCCTAATTCTAAACTAATTTTATTTATTGTAAAAAGGAAATTAAAATTACCTAATTAAACTAATGAATTTGTTTACATTTTATTCACAAAAATAATAGTTAATAGTAAAATTAGTAATTAATAAAATATTTACAATTTTTTTGATCTCTGAATTTATTATAAAAAATTAGTTTATTGGTTAATAATAATAATAATAATTAAAAAAAAAGAAATTATAAGGAAAAGAAAATAAAAAAGTAACAAAACCATGGGGGGTGATGACCCATTAAGGAGGTGAATCTGGAATTGTTGGCCCATTAAGAATTAAGCCTGTTTGACTTTTGCAATCAACTGCGTGTGCATTGACCAGATAGCATGGTGTTCCCCTTTTTTGGCCTTTGGATCAGTCTGTTGAGACACTTGGCGCCCTGATTTGTAATGTTTATGGTGGAATACATGGAAAGCGCTGCATTAGAATATATTAGAAAAAATAATATTGAGATTTGGGTGGACCTGGGAATCGAACCCAGGTCCCAATGGTCATTTGCCAGCACGTCCTTCCACTGAGCCAGTTGAGCGCTTTTGTTATTAGAGTGGCAATTAAATATATTACATAAAACAACAATATATGCTGGAAACATAAAAAAGCGCGCGCCATATTTGAATGATTCACTAGCATATTTCCAGCTCACCATCTTCTTCGTTCACCTGCAAAAAAGCAAAGCAGATAGCGGGGGGTTTTTAACCCCCACAACATGGAATGTCAAATAATAGCGAATAGGCGTATGGGTCATATAAATTCATCGCGAGGGTCTCAATGTCTTCGTCTCATTCAGACGGTTTCAACCATGTGCGTCTTGAGGTCTAATTTTACTGTATGTGGAAAGCCCTAATCTGAGAGCTCTGAAACCCTAGATTTCATTAATGGTGTTTTGCAATTCTGGGCATTATAATGCAATTATTGTGTACCAAAAGCTTCGTCCAATCCCTATGAATACAAAACAAACAACAAAATACGTTAATGATGCATGAGTCAAAGGATGCGTTTATGGAAAAAATTCAAACCGTGAAACTGTTATCTCAGGATTCCTTGAGTGTTAGCGTGTGATTTTGATTGCAAAAGGTTTCTGGGAATCCCTGCAATAGGTTTGAATCAAAAAAAGGCTTTGAATCGTGCTGGGAGATGGAATTCAGTTTTCAAATTTTTCTTGAAGTTTTGGAAGTTGGCTATGGTTCTTGCGGCAGTTTTGCACGTCCATGACATTAGGGTTAGGCTCAGCATATATAGTAGAATGATTTTAGGGTACAAACTAGGTCAAAGATTCATGGAATTATGTTTTATATCTTTGATTTCCAATCAAATCTTTTTTCATATTTTTGATTGATAAAGCTTGCCAAACATGGAGTTTTTTGCCTCTTTGATGGATGCACGAAATTTCCAGCTTGCCCTGATCTTATTTGCTTCACAAAAGATTTGAAAATCATATCTTTTGAATTTTCCTACAATTAAATCAATTAAATGAATTAATATTAATAAAAAATTCAATTAATTAATTAAAAATAAGAAAATAAATCAATTTAAGCTCATTGGGTCGTGCATAGGCCTTGGACAATGTTTCAAGAAATAATTTGAGGCCCATTAGCAAAAACAAGGTGTTTTAGGCAAAGTTGACTTTTGCAAATTCCCAAACATTTCCCAACTTCTCCAATGCATAGATTGCTCAATTTTGAAGCTATGAACATGTTCTTGGACATTTTGGAAAGGTCTTGAAGTCCTCTAACCAATGACTTTGGTCCCATGTCATTTTGGTTTACCAATCTCAAGTTATGGTCTTTGACTTAAAATGCCTTTTTGTTGACTTTTGAAAATGACCTATAATGTAGAAATTGATAACTTTTTGTGAGACATTTCTTGGATTTGGAATGTGAATATGAGTTGTAGGAAATGTCATCCCCTTCAAAATGAGCATTGGATGGGATTTTTTTGATGAACCATGAAAAAGTTATGCCTTGGTCAAGTTACAGTTGACATTTCAGCTGTCCAAAAATAGCAACTTTTGCATCTTTGATGATTTTTGAGTCATGCTTGTGGAATCATGATCAAGACTTGATCAAATGATGATTGTGTGCTCAAAATAAGATTTTGACCAAAATTTTGACTTTTGACTGCCAAATGACCATTTTACCCCTACAGTTGACTATGGAGCAATTAGGGCTTTTGACTGTGCAACTTGATGCTGTGAGTCTTGCAACTTGGCATGTAGATGCTTGACAATGTATATAGGCATATGGGACTTGATTGGACCATTGAAAACCTCAACTTCCTTGCAAGAACCAAAACCCTAGTTTTGACTGGCTTAGGAGACGATTTGACTGTGCAACTCCTTGAGTAGACTTGAGCAAATTGAGATGATGCTTGTCAAAACTTTGAAGAATATGGGAGGGAAAATTTTGGGGTACAACAGTTGCCCCTGTTCAATCTTCTTAGACCTGAGGATGTAGATTGGCTTGTGTGCCTTTCGTGATCCAAAGGTGGAAGATGATTGAACACTAGAGTGCCCAGAAATTTGCACTCACATAGTAGAATATCAGCAACGTGATGTCGGGAATGGGCTTACAGATGCCATTTGGAAAGATGGTGGATAGGAGGATGGGCTTATAGATTCCATCTGGAGATGTGACAGAACCTTGTCGGGAATGGGCTTATAGATGTCATTTGGAAGTGTAATGGATAGTTGTGGAGATGGGCTTATAGATGCCATTTGGAAGTGTAATGGATAGTTGTGGAGATGGGCTTATAGATGCCATCTGAAGGTGTCGATCACATAAGAGATTCCTTAGCGAGAACTTGTATACTTTAAGAAAGGAAGATAGTTTCCTGGCCTGTTACAGGTGTTGATCTTCAATCTCTTCATGCAGATATGCCCTGGCTAGATACAGGTATCGAATCTACAATCAATTGCTCACAGATATGCCCTGGCTAGATACAGGTATCGAATCTTGAACTTCAAAAGGTTGCTTACAGACGTGCCCTGGCTGGATACAGGTACCGAATCTCTAAACTCTTCATGCAGACATGCCCTGGCTGGATACAGGTATCGAATCTACAATCAGTTACGCACAGATATGCCCTGGCTAGATACAGGTATCGAATCTGGAACTGGTCGTCTACAGATATGCCCTGGCTGGATACAAGTATCGAATCTGAATTAGTCGTTTATAGATATGCCCTGGCTAGATACAGGTATCGAATCTCTAAACTCTTCATGCAGACATGCCCTGGCTGGATACAGGTATCGAATCTATAATCAGTTACTCACAGATATGCCCTGGCTAGATACAGGAATCGAATCTGGAATTGGTCGTCTACAGATATACCCTGGCTAGATACAGGAATCGAATCTCTAAACTCTTCATGCAGACATACCCTGGCCGGATACAGGTGTCGAATCTACAATCAGTTACTCACAGATATGCCCTGGCTAGATACAGGAATCGAATCTGGAATTGGTCGTCTACAGATATGCCCTGGCTAGATACAGGAATCGAATCTCTAAACTCTTCATGCAGACATGCCCTGGCTGGATACAGGTATCGAATCTACAATCAGTTACTCACAGATATGCCCTGGCTAAATACAAGAATCGAATCCGGAATTAGTCGTCTACAGATATGCCCTGGCTGGATACAGGAATCGAATCTCTAAACTCTTCATGCAGATATGCCCTAGCTGGATACAGGTATCGAATCTACAATCAATCACTCACAGATATGCCCTAGCTAGATACAGGTATCGAATCTGGAATTAGTCGTCTACAGATATGCCCTGGCTAGATACAGGTATCGAATCTCTAAACTCTTCATGCAGATATGCCCTGGCTAGATACAAGTATCGAATCCACAATTAATCACTCACAGATATGCCCTGGCTAGATATAGGTATCGAATCTGGAATTAGTCGTCTACAGATATGCCCTGGCTGGATACAAGTATCGAATCTCTAAACTCTTCATGCAGATATGCCCTGGCTAGATACAGGTATCGAATCTGGAACTGGTCGTCTACAGATATGCCCTGGCTGGATACAGGTATCGAATCTGGAACTTCAAACTCTTCATGCAGATATGCCGTGGCTAGATACAGGTATCGAATCCACAATCAATCGCTCACAGATATGCCCTGGCTAGATACAGGTATCGAATCTGGAACTGCGACAGTTGATAGTAATCATCTTTGGATTGACCTTTTTCCTGAAAAGGTAAAACATCAGTTGTATGCAATGTCATGATGTATGAAATGCATGATGTCATGATGTTCTCAAGAATAAATGAGATTGTGTCGTATGCACTTTATCATGTATGTAAGCAGGATGTATGAAATGTGAAATGCTTATGAATGTATTTTCGTCTGGGAAAATAAATCCTTGACGAATGCTGGGAAGTTAAATCCTGGGATGATGTTTGAAGAGTAGAGTTCTTCGTTTCCGTTGGGGATGATTATTTGCAAGAATAAACCGGTAGGAGAAGATGACTCCGTTGGGAATAAACTTGATGAAGAGATTACTCTGCGGGGAATTACTCTATGGGGAGAGATACTTCGCTGAGATTTTGATGATAACTCCGCTGGGGATACCGGTTGATGAATTTTGTTGATGGGTTTGATGAACTCCATTGGGGATAGGAAGGACTTTGCCGAGGACGATCTTTCCGTTGTTAATTAGCTGAGGATAACCCAGTTATAGGCTCTGGTGGGGAATAACCTTTGAATAAAGCCGGGGAGATGCGTTCGTACTCTGCAGATGATAAGCTTCCAGAATCTACTGGGGATAAGCTTCCAGAATCTATTGGGGAGATTGATTCAACTCTCCTGGGGAAACTTTTGGACTGTACTGGGGAAGTGGCTCCACTGGGGTGTCTGTATTCCGCCGGGGAACAATCTTATATCAAGACTGCCGGGGATGCTTGCTTAGGAACATCTGTATACTCCGCTGGGGAATATTGAGATTTGCTGGGGGTACCCAACTTCCTTAAGGTTGACAGTAGACTAACTCTGCTTGGAGGGAGAGTATTGCTGACTTGCTGGAGATATTGTGCCTTGTTAGGACTGACGGGAGACCAACTTTGCTCGGAGAGAGTGTTGCTGAATCTTGTCTTACTCTGCGGGGAGTGAAGGTATCTTGGTCGCATTCTTCAGCCGAACTTACCTTGGTACCTTGGTGGACAGAGCAACTAGATCGCTTAGACAACTCATTATTGCCCCTGTTTCTGATGTCACCTGTAATTAGTCCTTTGTTTCATATGCAAATATTTATGAGTTAGCAATTAATGTCAAATGCATATATCAAAAATGAACATTGGACGTTCTTCGCAAGACAAAACAGAAAAAGGAAAAATAATTGGCAATTTGCCTGAAAAGTGAATTTGTATTGATTTTTAAATTTGCCTGTAAATAGGCATTTATGTACAAGAGGCTGACGTCCTAGTAAGAGAACTCCGCCGAACAACAGAGTTTATACAATTTTACAAAAACAAAACAGCTATGTGAAAAGAATAATCCCACTGGGTTCCAACTCTGCTATCGCCTTTATGTCTTCGAGCGTCTCATCACTTTGCTGCTCAGTTGAAGATGAAGTTGATTGATCGATGCCGTCTGAACCTGGTAGTTGATACTGGATTCCAGATGCAAGGTGATCCAATGAGACATAGTATTACGCTTTAATCCCTAACTTTTGCCTGGACCTCCCTTTCGGGTTTTCAGTCCACCGGGATACCCATTTTTGCCCAAGCCGCCTTTTCAGGTTTTTGACTTGCCGGGTGTACAGATTTTTTCCATTTCATCCCTTATTTTTGCCCGAACCCTTTTGGTTCACCGGGAAGCCCTTATTTTTGCCTAGGTGTGTCAACCTAGCGGGTCTTTAATCATGCGTAGTATCTTTTTACTATGTCTGCATTGGCGGGGTGAGGAAGGTCGTCACCATCCATGGTGGTTAGAATCATGGCTCCTCCTGAGAAGATATGTTTAACCACAAATGGCCCTTCGTACGTAGGGGTCCATTTGCCCCTGGGATCACTTTGAGGAAGAATGATGTGCTTGATTACCAGGTCTCCGACTTGATACCCTTGTGGTCTGACTTTCCTGTTAAATGCCCTAATCATCCGTTTTTGGTACGTTTGACCATGACAAATAGCGGTGAGTCTCTTTTCATCGATTAGGTTTAATTGATCAAGCCGAGTCTGGATCCAGTCATCTTCGCTCAAACCTGCATCCTTCATTATCCGGAGGGAGGGTATCTGGACTTCAATAGGCAAGACTGCCTCCATGCCGTATACCAAGGAAAAGGGTGTTGCCCCTGTTGACGTCTGTGCTGAGGTACGGTACCCATGAAGAGCAAACGGTATCATCTCGTGCCAATCTTTGTACGTCACTGTCATCTTCTGCACAATCTTCTTGATATTCTTATTCGCCGCTTCTACAGCCCCATTCATCTTCGGCCGGTAAGGAGAAGAGTTGTGGTGCTGTATCTTGAATTGCTCGCAGAGCTCAGTGATCATTTTGTTGTTAAGATTGGTACCATTATCCGTAATGATCCTCTCAGGTACACCGTATCGACAGATCAGGTTGTGCCGAATGAACCGTGCCACGACATTCTTGGTTACGGTAGCATAGGAAGCTGCTTCGACCCACTTCGTGAAGTAATCAATTGCTACCAGGATGAAGCGATGCACGTTGGATGCCGTAGGTCTGATCTCGCCGATCATATCAATGCCCCACATTGCAAAAGGCCAAGGTGCTGTCAAGATGTTCAGAGGAACTGGAGGAATGTGCACCTTATCAACATAGATCTGGCATTTGTGACACGTCCGAGAATGTTGGTAACAGTCAGCTTCCATTGTGGACCAAAAATATCCCGCCCGAAGGATTTTCTTTGCCATAGTATGCCCACTGGAATGTGTTCCGAAGGTACCTTCGTGCAGCTCTGCCATGATCCTTTCCGCTTCATTCTTATCCACACAACGCAGTAAGGTCGAATCATGGTTTCGCTTGTATAGAATGCCATTGTTGAGGAAGAACTTTGCTGCGAACCTTCTCAGAAACTTCTTGTCGTTAACAGATGCACCCTCGGGGTATTCTTGAGCTTCCAAGTACCTCTTCACTTCATGATACCAAGGTTTCTCAGTTACCTCTTCACCCTCAAGATCACAGCAATATGCAGGTTCATTCAGTTTCCAGATAATGATCCGGGGAGCCTCGTTGTCCCATTTGACTTTGAACATAGAATACATCGTAGCTAACGCGTCCGAAACTGATTCTCCTCTCTTGGGAAGTGTTCAAAAGTTATCTCCGTGAAATGGGGGATCAACGTCAACACACACTCTTTGTAAGGAATAAGATTTGGGTGTTTCATATCCCACTCGCCTTTGATCTGATTGATCACGAGGGCGGAATCTCCAAAGACACTCAGAAACTTGATCCTTAAGTCAATTGCAGCTTGAAGACCCATGATGCATGCCTCATACTCTGCCATGTTGTTGGTGCAGTTGAAACATAGCCGGGCAGTGAGTGGAGTATGAGTGCCTTTAGGGGATATGATCACAGCGCTGATACCATTACCCAAAGCGTTTGAGGCTCCGTCAAAGTGCATAGACCATCGGGATCCTTCCTCAGGTCCTTCATCCGGTCCAGGTACTTCACAATCAGTCACCACCATGATATTCTCGTCTGGAAATTCAAAGTTCATCGACTGGTAATCGTCCACTGCCTGGTGTGCCAAATGGTCTGCCAATACACTTCCTTTGATTGCTTTCTGAGTCGTGTACTGGATGTCATATTCCGTCAAGATCATCTTCCATCTCGCTATTCTTCTGGACAAGGCGGGCTTTTCAAATATGTACTTGATTGGATCCATTTTTGAAATCAACAGAGTAGTGTGAGTCAACATATACTGTCTCAGCCGGCGAGCAGCCCATACCAAAGCGCAGCAAGTTTTCTCGAGCAGTGAGTATCGGGTCTCATAGTCGGTAAACTTTTTGCTAAGGTAATAAATAGCATGCTCTTTTCGGCCAGACTCGTCATGCTGCCCCAGCACACACCCCATTGAGCTGTCAAGTACTGTCAAGTATAATATTAGAGGTCTCCCTTCAACTGGTGGCATAAGAATGGGTGGTTCTTGGAGATACTCTTTGATTCTATCGAAAGAGGCCTGACATTCATCGTTCCAACATACCACTTGATCTTTCTTCAGCAGCTTGAAGATTGGTTCACAGGTGGCAGTTAGATGTGAGATGAATCGGGCAATATAGTTCAGTCGTCCTAGAAAGCCTCTGACTTCTTTCTCTATTTTGGGAACTGGCATCTCTTGTATGGCTTTCACCTTGGCAGGGTCCACTTGAATACCTTTGTCGCTTACGACGAAACCCAGTAGTTTTCCAGATCTTACCCCGAAGGTGCACTTGTTCGGGTTCAACCTTAGCTTGTACAACTTCAGACGGTCAAACAGCTTCTGTAGATGGTCAAGGTGTTCCTCCTCAGTTTGGGACCTTGCAATCATATCGTCGACATACACTTCGATCTCATGATGGATCATGTCATGAAATAAAGCAACCATGGCACGTTGGTAGGTTGCCCCAGCATTTTTCAACCCAAAAGGCATGACCTTGTAGCAAAAGGTGCCCCACTGAGTAACAAAAGTGGTCTTCTCCATGTCTTCAGGAGCCATCTTGATTTGATTATAACCGGAGAACTCGTCCATGAAGGAGAATACCTTATGCTGAGCAGTATTGTCAACCAGAACGTCGATGTGAGGTAGAGGGAAGTCATCCTTAGGGCTGGCCCTATTCAAATCCCTGTAGTCAACACACATTCAGACCTTACCATCCTTCTTCGGCACTGGAACCACGTTGGCAACCCACTGAGGGTAAGAAGTCACTGCTAGAAACTCGGCATCAAATTGTTTCATAACCTCAGCCTTGATTTTCTCGGACATCTCTGGACGCATACGGCGGACCTTCTGTTTTACTGGAGGGAAATCTTCCTTGGTAGGCAGGTGATAAACCACAATGTCAGTATCCAACCCAGGCATGTCTTTGTAAGACCAGGCAAAGATTTCCACATAATCATGCAACATCTGAATCAACCGTTGTTTCACACTGAGCTCTAGATTGGCACCAATCTTGACTTCCCTTATGTCTGTCTCAATACCCAGATTTACCGTTTCCACTGGCTCTTCATGTGGCTGAATGGCCCTCTCTTCCTGGAGTAGCAGTCTTGCAAGCTCACCAGGCACTTCGCAATCATCTTCACCTTCGTCTTCGGCTAAATTGATCGGATTTTCGAAGTCATAACTGGCAGTAGCAGAGTCGTTACCAGCGAGATCCGGAGTGGATTGGAACCTGTATAGGTGAGTGTGTGTAAATATAGCTGTTTTGCAATATATATAAAGAAAGGAAGGGAGCACAAGATTTGAAATGCGAAAAACGTCCAATGTTTTTATTCATGATATATGAAAATGAAATAATAAGCCCTCACAAATGAAGCCACGGTGCCCTGGGTAAGACATCGAGCCATGAAGTTTCAAATTTTTGTTCGTTACAAATTTAAAACAAAGGAGTTAATTACTGAGTGACAAAAGTAATAGGTATGTAGTCTTTGGCAGTCCAGTTGCTTAGTCCACCGTCGGTCGTTGGGTAGATCCAGCTGTTGAATTCAGATTCCTCCACGTCGTCATCATCCCTAATAGCATTTACTCCATGGTTGGGCATGGGAGCTGTCACCACATTAGGCCTCTCGGGCGCTTCGAACTGAACCTCTTTAGCATCAATAAGGTCCTGAACCTTATTCCTTAGAGCCCAACAATCATCCGTAGAATGCCCAGGGCTATCAGAGTGATAAGCGCAGCAGGCATTGGGGTTGTATTTTGGAGAGGTTGTATTCACTACCTTCGGAGCTTCCTTGATAGTTACCAGATTGGTTGACAGCAGTTGCAGCAAGATCTGAGACAAGGTCATACTAAGCCGAGTGTACTCTCTTCTGGGTCTCTCACCCCTTGGTTGGTTATATTGTCGAGGAGCGGCAGCAGGCTTTGAGATTACCACCGCGTTGACAGCTTGGCGGCGTTCTGGTTTATTCTGTTTCCTCGACCCATAAACAACACTAGATTCCTTTTTGAATGGTTTCTTTTCAGAACTTGAGGATGCACCTTTCTGTATCTTCCCCGACTTAATACCAGCTTCTATCCTCTCACCAGTTAAGATCAAATCTGTGAACCCAGCAGAAGAATTACCAATCAGGTGGTTAAAGAATGGACCAGACAGGGTCCCCAAGAACATGTCCACAAGTTCACGGTCAGTCAACGGTGGCTGCACCCTACCAGCCAGGTCTCTCCACTTTTGTGCGTACTCCTTAAAACCTTCTCCCGATCCTAGAGACATACCCTGGAGTTGGGTACGTGTAGGAGCGAGGTCGGCATTGTACTAATACTTCTTATAAAATGCAGTAGCCAAGTCTTCCCAGTTACGAATACTGGTTCCATCCAGCTGATAGAACCATTCGAGTTGAGCCCCTGAAAGGCTATCCTGGAAGAAATGGATCCATAAGTTCTTGTCTGCAGTATATGGTTGGATCTTCCTCACATAATATCTGAGATTCAGTTTAGGGCAGGAAGCCCCGTCATACTTCGCAAAAGAAGGTGCCTTGAACTTGTGTGGGATCACCACCCCAGAAGATAAACCCAGATCTCCAAAATCCAACCCAGGCACCTGTTGAATCTCCATAGCACTCAGACGGTCCTCTAGTTGCTTGTACATGTCTTCAGCGGGAGGTTACTGCTCATCATTGAAATCTGTCTCGTTGTCGGAGACCACAGGACTAGGAACCCTTCCCCCTTGGGGACTATCTTTCCCTACAGAGGAAGTAGCTTGATCAGCCTCATTCTGCAGTGTATTTCCAAACCTCCGTCCAGTGTTGAACAATACAGTTCTCTTCTTCTTCTTCTTCACCAGCAGAGCCTTCAATTCCTCTTGACCTTGGGCTAAGCTCATGACCAGCTCTTGGAACTGGGCATTCTGGGCATGGAGGGCCTTG
Organism: Vicia faba; assembly: GCA_948472305.1. Taxonomy (NCBI): domain Eukaryota; kingdom Viridiplantae; phylum Streptophyta; class Magnoliopsida; order Fabales; family Fabaceae; genus Vicia; species Vicia faba. The sequence continues at coordinate 130,279 of CATIWC010000333.1, read as the reverse complement.
ATAGATTTTTCATTGGATGATTCAGGATTCATGATGACTGCTGAAATAAACAGCGAAGAAGATTAAGCAACCTGTAAAAAGAGTACCTGTGATGCATATGATGAATGAAATGCGTATGATTTATGTTTTTAAAGACAATCGGGGTTCAACTTTGTAAACCAAAAGGAAACACACTTCATTAGATTTAACTTTAAATTGTTCAAGAAATTGCCCTTAGGCGTTACATAAATGAAAATACTGAAAAGGAAATAAAAGCTGTAAAAGAACATCCAAAGCCCATCAGTGCTCCCATGGCCTCCTCTTCTCAGTACGGATATAGTCATTCAGGACCCGCTCGTTCTCCAACTACTTTGTCAGCTTCTGGATTTTCTGTTCCTGCTCGTTGAACTTTTCCCGATAAGAATCCCGTTCTTCCTGTAGTTGCGCCCAAGACCTCTTTAGTGTATCAACATCAGTGGGTATCTGAGGAGGGAGTACAGTTGGAGGAACCCCATCTCTATCAGGAAATTCAAGAATGATAGGCCTGACAGTTTCGTATGGCATACCTAACTTCTGAGCACGGACGCGGACCCATCTGTAGTAGGATTCCATAGGTAGAGAAGTCTCTGGTCCCAACTCATGTGGGTCAGCTTTGTGAATTTTGTCCCAAGCTTTGATGAATCAACGACGCAGCTCGTCACTATCTACCTGAAACTCAAAACTAATGTGAGGTACCAACATCTCATGAGGCCCTGCTCTTCTAGCTCTTCCAAACTGACGGAGAGCTAAACATGGATTATAAGAGATTCCTCCCTGGGTACCGATCAATGGAACATTAGGATATTCTCCGCAACGATCAATAACAGCCACCTCATCTAAACCTTTGAGAGTCCAAATGATGTCATTATTATGGTACGGTGGGAGAACTGACTGTGAGTTTTGCGTTTGTATTCGCACTTGTGGGATTGAGCAAGAGTCGCCACCGACTTTTTATTTTATCCTAAAGGAAAGGTTTAAAAAAGCACAGCAAAAACCTTTTGAGATATTTCGTGGGTCCGGGGGGTAGATTATGAAAAGGGAAGGTATTAGCACCCTTTTCATCCATGGTTATCCATGGGCTCTTAGTTACTTGGTTTTTTAGATCACTTGCCTTAATTTTCGATTGCTTGAAAATGGTGTATGTGTGAGTGTTTTTGAAAATGTTTTGGAAGAAGATGCCTTGTCTTAGGCTAACCTTGTAACAATTCTTTACTCGAATATTTTACAAAGGCGTGTATCTTTTCGAAAATATGTTTCAAATGTTTTTGAGAGTTTGTTTTGAAAGTGTTGTGGATTGTGGTTTTTGAAAAGAAGGCAAGTGTTTTTGCAAGTTGATCTCAAGTAACTAAGAGTTTTGTCTACCCTGATGTACTCAAAGGTTTTCTCTATGTTTTCAACCCTTTTTAACAATTTTGTTCCACCATTGAATTTGGTGGACAATCTTGCGTTTAGGAAGTTTGTTCGGGACGGGCGCGGGTCATCGTATGAACCATGAATGCAATGGCGCCAAGTGTCTTTGGCAATTTGCTTTGAAGGGACTATGATCATTCCATTTAGGCAACATTCGACAGCGTCATCGAGGGACTTATGATCATTTGAATTTGTTTTGCCAAAGATACTCGACGTGCAAGCATGGCCCATTTTGGAAGGCAACATGTGGGATTACCCTAGGGGGTGCAAGTGTGATTGTGTATTGATTTCATGTATTTGTCTTGTATTAGGTTATCTAGCGTTTGATTTTATGTACATGCAAACCCTAGGTCTAACCATGGTATAATTGAAAGCGGTAAATTGCGAAAATGTAAAGTCTACGCTATTACAAAATAAGTATCCGGGAGTGGGGGTACAAATTTTATGAATGGGGATGAGACTTAGGAGTGTAATGTCCAATAAGTTACAACCAAATCGAATCGATCAAATGTAAATGTAACGAATATACAAATATAAGCAAATGTGTATAGGAGCAAGGCAAACGTATTGTGTAAGTGCACGTGTATACATGTATGTGATTATTTACAGGTTAGAGATGTGAAATTGAATGTGTATTAAGTATTGTTTTGACCTAAAGAAAAATTAAATGTTTATTTAATTAATAATTGTAATCTTGTATTTTCTTTAATATATACAAAAAAAGAATGTTTTGATTAAAAGTTCTAAGTTCTAATTACGTATATATAAAAAAAAGAAAGTATTTTTATTTATTATGTACAAAAATTATGTTTTAAATAAATATCAAGAATTAAATTAGAAAAAATGTTTTTATTTGTTATGTACAAAAAGTATTTTATTAAATGTTTTAAAGTAAAAATGTGTTTTTATGCATTTTGATATTAATGTATTAGTATGCCAATTAAATATTAATCTTAAGAAAAAATTATATTCTATGTATATATAAGAAATAAAAGAAAAGATAAGTTTAAATATAGAGAAAAAAAATATTTTTATAAGTTTCTATATAAACCAAATTATACAATATATAAAATGTTTGTTAGTGTAAAAAAATAAATACTATGTTTTGTTAATTTCTTAAAATGATATGTTTTAAAAAAAACTAAATGAAAGCATGTGGATGGGCTTTAGGCATTTCAGGGGTACGAGGCCCACGTTTGGGCTCAAGAACGTTTTAGGGTTTTGATTGTGTTTTCATTTGGGACATTAGCCTTAGGGTTTTGAGACAGCGGCGGCGTTCGTGTACTTCGTTCGTCTTCGTTCATCCTTGCCAGCTTCTGAGTTCGTCTCCTTGCCTAAGCCACCAACGCTACCCCTTAATCTCTCCTTCCTCCATGTTCGAGCCAAATGGTCTTACGAAGCAAGGTTTGATTTTGATGTTTTTATACCTTTTTTATGATTTTTGCATGCTTATTTCGTTTTGAAATTTGACTTTAAGCTTTGCTATTATTGTCATGGATGTTGTGGAAGAATAGAGAAACAAAGAGCGTTACCTCTTGAAGACGGAGGAAGAGGTTGGGGTCGGAGGTGTTCCGGAGGTTTGACAGCGAGGGGATCGTGAAAGAGCTAGCTTGTCTGGACTCCTGGTATTCGTGTCTTAACCCCCTTTTTTAGGTTTTATGATGCGTTCTGAAAACCTTTATTTGATTTCTCTTCTTCTTCGTCTTTGAGTTGCCTTGGATGCTTCTGTTTGATTGACTTTGAATTGCCTTTGAAACTGTTGAGCTTGATAGTTGCCTTTGAACGTTTCCCCTGTTTATGTTGGCTTGTGCATGCTTTTTGCCCAATGATGTATTTCTTTTATCTGTCTCTTTAATTCAATTTATCTGTCTCTAACTTTTCTTCCTTTTCTTTTGCAGATGAATATTTGGATGGAGAGGGGTACTAAATGAAGAATGAAGAATTAGAAAAAATAGGATAGTTTTCTTTTTTATTTAAATTTAAATTAATGTAAAATCATTGCTTGTAATTAAATTATAAACAATAATTGTACAAATAATTCAAGAATAAATAAAAGTCTTTATTATCCAATCAATTTTATTTCCTTCTTTATTGTTTATTTATTATTTAAAACTCTTTGAATTAAAATAATCGAAAAATAAATTTCAATCACTTAATTTAGAATAATAAATAATTTAAATAAACAATGCTTTAATAATTGATCAGTTAAACCTGGCCTTTCCAATATCCAAAGCAAAGCAACAGTTAACCAAAACAAACTAATCAGGCGCATTCCCTTTTCCCTGATTTTTTATCAAACACTGTAAATCCAAACTGCATGGATCTTTTGACTGGTTCAATCAAACAAATGTGAATTCAAACCAAATGCCTTCTTTTACTGATTAAACCAAACCATGCATATTCAACCCAAATCTCGGAATAACTTGCAAAGCACAGTAGAATTAAATCTTTCTGAAGAACCGCGCACGAAAACCCTAATTCCTGATTAAATGCCAAAGAGCGTTCGCCTGATCAAAGTTGAGCCAAAATCAACCAAAACCCTAAACCAACTGTTTGAAGCATTCCAGAGCCCTGAAAATCAATAAAACCCTAATTGTGTCCTGACTGACGAGAAAAGTCGGTTTGACCGATTCTTGAGCCAGTTTGAAAAATCAGGAAATGCCTGAAGCTGAGATTTCTTGTGGTAAAATGAGAGGGCAAATTTTGGGGTACAACAGTTGCCCCTGTTCAATCTTCTTGAACCTGAAGAGTTAGATTGGCAAGTTTGCCTTTCGCGACTTGAAGGTAAAAGAAGATTGGACACTACAGTACCCAGAAAATTTGCACTCGTCGATGTGATGGTAGAGGTGAATGGGCTTAAAGATGCCATTTGGTGATGGGCTTAAAGATGCCATCTGATGTGATAGAATCTTGTCGGGGGATGGGCTTAGAGATGCCATCTGGTGACTGCTGGTAGGAGGATGGACTTATAGATGCCATCTGGTAATGTTGAACTGTATGTCAATGGTGAGTGGACGAGTATCAGAAAGGCACGCATGTTTTGGAACACCTCTGAGTTGGGGGTCCGAGTAAGCAACAGATTGACATCCATGTCTGGAGAATCCGTAAACTATTTTCAGGAGTTGAGATTGAATAAGCAATAGAGCAGCATCCGTTGTTGGGAAGCGTCCGTAAACTGTTTTCAAAAGTTGAGAAGAGTCTGAACAAGTTGATAGATTAACATCCGTTGTTGGGAAGAATCCGTAAACTATTTTCAGAAGTCTTGAGAAGAATCTGAACAAGTGATAGGTTAACATCCGTTACTTGGAGAACCCGTGAACTGTTTTCAGAAGTCTTGAAGTTGAATAAGCAATAGAGCAGCATCCGTTGTTGGGAAGCGTCCGTAAACTGTTTTCAAAAAAATTGCATCTGAACAAGTTGGTAGATTAACATCCGTTGTTGGGAAGAATCCGTAAACTGTTTTCAGAAGTTGCATCTGAACAAGTTGGTAGATTAACATCCGTTGTTGGGAAGAATCCGTAAACTGTTTTCAGACGTCTTGAGAAGAACCGGTGTAGGGCTTCCTGAGGATGAGCTTGTGTAAAACTGCATCTGGATGAATCTGGAATAAGTATCAGAATGTCGTTGTGTCCGGGTCACATCTGAACTATTTCTGGACGAATCTCGGAAGATGATCTTTGTCTGTCGACTGATCTTACCTGAAAAGGTAAAGGGTTAGTTGTATGCAATGTTATGATGCATGATGCAATGTATGTGACATGAATGGGATGAATGCGCATGTAAGCTGATGAGCTAATGCTGAGGATAAATGAATCTTTGATGGCCGCAGATAAAAGAATCTTGATTGCTGCCGGGGAAAACAAATCCTTGGCTGCTGCTGTGGAGGGCAAGAGTCTTCAAATGTTGAAAATGAGAAGTCTTGGGACCACTGTCGGGAGAATCAGAAGCTTGGGTTGTATGCCAAACTACTGGGGTCTTCCTGTTTTGAGGAGATCTGTGTAGGATTTCCTGATGATGAGTTCGTGTAAAACTGCATCGGGTTTTTGAACACTTTTGACATTCGAATGCCCCAAGTGGTGACGTAGATAATCTCCTGGCATGTTACAGGTGTTGGTCTACAATCGGTTGTCCACAGATGTTTCCTGGCTTGTTACAGGTGTTGATCTGGAACTCTTCAGACGTGCCCTGGCTAGATACAGGAATCGAGTCTGGAAATGTGGTCAACAGATATGCCCTGGCTGGATTCAGGAGTCGAATCTGGAATTGTGATAGTTGATAGATATGCCCTGGATGGATACAGGAATCGAATCTTCAAACTCTTCAGACGTGCCCTGGCTAGATACAGGAATCGAGTCTGGAAAGGTGATAGTTAACAGATATGCCCTGGCTGGATACAGGAATCGAATCTTCAAACTCTTCAGACGTGCCCTGGCTAGATACAGGAATCGAGTCTAGAAATGTGGTCAATAGATATGCCCTGGCTGGATACAGGAGTCGAATCTGGAATTGTGATAGTTGATAGATATGCCTTGGCTGGATACAGGAATCGAATCTTCAAACTCTTCAGACGTTCCCTGGCTAGATACAGGAATCGAGTTTGGAAATGTGGTCAACAGATATGCCCTGGGTGGATACAGGAGTCGAATCTGGAATTGTGATAGTTGATAGATATGCCCTGGCTGGATACAGGAATCGAATCTTCAAACTCTTCATACGTGCCCTGGCTAGATACAGGAATCGAATCTTCAAACTCTTCAGACGTGCCCTGGCTAGATACAGGAATCGAGTCTGGAAATGTAATATTTGATTTGTTGAACACTTTTGACATTCGAATGCCCCAAGTGGTGATGAAGGAATCTTGAATCAGATTACTCTGCATATTGAGAGATTTCTTGAAATCTTGACTGGACTGCCCCAGGTTAACTGAACTTTGAAAGATCTGTTGGACCTTGACTGGACTGCCCCAGGTTAATTGAATTTTGAAAGATCTATTGAAAATTGACTGGACTGCCCCAGGTTAATTGGATGGTGACATGTCATGCCCCCTGCTGATTGGAGATTTGCAATGGAAGTGTTATCCTCTTGAAGTGATTTTTACTTACTGAGAGAGTTTTCGTTCCTCCGAACATTCGCTGTATGAAATTCTTCGCTATCAAACAAAAAGCCAAATGCAGACAGTGATATTCAAGCAATGCAAAGTTTATGTTTGTCTTGAAGTTTTGAAAAATGCGCTTTTAGCAGAAAACCTTTTATAAGACAGATCAACACAAGATTTAGAGCAAGGCCTTGCAGGAGTCAGGATACCTTTTGTAACAGTATGCTTTCGAACTAACCCATGCTTCAATTAGGACTTTTGAAGGGTTGTAACGTGGCTTGGTTCACGGTTTAAGAAACAAAGGATATAGGCTCAAAGTATATTTATACCCACCCGATCTTCGTGATGTTCTCCAACCTAAGCTCAGTTAATTGTGCGTCACACTCTGTTTTGAGTTTTGGAACGACTTTTGGGCGATGGTTCACCAGTTGAATTTGGGGAGACAGTCATCATCTCCTTTTTTTCTTTTTCAACATTTCTCATGTTGTTGAGGATTTTGTAATGACCTCACTATTTTGATTTTGATTTGTTATCCCTAACTTTTGCCTGACTGTTCCCGTTTTTCGAGATTACAGTCAGCGGGATGCCCCAGCTTTCTTAAGCCTCCTTTATAGGTTTTAGCTTGGTGGGCTTTTTCTCTTTTGAGAGATTAACTGTCTATGTGATAGGGAACCACCCTTGTATTTTGATTCCAAAGGAATGCTTTCTTTTTTTGACATCGTTCGTTGTATTACGAACTGAGAGTTTGCGACTTCAATGCGCATTTTCTTTTGAATTAACTGAGAGACTACCCTGCCCCAGGTTTATATCAAAGGTTTTGATCGTTCAGAACAGAAAACTCTTACTTCTTTGGCTCGAAGGGGTTGACTAGGGATTAACTTCCTTATAACTCCAGTGTTTGGGAATTGAAAGAAATGCCTGTACATCATCAGCAAGGTCTGTTCAAAAGCATATTGTATAAGATCATGGTATTGTTTCGTCATCCTCCCTCTAAAGGCTTGCAGCTTTTTATCAAGAGTCAAATATCATAAAGGAAAGCATAAGAGTAGTGAAACGAATGGATGAATTCAAGACAAACATATGCAATGCATTAATGAAAACAGAGTTTAACATCAACAGATAATTGTTTGACAGCAAAAGAAACTACAACTTTGAAAATTCAAAAAGAAGCAAAAGTCTTTCAGCTTGAGCTTCGTCACTTCAAGCGGAGAACCCTTTAACGGAAGATTTTCATCTCGCCGTCTGGCATGAATTCCAGCACCCCAATGTCGATCAGATCTTGAATCTTGTTCTTCAAGGCCCAACAGTCGTTGGTGTCTTGTCCCGGGCTGTAGGAGTGGTAAACACAAAATGCATCGGGATGATAGTGAGGAGAGGAGATATTGGGTTTCTGAGGAGGGTCTTTTAAGGTAAGCAGGTTGACCTCCAACAGACGCTTTAGTATGAAAAATGATGGTATTTCAGTCTCCGTAAACTGTCTTCCCGACGCTTCTTGCTTACGTCGATTACCCCTTTGACGCTGGCGAGGTGGTTGATGGGCTTGTGACCCTGAAGCAAGCAAAGGAGCTTTCCCCTTGTCTTCTTGAGTGGATGGAGGTTGAGCGGTGACTTGCTCTTCAACCTCAGATGTTTGCCCCAGTTGGTTATTTGGAAGCAGTTGGCGGACAAGAACTCTGAGTTCCTCTTGTCTTTGAGACAGGTCTTGGATGAGAGCCATCTGGCCCACCAACTGTCCCATCACTTGGGTCCTCAATGTTGTCATATCAAACTGCAGCTCCGCAAGCTGATCACTCCTGGCATTGTTGGAATTCTCCAAACTCTTGGTGAGGAGAGCCTTCATCTCTTCTTGCCCCAGAGACAAGTTCAGGAACACCTCCTGCAGCTGAGCAGTCTGGTCTTGGATGTCTTTGACAGACCTTTCTAGAGCCATCTCTTGCTGAAATAAACAGCAGGAGAGTAAGGAAACCTGAAAAAAGGGAAAGACTGTCAAAATGCGATGCATGATATGTGGATGTATGCTTTCAAGGATCTCTTGGGGTAAACACAAGAAAATGTTAGAGGTTGAGCTTTGCTCTTGGATTGGAGATCTCCGCACCGGTGGACGTCTTTCCACGAGAATCAAGCTCACCATGTCAAGTGGGTCATAGCCACTGATTCAAGTTGTTGCACTTGATCTTTGATTGGAGAGCTTTGTATCAGTGGATGTCTTTCCACGAGAATCAAGCTCACCATGTCAAGTGGGTCATATCCACTGATTCAAGTTGTTGCACTTGAACTTTGTTTGGAGAACTTTGTATCGGTGGATGTCTTTCCACGAGAATCAAGCTCACCATGTCGAGTGGGTCATAGCCACTGATTCAAGTTGTTGCACTTGAACTTTGGTTGGCATTGGTTAGAGGTGAAACCTCTTGCCCCTTTATAGACGTCTGGTTCAACGTAACCCTGCATCAAAAGAACCCTCGAGATCCTTGAAATGGTTATTGAAAATGCTATGGTGTGATGTTATGATGTTATGTACATGTATGCAAAAAGCAAGTGAGTGTATATACAGGCAAACATATTCACACAAAGCAAACAAGTCCTTAGGTTTAGGCTTGCATGAGGTTCAGGTAAGTACCCTCTTGAAGTTAGTTGGCTCATCCTGTCCTAAAAATAGAAACCGGGTTCTAAGGAGCTCAATATCATTGGATTGTTTTCTGTGTTCATTGTTTCGGTTTAGCCACTTACTGGCGACCAAAATATTCCAAGAAAACAATCCTCAAAAGAGTGTAGTATCGAGGATCTACCAACTTCGGACTGCACCAAAGTCGGTCATCTCACTACCCCTAAAAAGGCTAAGATGGTCAATTAAGGTTCTAAGAGTTCGTTAGTGCTTCATGACATCACACAGCGGCCCCGTACTCTCCTTGACTACTCAAGGGTTACCGGTACTCACAAATATGTCACACTAACATAGCTTACTGCTTCAACCATGTCGGTATACCCCGCACAGTTCCCTCGCAGTTTTTTTGCTATTTACCTAAGAAGGTGCCCCAAATCCGGGTGTAGGATTTACAACAAACCCAAACAAGAACCCAAAAGATAAAGCAATCAAGTCAATCAAAGCCAGAAAGTAAAGGTGATCTAAACCCTAAGGTAACCCCACTTTTAAAATTCATCCCCAGCAGAGTCGCCAGTTCTGTGGTACGGTGGGAGAACTGACTGTGAGTTTTGCGTTTGTATTCACACTTGTGCGGTTGAGCAAGAGTCGCCACTGACTTTTTATTTTATCCTAAAGGAAAGGTTTAAAAAAGCACAGCAAAAACCTTTTGAGATATTTCGTGGGTCCGGGGGGTAGATTATGAAAAGGGAAGGTATTAGCACCCTTTTCATCCATGGTTATCCATGGGCTCTTAGTTACTTGGTTTTTTAGATCACTTGCCTTGATTTTCGATTGCTTGAAAATGGTGTATGTGTGAGTGTTTTTGAAAATGTTTTGGAAGAAGATGCCTTGTCTTAGGCTAACCTTGTAACAATTCTTTACTCGAATATTTTACAAAGGCGTGTATCTTTTCGAAAAGATGTTTCAAATGTTTTTGAGAGTTTGTTTTGAAAGTGTTGTGGATTGTGGTTTTTGAAAAGAAGGCAAGTGTTTTTGCAAGTTGATCTCAAGTAACTAAGAGTTTTGTCTACCCTGATGTACTCAAAGGTTTTCTCTATGTTTTCAACCCTTTTTAACAATTTTGTTCCACCATTGAATTTGGTGGACAATCTTGCATTTAGGAAGTTTGTTCGGGACGGGCGCGGGTCATCGTATGAACCATGAATGCAATGGCGCCAAGTGTCTTTGGCAATTTGCTTTGAAGGGACTATGATCATTCCATTTAGGCAACATTCGACAGCGTCATCGAGGGACTTATGATCATTTGAATTTGTTTTGCCAAAGATACTCGACGTGCAAGCATGGCCCATTTTGGAAGGCAACATGTGGGATTACCCTAGGGGGTGCAAGTGTGATTGTGTATTGATTTCATGTATTTGTCTTGTATTAGGTTATCTAGCGTTTGATTTTATGTACATGCAAACCCTAGGTCTAACCATGGTATAATTGAAAGCGGTAAATTGCGAAAATGTAAAGTCTACGCTATTACAAAATAAGTATCCGGGAGTGGGGGTACAAATTTTATGAATGGGGATGAGACTTAGGAGTGTAATGTCCAATAAGTTACAACCAAATCGAATCGATCAAATGTAAATGTAACGAATATACAAATATAAGCAAATGTGTATAGGAGCAAGGCAAACGTATTGTGTAAGTGCACGTGTATACATGTATGTGATTATTTACAGGTTAGAGATGTGAAATTGAATGTGTATTAAGTATTGTTTTGACCTAAAAAAAAATTAAATGTTTATTTAATTAATAATTGTAATCTTGTATTTTCTTTAATATATACAAAAAAAGAATGTTTTGATTAAAAGTTCTAAGTTCTAATTACGTATATATAAAAAAAAGAAAGTATTTTTATTTATTATGTACAAAAAGTATGTTTTAAATAAATATCAAGAATTAAATTAGAAAAAATGTTTTTATTTGTTATGTACAAAAAGTATTTTATTAAATGTTTTAAAGTAAAAATGTGTTTTTATGCATTTTGATATTAATGTATTAGTATGCCAATTAAATATTAATCTTAAGAAAAAATTATATTCTATGTATATATAAGAAATAAAAGAAAAGATAAGTTTAAATATAGAGAAAAAAAATATTTTTATAAGTTTCTATATAAACCAAATTATACTATATATAAAATGTTTGTTAGTGTAAAAAAATAAATACTATGTTTTGTTAATTTCTTAAAATGATATGTTTTAAAAAAAACTAAATGAAAGCATGTAGATGGGCTTTAGGCATTTCAGGGGTACGAGGCCCACGTTTGGGCTCAAGAACGTTTTAGGGTTTTTATTGTGTTTTCATTTGGGACATTAGCCTTAGGGTTTTGAGACAGCGGCGGCGTTCGTATACTTTGTTCGTCTTCGTTCATCCTTGCCATCTTCTGAGTTCGTCTCCTCGCCTAAGCCACCAACGCTACCCCTTAATCTCTCCTTCCTCCATAGTTCGAGCCAAATGGTCTTACGAAGCAAGGTTTGATTTTGATGTTTTTATACCTTTTTTATGATTTTTGCATGCTTATTTCGTTTTGAACTTTGACTTTAAGATTTGCTATTATTGTCATGGATGTTGTGGAAGAATAGAGAAACAAAGAGCGTTACCTCTTGAAGACGGAGGAAGAGGTTGGGGTCGGAGGTGTTCCGGAGGTTTGACGGCGAGGGGATCGTGAAAGAGCTAGCTTGTCTGGACTCCTGGTATTCCTGTCTTAACCCCCTTTTTTAGGTTTTATGATGCGTTCTGAAACCCTTTATTTGATTTCTCTTCTTCTTCGTCTTTGAGTTGCCTTGGATGCTTCTGTTTGATTGACTTTGAATTGCCTTTGAAACTGTTGAGCTTGATAGTTGCCTTTGAACGTTTCCCCTGCTTATGTTGGCTTGTGCATGCTTTTTGCCCAATGATGTATTTCTTTTATCTGTCTCTTTAATTCAATTTATCTGTCTCTAACTTTTCTTCCTTTTCTTTTGCAGATGAATATTTGGATGGAGAGGGGTACTAAATGAAGAATGAAGAATTAGAAAAAATAGGATAGTTTTCTTTTTTATTTAAATTTAAATTAATGTAAAATCATTGCTTGTAATTAAATTATAAACAATAATTGTACAAATAATTCAAGAATAAATAAAAGTCTTTATTATCCAATCAATTTTATTTCCTTCTTTATTGTTTATTTATTATTTAAAACTCTTTGAATTAAAATAATCGAAAAATAAATTTCAATCACTTAATTTAGAATAATAAATAATTTAAATAAACAATGCTTTAATAATTGATCAGTTAAACCTGGGCTTTCCAATATCCAAAGCAAAGCAACAGTTAACCAAAACAAACTAATCAGGCGCATTCCCTTTTCCCTGATTTTTTATCAAACACTGTAAATCCAAACTGCATGGATCTTTTGACTGGTTCAATCAAACAAATGTGAATTCAAACCAAATGCCTTCTTTTACTGATTAAACCAAACCATGCATATTCAACCCAAATCTCGGAATAACTTGCAAAGCACAGTAGAATTAAATCTTTCTGAAGAACCGCGCACGAAAACCCTAATTCCTGATTAAATGCCAAAGAGCGTTCGCCTGATCAAAGTTGAGCCAAAATCAACCAAAACCCTAAACCAACTGTTTGAAGCATTCCAGAGCCCTGAAAATCAATAAAACCCTAATTGTGTCCTGACTGACGAGAAAAGTCGGTTTGACCGATTCTTGAGCCAGTTTGAAAAATCAGGAAATGCCTGAAGCTGAGATTTCTTGTGGTAAAATGCGAGGGCAAATTTTGGGGTACAACAATTATCAGTGAGAGACATTAACCTATGAGCCCAGCCTCTTCCTTCTTTGTTCTTCAGCACGAACTTAGGGAGGTGCGAAATAAACCACCTTACTAACAAAGGAGCACAACACCACAGAGTTCCCCGTCTTCAGGCAGTACGAGCATAGAGTTATTGCAGGATATCACCCAAGAGAGTGGGCACAGGGTTCCGAGACATGAAGATCCTTATGGCATTGATGTTGACAAAGTTATCAGGATTTGGAAACAGAACCAGATCATAGATTAAGAGAGCCAAAATGTCTTCGTACGCCCTGAAATCTAAGTCATTCCAGAAACTATTAGCCTTACCAATCAGAAACTTAGCCAAAAAGCCCTTAACTCCGCTTCTAGTCAGCCAGTTATCCATTACCTCTTTGGTGGTCAAAGGAAGGGCTGCAACAATCTCCTCAAGCCTAAGAGTCTTTTCCAAACCAGTTAAGGGAATCTGATCCAAGATAGGGATACCAAGCAAATCAGAGAATTCTTCCAGGGTAGGGACCAACTGGAAGTCTTGAAAGGTGAAGCAATGGTACAGGGGATCATAAAACTGGGTCAGGACACTCATCAGTTGTTGGTTCCACTTTGAAGTGACTAAACCGAGAAGAGAACCATGCCTCTGGATGAAGGAAGTAGTATTTGGAATTCTGTCAACCAATTCTTTGAGCAAATCAGGTGGGTGAACAAAGTTGAGCCGGATAGTATTCCTTTGCATAGGCATCATGATGTCCTACAAAACAGAGCAAAGATGAAACCCTCTTATCTTTGAAATGGGCCAGTCCTTATGCAGGATGCATGCAATGGTATGATGGTATGATGTTATGATAAAGCACACCACAAGTATTCACAAAGGCAAACATGATAAGGCACACAAGTCACACAAGACAGCCCTTAGAGTTTAGGCCAGTATGAAGTTTAGGTACTACCCTCTTTCAGTTTTGTTGGTTAAGACCTGTCCTATCAAAAGTCATCGGGTTCTAGAGGATCCCAATATCACTGACTTCCCTCAATCGGTCATAACTTCAACGTCGCAATCTTTTCTTGCGGCCAGAACCATCGCGAGAGTTTAGTCTCAATGGGTGTAGCATACTGCTACTGTTTTATGGCCAAGTTGGGTCAATTTAGGGGTTCTAAGGTCGGTTGGTGCTTAATGACTCCTCAGAAGACCCATATTCTCCTCGTTGCAACATAAGGGATATCGGTACAGACCAAGGTGTCACACCAACGTAGCCACTGCTTCACCCGTGTCGGTCTACGTCGGACAGGTCCCTCACAGCTTATGCTACCTAAAAGGGTATTCCCCAGATCCGGGTTAGGATCTATGAAACTCCGATGCAAAGCCCACAAATATAAAAGCAAACAAAGCAAGCAATTGAAGACAAGAGTATGATCTAATCCTAAGGTACACCTCACTTTATAATATCCCCAGCAAAGTCGCCAGTTCTGTGATCGGTGGAAATAGAACTGACTGTTTTTAGCTGGTTCGCGAAATGTCACGGTAAGCAAGAGTCACCACCGTCTTTTATGTTCTCCAACATGGAAAGGACAAAAGCACAGCAAAATTCCTTCTTTGAGAATGTTTCTCGGTTCGGGAGGTAGATTTATAGAAAGGGAAGGTGTTAGCACCCTTTCTATCTGTGGTTATCCACGGGCTCTTAGGTACTTGCTCTTATGTTTTCAAAATTTGTTTGCTTTTCAAGTGTGTGTGGGTTTTAGAAAAGTTTCGTTTGAAAAATTTCTAAGTAACTCTTGTATCTGTCCTCAAGAGTGTGTGAAAAATTTGTTTGAAAACTTTTTGAAAGTGTGGGTGCGAAAAGTTGTTTTTGTTTGTTTGAAAGAGAAAGTACTTAAGAGAAGTCTACCTACCCTAAGGAATTAGGCTGTGTAAGAGTCCTTTAGATAGTGCTATCCCACCATTGAGAGGTAGGTAGCACCATCGTTGGAGTTATTCGGGTCAATTCGATTAAGGGACATGTGTGGTCACCAAAGCAATAGTAGGACACCTTAGAAGTAACCCTAATGTCCTAGATCCTTTTTATTCGAGGCAACCGTTTCGAGGAAACTAGATCTTAGACAGGAGGGCGACCTCTAAGACACCCTATACTTGACGACCACGTTCGAGGCAACCAATGAGGTGTACCCTAAGAGTGGCATGTGCTTGTGTGTTGTTTTTCAGTTAAGTTATCTTTGATCGTGCATTTGTGAGCTACGGATTGATTTTATTATCATACAGTCTTGCAGGCATAATTAACAGTTAAGAGTGCGGAAAATAAAGTGCGGAAATATGAATCTACGCTATTACAAGGCGCGGGTCTATACATCGCCAAAAACAAAAACCCGTTTTGGAAAATAAATACGGAAAGGTAAATAAAGCAATAAATTCCTAATTAACCATTACATCCTTTGAGCAGATACATAAATAATCAAAAATAATGATAATGCGCGAAAAGAATGAATCAGGACGTCCTAGGGTTTTTGACCCTTTTGAGAAAAGAAATTAAGTTTTGCCCTTTTTGTAATTAATGAAATGTTAAATCTAATAACTAATTAATTAAATAAAAAAAGAAAAATGTTTTTTATGTTTTTTATGTTTTTAATGAAAATAAAAATAAAGAAGTTAAAAGTCAAAAGAAACCCTAATTCTAAGTTTATTTTATTAAAAAAAAGAATCAAAATTGAACCTAATTTAAACTAATTAATTTGTTAGTATTTTATCTACAAGAAAAAGTCCTTTTTTATGTTTTATGTTTTTTATGAAAATAAAAAGAAAAAGAATTAAAAAGTTAGTAAACAAAACCCTAATTCTAAACTAATTTTATTTATTGTAAAAAGGAAATTAAAATTACCTAATTAAACTAATGAATTTGTTTACATTTTATTCACAAAAATAATAGTTAATAGTAAAATTAGTAATTAATAAAATATTTACAATTTTTTTGATCTCTGAATTTATTATAAAAAATTAGTTTATTGGTTAATAATAATAATAATAATTAAAAAAAGAAATTATAAGGAAAAGAAAATAAAAAAGTAACAAAACCATGGGGGGTGATGACCCATTAAGGAGGTGAATCTGGAATTGTTGGCCCATTAAGAATTAAGCCTGTTTGACTTTTGCAATCAACTGCGTGTGCATTGACCAGATAGCATGGTGTTCCCCTTTTTTGGCCTTTGGATCAGTCTGTTGAGACACTTGGCGCCCTGATTTGTAAGGTTTATGGTGGAATACATGGAAAGCGCTGCATTAGAATATATTAGAAAAAATAATATTGATATTTGGGTGGACCTGGGAATCGAACCCAGGTCCCAATGGTCATTTGCCAGCACGTCCTTCCACTGAGCCAGTTGAGCGCTTTTGTTATTAGAGTGGCAATTAAATATATTACATAAAACAACAATATATGCTGGAAACATAAAAAAGCGCGCGCCATATTTGAATGATCCACTAGCATATTGCCAGCTCACCATCTTCTTTGTTCACCTGCAAAAAAGCAAAGTAGATAGCGGGGGTTTTTAACCCCCACAACATGGAATGTCAAATAATAGCGAATAGGCATATGGTTCATATAAATTCATCGCGAGGGTCTCAATGTCTTCGTCTCATTCAGGCGGTTTCAACCATGTGCGTCTTGAGGTCTAATTTTACTGTATGTGGAAAGCCCTAATCTGAGAGCTCTGAAACCCTATATTTCATTAATGGTGTTTTGCAATTCTGGGCATTATAATGCAATTATTGTGTACCAAAAGCTTCGTCCAATCCCTATGAATACAAAACAAACAACAAAATACGTTAATGATGCATGAATCAAAGGATGCGTTTATGGAAAAAAATCCAAACCGTGAAACTGTTATCTCAGGATTCCTTGAGTGTTAGCGTGTGATTTTGATTGCAAAAGGTTTCTGGGAATCCCTGCAATAGGTTTGAATAAAAAAAAGGCTTTGAATCGTGCTGGGAGATGGAATTCAGTTTTCAAATTTTTCTTGAAGTTTTGGAAGTTGGCTATGGTTCTTGCAGCAGTTTTGCACGTCCATGACATTAGGGTTAGGCTCAGCATATATAGTAGAACGATTTTAGGGTACAAACTAGGTCAAAGATCCATGGAATTATGTTTTCAATCTTTGATTTCCAATCAAATCTTTTTGCATATTTTTGATTGATAAAGCTTGCCAAACATGGAGTTTTTTGCCTCTTTGATGGATGCACGAAATTTCCAGCTTTCCCTGATCTTATTTGCTTCACAAAAGATTTGAAAATCATATCTTTTGAATTTTCCTACAATTAAATCAATTAAATGAATTAATATTAATAAAAAATTCAATTAATTAATTAAAAATAAGAAAATAAATCAATTTAAGCTCATTGTGTCGTGCATAGGCCTTGGACAATGTTTCAAGAAAGAATTTGAGGCCCATTAGCAAAAACAAGGTGTTTTAGGCAAAGTTGACTTTTGCAAATTCCCAAAAATTTCCCAACTTCTCCAATGCATATCTTGCTCAATTTGGAAGATATGAACATGTTCTTGGACATTTTGGAAAGGTCTTGAAGTCCTCTAACCAATGCCTTTGGTCCCATGTCATTTTGGTTTACCAATCTCAAGTTATGGTTTTTGACTTAAAATGCCTTTTTGTTGACTTTTGAAAATGACCTATAATGTAGAAATTGATAACTTTTTGTGAGAGCATTTCTTGGATTTGGAATGTGAAGATGAGTTGTAGGAAATGTCATCCCCTTCAAAATGAGCATTGGATGGGATTTTTCTGATGAACCATGAAAAAGTTATGCCTTGGTCAAGTTACAGTTGACTTTTCAATTGTCCAAAAATAGCAACTTTTGCATCTTTGATGATTTTTGAGTCATGCTTGTGGAATCATGATCAAGACTTGATCAAATGATGATTGTGTGCTCAAAATAATATTTTGACCAAAATTTTGACTTTTGACTGCCAAATGACCATTTTACCCCTATAGTTGACTGTGGAGCAATTAGGGCTTTTGACTGTGCAACTTGATGCTGTGAGTCTTGCAACTTGGCATGTAGATGCTTGACAATGTATATAGGCATATGGGACTTGATTGGACCATTGAAAACCTCAACTTCCTTGCAAGAACCAAAACCCTAGTTTTGACTGGCTTAGGAGACGATTTGACTGTGCAACTCCTTGAGTAGACTTGAGCAAATTGAGATGATGCTTGTCAAAACTTTGAAGAATATGGGAGGGAAAATTTTGGGGTACAACAGTTTCCCCTGTTCAATCTTCTTAGACCTTAGGATGTAGATTGGCTTGTGTGCCTTTTGTGATCCAAAGGTGGAAGATGATTGAACACTAGAGTGCCCAGAAATTTGCACTCACATAGTAGAATATCAGCAACGTGATGTCGGGAATGGGCTTACAGATGCCATTTGGAAAGATGGTGGATAGGAGGATGGGCTTATAGATTCCATCTGGAGATGTGACAGAACCTTGTCGGGAATGGGCTTATAGATGCCATTTGGAAGTGTAATGGATAGTTGTGGAGATGGGCTTATAGATGCCATTTGGAAGTGTAATGGATAGTTGTGGAGATGGGCTTATAGATGCCATATGAAGGTGTCGATCGCATAAGAGATTCCTTAGCGAGAACTTGTATACTTTAAGAAAGGAAGATAGTTTCCTGGCCTGTTACAGGTGTTGATCTTTAATCTCTTCATGCAGATATGCCCTGGCTAGATACAGGTATCGAATCTACAATCAATTGCTCACAGATATGCCCTGGCTAGATACAGGTATCGAATCTTGAACTTCAAAAGGTTGCTTATAGACGTGCCCTGGCTGGATACAGGTATCGAATCTCTAAACTCTTCATGCAGACATGCCCTGGCTGGATACAGGTATCGAATCTACAATCAGTTACTCACAGATATGCCCTGGCTAGATACAAGTATCGAATCTGGAACTGGTCGTCTATAGATATACCCTGGCTGGATACAAGTATCGAATCTGAATTAGTCGTTTATAGATATGCCCTGGCTAGATACAGGTATTGAATCTCTAAACGCTTCATGCAGACATGCCCTGGCTGGATACAGGTATCAAATCTATAATCAGTTACAGATAAGAAAAAGTAACAGCATTCAAACTGTCAAACCAACTAACTTTCAAATTATAACAAAAACCAGTAAAGTTCCAAAGCCATCAACAAAATCACAAAACTCACAAAGCCTGCAATCCATCAAACTGTAACAGCATCTTCCATCAAAAACATCAAAACCAAACTGTAACAACAACTTTCAGAAAACCTCAAACCAAATTGTAACAACAATTTTCAGAAAAAACCTCAAACCAAATTGTCACAACCAACAACAGTTTAAACCAAATCCAACAAACACCATCATCAATGTTCAGCAAGAAAAATAGAAAGGGTTACCAGAAAGCTCACGCAATCATCTTCATTTCTTCCCGCTCCGTTTCCGGACACCAAGGAGCATCATCATCTCAGTCTCACTATCCTTTTTCATTTCACAGAAATTTCCAAACATGTATGGATCTTTCTCCTTCCTTATAACATTTCCTACATCGCAATGTACAATACAGTAGGATAACAGAAAAAAATATGAACAAGACAAAACAACAACAAAAAATCGTTCAAGTTTAACAAAAACAGAACATCACCTTTTCACGGAAGAAATCATTAGAGCATGGTTAGGAGATGAGTTTGAGTGGCGCTCCGGTAACGGAAACTTGGCGGGAAGATCAGATTAAGCTGTAATCGAGCATCTTAGGCATAAATCTGAATTTAGGGTTTCCAGAAAAGGGGCAAATCAGAGTGAGACCAAGAGGCCAAAAAGTGTTTCACTCATGAAATTAGGAAGAGGCAATCGGCGAGATAATAACAGAGATAGAAAGATGAACAAAAAGTTGGAAGAGATGGATGAGAGAAAACGAACGGCGCCGCTGTGAACGAAAGGGGTTCCAAGAACCCTAATTCGTTTTCCACTCTAATCAAACAATTATGCAAAGTTTAAGGCATTGGGCCGGTTTTTGTTCATGTTTCCCTTTAAGCCCATGCGCGTTTTGGCTTACACCCCCCCCCCCCCTATCTGGCTTAGTTTTGCTTCAGCATTCCTCTTTTGGGCCTCAACCTTGAATCTCCTAAGCCCATTTTTCTCTTTTTTTTTTTTAATTTGCTTTTCTATTTTGTTTTGGAATTTGTTAAATAAAACTTAAAACATGTTATTAAATTAATTTAGTTTTTTAGTGATTAGTTTTTTACCATTTTCTCTTTTTTATAAAAACTCATTTTTATTAATTTTTTACATTTAATAAAATATCAAAAAAAGAATTAACCTAAGTTTGTTTTTCTTTCTTTAAATTTATTTCATGATTAATAAAAATACAATAATAATAATAATAAAGATTATAATCAATTTTTTAGAATAGGTTTATTTTTCCGCTTTTCAAGTAAATACATACGTTTCATACTTTGTTGATTTTATTTTCGTAAATTGTCATAGCTTTATTTTAAATCGCACAAGAATTCGATTTGGTTGTATTGCTTGATATTTGGACATTGCTATTTTCATTTGATTCATCCCCATTCATAACAATTGTACCCCCATTCCCGAACATTATGTAATAGCTTAGAATTTCAATTCCCGCAATTTACTGTTTTCCATATACTGTATAGTAACTAGGCATGTATGGCAAGATTCAAAAATCAACTGCTAGATGACCTAATCCAAGAATAAAATAACTTGAAACCAACACACTTTCTCACACGTGCACCTCTAGGGTATCCTCGCTCGTTGCCTCGGAAATACAATCATGTCCCTCAAATATGAGACTCTCTAGCAATGACCCTTCGATAAAAAAGATCGTAGTCCCTCGATGACCCTCGATGTTGCCTTCGATTAAAACGATCTCGTCCCTTACAAAAAATCACTAGAGTGTCTCACAAGTTGCCTTCAATGATTGTAAAATTGACTCGCGCCTGTCCCTTTCACATCCAATGGTAGGGCTTCTTACCAAATCAATTGTAAGATAGCACCATTAAAAGGAAGAAGAAAAGAACAATTTAAGACCTTTCGAGTAGATAGATTCGCTCTTAGTTACTCGCTTGCTCACGAAAAAAACTTTGACACCTACACCTCCATTTCAAAACACTTTCAAAAAGATAAAACATTTTGTATACGTTCTTATAGAGACGAGAACCATTGCAAAACCTCTTTTCAAAACACTTTTCAAAACACGATTCACAAACACATCTTTGAACCATTTTTCGAAACAAACTTTGTATACGTTCTTATAGAGACGAGAACCATTACAAAGAAATTTTCCAAAATAATTTCAAAACCCACACCACAAGCACACAATCAAACAAAAAGCAAGTGATCTAAACGAGTAACTAAGAGCCCATGGAAAACCATGGATGAAAACGGTGCTAATACCTTCCCTTTTCATAATCTACCCCGCGAACCCGAGAAAATTCTCGAAAGGTCTTTCCTGTGCTTTTTTACCTTTCCTTTTAGATAAAAGAAAAGTCGGTGGCGACTCTTGCTAACTGCACAAGTGCGAATGAAACGTAAAACTTCTAGTCAGTTCTCCCACCGCATCACAACAGCCAAATGCTCTTGCTTGACGCCATAGTAATAAACGGCAGCCCCATAACTCCAGGGAATAGCTTTATCTGAAGAGTAAGATATTGGTCTTGGCATGGTGATGATTAAAGGTGCGGACTTTGGAACAGATGTAATCCTGACGAGTCTTTTGGTGGAGACCCCGGGAGGATTATCGAAAATGGTGATTATCGAAACATCTTGATAGGAACTTCTGGTAAGAGGAAGCTTTTCAAATAGAATTTCTTTACTAGTCATCAGGCGTTGGACGCCTATCTTCAGTAACAAATAGCCGTTCGGTAGAGACTTGCATAAGTGACAATCTTCATCGCAGCCCGGGTAAGATACAGTGGAAGAACTGACTTAAGGTTTTGCGTTTGTGTTCGCAAATGTTTCGGTTTAGCAAGAGTCGCAACTGACTTTTTATTTTATCCTAAGGAAAGGTCAAAAAGCACATGAAAGACCTTTGAGATGTTTTCTTGGGTTCGGGGAGTAGATTATGAAAAGGGAAGGTGCAAGCACCCTTTTCATCCATGGTTATCCATGGGCTCTTAGTTACTTGCTTTTGCTTTTCAATTGTTTGAAATGGTGCTTTGTGTGTGGTTTTGAAAATATTTTGAAAAGAGGCCATCGTTGTGGCAATCTTTATAATGATTCTTGTTTGAATGTATACAAAGTTGTATGTCTTTTAAAAGTTTGATTTGGGAAATGTTTTGAAATTGTGTTGTGAAGTGTGTTTGAAAATAGCAAGGATGTTTTGCAAGTTTTGACCAATTAACTAAGAGTTATCTACCCTATTTTTACTCAAAGATCTTTCCTATATGTTTTTTAACCCTTTTGACAGTGTTGTTTTACCATTGCATTTGGTAAATAACCTTGTATTAGGATGTTAAACGGGACAGGCACGGGTCATCGTATAGACCATGATAGCAATTGTGTTAAGTATTTTTAGCAAATTTTCCGATGGACTAGATCATTTTGTTTAGGAAACCAAGATAACGTCATCGAGGGACTATGATCTTTTGTTTTGTTTTTGTTTTGCCAAAGTACCCAACATGCATAACATGGCCCATTTTTAAGGCAACAAGTGGATGTAACCCTAGGGGTGCAAGTATGCATTGTGTATTGATTTTCATGCATTTAGGTCTTGTATTAGGTCAATCTACTTGTTGATTTTGGATTTTGCATACAAACCCTAATCTCTAATCATGGCATAATTGAAAGCATAAATGCGTAAAATAAATATACCACTATTATAACATGATTATGGGGAGGGGGATACAATTTTGAATGGGGATTATTTGACAAGAAATTAAAACCCTAGTTTTACTATTACACCCAAATTGAATCAAATGGTACAAAGTAAATAAATGAACAATACTTAAATAAATTAATTAAATGAGCATACAAAATATTATGAATATGCAAAAAAAAAAGGTTTTGTTTATTTTTATGTATGCAAAAATATTTAATATAAAAAGAAAGGAATAATAAAAAGATTATTATTTTTGGTTAAGGGTAAAACCCTAATTTTCTTTAAGAAAATAAATATATTAATTATATTATTTATATACAATAAAATAAAATAGTGTATATACAAAATAAATAAAATATATTTAGAAAAAGTATTATTTAAGTATAAATAATAATAAAAATAAGAGTATAGTATTTTTATGTTTTTATTCTAAAGTATCTATTAAATAAAAGTATGTATATATATTAATTATATTAATCATGTACAAAAAATAAAATAAAATATATACAAGATAAAAATATATTTAGAATAATATTTTTTAGTGTAAATAAAAGAATAAAAATAAAAGAATAAAAATAAAAGGTATAATTATATTATTTTCAAGTTTTCAATAAATAGAAATATATACTAATTAAATTGTTTTTTATGTTAGAAAAAATAGAAATAAAATGCAAAATAAAGGTAAAAAATTATAAAATATTTTTTTGGGTATTTTTTATGTTTGGAAATAATAAAATAAAATCATAAATGAAAATAAAATAACAAAACATAAAAATATGAAGAAATGGGCCAGGGGGTGTATTCAGCAAAAAGGGGGGTGTTAAAAACAAAAGAAGCAAAGCCCAGCCCAAGCCAGACTTCATCTTCAACCTCTGGCTTCAAATTTCGCGTGCGCCCTGTACAAATGCTAGATCCTGCATACGTGCTCTATTGCAAAAACACATAACATCAAAGTTGTAGAGCTTTCCAAGACGAATTCAACCATATAAAAAACTTATCCTAACTCTCAAAGACCAGAGAGAATTTCTCTGGCCCTAAATCTTAACCTATTTTTTACAGGATGTTAATGGACCAAATTCTCTTAGCATGCTTAATTAAAATGAAAACTGAGCATATGTACAGCTTCATGGCTATGTGTGATACGGTGGGAGAACTGACTTGGGATTTTGCGTTTGTGTTCGCAAATGTTTTGGTTTAGCAAGAGTCGCCACCGACTTTTTATTTTATCCTAAGGAAAGGTCAAAAAGCACAAGAAAGACCTTTGAGATGTTTTCTTGGGTTCGGGGAGTAGATTATAGAAAGGGAAGGTATTAGCACCCTTTCTATCCATGGTTATCCATGGGCTCTTAGTTACTTGCTTAGATCACTTGCTTTGCTTTTCAATTGTTTGAAATGGTGCTCTTCAATTGTTTGAAATGGTGCTTTGTGTGTGATTTTGAAAGATGTTTTGAAAAGAGGCCATCGTTGTGGCAACCTTTGTAATGATTCTTGTTTGAATGTATACAAAGGTGTTTTTGTCTTTTGGAAAGTTTTCAATGTTTGAAAGTAGGGTTTTGAAATTGTGTTGTGAAGTGTGTTTTGAAAATAGCAAGGATGTTTTTTTTTGCAAGTTTTGATCAAGTAACTAAGAGTTGTCTACCCTATTTTACTCAAAGATATTTCTTATGTTTTTAACCCTTTTAACAGTGTTGTTTCACCATTGTATTTGGTGAATAACCTTGTGTTAGGATGTTAAACGGGACAGGCGCGGGTCATCGTATAGACCATGATAGCAATAGTGTCAAGTATTTTTGGCAATTTTCTTGAGGGACTTGATCATTTTTGTTTAGGCAACTCAGATAGCGTCATCGAGGGACTATGATCTTTTGTTTTGTTTTTGTTTTGCCAAAGTACTTGACATGTATATCATGGCCCATTTTTGAAGGCAACAAGTGGATTGTAACCCTAGGGGTGCAAGTGTGCATTGTGTTTGTTTTTCATGCACTTTTATCTTGGATTAGGTCAAACTATTTGTTAATTTGATTTTTGCATACAAAACCCTAAGTCTAATCATGGCATAATTGAAAGCTTAAAGGTGCGAGAATTTAAATTCTACACTATTACAACATGATATAAGGAGGGGGTACAAATTTGAATTGGGGATTATTTTGCAAGAAATTAAATCCTAAATTATTACAACCAAATTGAATGTGTAAGACATAATATTCAAATGTACAATAATTAAATAAAATACTATAAATAAATGTTAGATAAAATGTATTATGCAAAAAAAGTTTTTATGTATGTAAAAAGTATTTTTAATGTGAAATTTAAATAAATAAAAAGTCAATTTCAATTATTTTTGTTTTTTAGGGCAAAAACCCTAATTTCTTACATAAATAGTATTATTTATTATTTATATACAATAATGCATCAATTTGTACAAAAAATAAAAGTATATTAAAAAAAGGTATTTTTTAGTATAAAATATTAATAAAAATAAAAATGTATTATTTTTGTGTTTTTTGCTCTAATTATTTAGTAAAATAAGTGTATAAAAATAAAAAGCTAATTATTTACAAAAAAGGTATATAATTCAAGAAAATATTTTCAAATGTGAATAAAAATAATAAATGAAAATAAAAGTATTATTTGTATTATTTTTAAGTTTAAACAAAATAAATATAAAGTATTTAATGTATTAATACTAGAACTAATTAAAATAAATACCAAATAAATATAAAAATTTATGAAAATATTTTTTTAAGTATTTTTTATATTTGCAAATAAAATATCAAGGCCAGAAATAAAATAAAAATGCAAAAATGATAAATATATAAGAAATGGGCCAAGGGTGTAAAAGGAAAGTGGGGGGTGCCAAAAGCAAGTCTGTCCAGGCCCAGCCCAGAACCAACTTCATCTTCTTCCTCTAGACAGAACGCGCGCGCTCTATGTACAAAATGCTATCTCCTGATTCTGTGCTTTTTTGACAAAACTCATAACATGAAACTTGTAGAGTATCAAACAACGAATCTAACCATATAAAAAACTTAAGCTAACTCTGAAAGACCAGAGAGAATTTCTCTGGCCCTAATTCTTAACCTAGTTTTTTCAGAAAGTTCATGGATGAAATTCTCCTAACACGATTAATATAAATGAAAACTAAGCACATGTATGGTTTCAGGGCTATGAATACAACATCTTTCATTCACAAACCTAAGTCTAACTATTCCTAAATAGAGAGATAGAAGTTCATGAAATACCTGTTTCAGTTGACTTCGAGCTGGACAATGCAGCAACTTCCAAGGGTGTTTGAGGTTCTTTTGAGCTTGCCTGATGTCCACTGAAGCTTTCCCAATGCTTGGTTTGTTTTGAGGTGGCCTGAATCGTGCTACAGAACTCAACCTGCAAAGCTTCCAAACAAAAATGGCAATGTGTGTTAATGGAGTTACAGCAACTTGTGGATGGTCTGGATAGTTCAGGTAGGTTGATTGGAATGTGTTTGAAGTAGCTTTGGACAAAACGCACGAGGGAATTTGATGGTGGCTTGCAAAATGCAGAACTGGCCCTTTTTTGCAAGAAAATGGGGTTTTGGAGTATGAGGGTGCTTTAGGGGTGAAAGGCTCGTGCTTCTGACTTGTGAGGAGATGAAAAACTTGTTTGACAACTTTTTTTGTTGGTTTTATCATATGTGTGAGATGCCTTGTGTTTGACAAGTTTTCTTCTTCTTGAAGCAAGAAAGTGGAAATGAGGTTATAGGCTTGTACAGGCCATCTTATCACCCTGCACACAACCCTCTTGGCCCCTCTCATTAGTGGATTTTGTTTGAAGCATAAGATATGGTTCAAGGCTCTAGGATGCTGTTTTGACATAAAGCAAAGTTCAAGCAAAAATGGCAATGTTGCTTTTTCCATTTAAGGCTTAATTTAGTGTACAATACCCTAATGACCAAGACAATGCCTTGGCTCAATGGATTTGCATTAAATTATGGAGTACAAACTGGTTTAGAGGCCTGTAATTGTGAACCAAGCTAGCTAGATCAGATTTGGCAAGTGGTATGAACATGTATTGGCCATGGTTGCAAAGTGAGTTTTTGCCAACTTCAAGCATTCTATTCTCTCTAACCACAAAGGTGTTTGAGGAGTTCTTAGACAATTTGGAAAGCTTGCAACATGTACTACAATCCATATTTGAAATGAAACTTGAAACTCCAAGTGGAACTATGTGAAAAATGGCCAAGAAGATGGGTCAAAATCCTGCCTAAATTAGGGCAAAATTTCTCTAAGTTAAAAGTTTTAGGTACCCTTGTTCCAAACATCATAACTTGAGATCCAAGCTTCTTTTGCGAAAACTTTATGAATCAAAGTTGTAGACTTTTTGATGTACTACAACTTTCATTTTGTAAGTTTTGTTTGAATCCATTTGCATCTTGGTCAAAAAATGGGACAAAGTTAGGAAAAAATAAGAAAATTTTATAACTTAGAAAATTTCTATGTTATGAAAATTTTCCATTTTAAACCCTAATTTGCATTTTTGGGTTTCTTGATGAACAAGTTTCATAATTTTACATGTCTTGATGAAAAATGACCCTTGGAACTTGATTTTGACCAAAAAGTCAAAGTTTGACTTTTCAGTATACAGTTAAATTTTGATCAGTTGACTGAAAAATTCATTTGTCAATCCTATGCATTTAAGATCTTTTGAACTTTTTGAATGGGTCAAGATAATGTCATTGAGTCCTTGAGTCCATGGTTGATCTTGATTTGCCATTGGTTAGGTCAAACAGTCAAAAATTGCCTTTGTGCAGTCAAAACCCTAAAAATGACCATTTTGCCCTTTTGGTGATCTGATAAATTTCTTGTGGAGTTGTGATCTAAACTTGATCAAATGGTTCATATGAGTTCATAATGTTGATGTGGGTCAAAATCCATGACGTTTGACTGTCAATTGGCCACAGTTGACTTTTTCCCCAATACAACTGATTTCTAGGTCAACTGTCCAATTGACTGGGCAAAAATTTGAATCAAGGCTTGAAACTTGGTATGGACAAACTTATGAGTCCAATATGAAGTATGAAAGTCATTTTGGGCATTGTAGGTCAAAACATCCTTGTGCAAACTCAAACCCTAATTTAGGTCAACAGTGCAAGGAGGTGTCTTGAGCAGAGCAGACCCTAGCTTGATCTTGAATTCCAAGAGTCTTGTGATGAGAAATGTTGATGAAATGAGAGGGAAAATTTTGGGGTACAACAGTTGCCCCTGTTCAATCTTCTTGAACCTGAAGAGTTAGATTGGCAAGTTTGTCTTTCGCGACTCGGAGGTAAAAGAAGATTGGACACTAGAGTGCCCGTAAATTTGCACTCGTCAAAATATGGCTGAGGGAATGGGCTTAAAGATGCCATTTAGAGATGGTAGAGTCTTGCTGGAGATGGGCTTAAAGATGCCATCCAAGAATGTTTGTTGAATTGCAATGTTGTAGGTCAGAAGAATGAGCGTCAAAATGGTATCCGTGTCTGGAATGCATTTGAACTGTATCTGGAGATGGAGTCTGTATGAGCAAAAGAATGGAGTCCGTGTCTGGAGCGTATCTGAGCTGTAACTGTATTTGAACTTTGAATGAATATCAGAATGACTGTCGTGTCTGGAGTGTATCTATATTGTATCTGAATTCTGAATGGGCGACAGAGAAACACCTGTTATGGGGCATCTCTGGGCTGGGGATAAATTTCGAATGAGTGACAGAATGGCAACCGTGTCTGGAGCGTATATGGACTGTATCTGAAGTTGAGATTTGTATGAGTAGCAGAATGACTTTCGTGTCTGGAGTGTATCTGAGACTGTAACTGGGATCTGGATAAGTGACTGAATGACTTCCGTGGCGACTGCACTGGGGAGAACAAACTGCTGGTGTAAAGGCCAGAATGGCATCCGTGTCTAGAGCGTATCTGAACTTGTAGTTGATAGTTGAATCTGAATGAGAGATAGAATGCTCGCCGTGTCTGGGGCGTATCTAGTCTGTATCGGATTGCTGAAGCCTGAATGAGTAGTAGAATGACCGTCGTGTCTGGGGTGTATCCGTACTGTATTTTGACTTGGAGTTCTGAATGAGTAATAGAATGACCGCCGTGTCTGGGGGGTGTATCCATACTGTATCTGAATAATTGTTAACGATAGCCTTTTAATCTTATCCTGAAAAGGATAAAATGTTAGCTAAAACACCAAGTTATGTTGCATGATATGTATGATGCAATGAACTGTATTTCAACCATGTTTATGATATATGAATGTAATGGATGTGCATGCAAGCTGAGTAGCCGTCTTGCTGAGGAAAATAAATCCTTGACAACTGGAGATAATGAAATCTTTGACTACTATCGGGGAAAGTAAATCCTTGACCGATGTTGGGGATTCCAAAAATCTTTGATTGTTGAAGATGAGAAATCCTTGCTGACTGCTTTGGGGATTAAAGATCTCTGATTGTTGAGAAGGATAAATCCTGGGACCACTACTGGAGATTGAAAATCCTTGGCGATTTGTGGGGATTAACAAAGCCTTTGGCGACTTCTGCAGGGAATGAGAATCCTTCATGACTTTCCTGGGATATAGGGAAAACCCTGAAAATCTCTACTAGGGAGTTAAAACCTAGGAGGCTTCTGCTTGGAGAAATGAAACCGAGAATCTTCGATCTTGCTGGGAGATAACTCTGTGGGGGAAATTTTCACTATTCTGGCTCCGCTGGGGATAGGATTTTCAGAGTTTTCGGGGTCCACTTGGGGACCTTGAAGTTTAACTCTGATGGGAATTTTGAAACTTAACTCATCTGGGGAATCAAGTTTTAGAATGCACTGGCTCCGCTGAGGATCTTGAAGCTTAACTCCGCTGGGGAAATATACTCCAAATTTTAGCTTTGTTGAGGATCTGAATGATGTATCGTAGGGGATTTCTTCTGAAATGGCACAAAGATATCTTCCTACACCTTCAACCTATCAGTAATTATCCTTTTTCAATTTCATTTTATTTGTAAGCAGTGATTATATTCAAATGCATATGCCTATTTAACAAAACATTGGACGTTTTCAAATAAAACATAAGTGTAAAAAGAAAAGAAAGGAAAGCAAATTTCTGCACTTTGAAGTATCTTTGTATTTAACTTTCGTGAGTATCTTTGTACAAAGGAGACAGACATCCTAGTAAGAGAATGTTGTCGTAAAAATTGAAAAATTTTATACAAAAGAAAGATGGCTATGTGTAACAATTCCATGGGATTCTCATTCTGCTATAGCCTTTACAACATTGAATATCTTGTCCATTCGCTGCTTCGTCTGCCGATGACTGGATTGGTCAGAAGCTTGGAGCTTGTTGGTGAAGAGATTGTTCTTAAAGTGATCCGACGAGACATAGTCATACACTATAATTCCCTAACTTTTGCCTGGACCGCCCTTTCGGGTTTTCGATCCACTGGGAAACCCTTTTTTGCCCAAGTCGCCCTTTCGGGTTTTCAACTTGCCGGGTGTACAGATTTTTTGTTTTATCCCTAATTTTTGCCTGAACCGCCCTTTCAGGTTTTCGATTCACCGGGATGCCCATTTTTGCCCAAGTCGCCCTTTCGGGTTTTCAACTTGTCGGGTCGTTTTATGCGTAGTATCTTTTGACTATGTCTGCATTCGCAGGGTGTGGCAAATCGTTGTCGTCCATGGTGGTCAGAATCATTGCCCCACTAGGAAAGATGCTCTTGATCACAAATGGTCCTTCGTAAGTAGGAGTCCACTTGCCCCTGGGATCACTTTGCGGTAAGATGATCCGCTTGATTACAAGATCTCCGACTTGATATACCTGACGCATGACTTTCTTGTTGAAAGCCTTGATCATCCATTTTTGATACGTCTGACCATGACAAACAGCAGTAAGTCACTTCTCGTCGATCAAATTAAGTTGATCAAGCCGAGTCTGAATCCAATCGTCTTCACTCAAACCAGCGTCCTTCATAATCCTTAAGGAAGGAATCTGAACTTCCATGGGTAGAACAGCTTCCATGCCATACACCAAAGAAAATGGGGTTTCCCCTGTTGAAGTACGTGTCGTGGTACGATATCCATGCAGAGCAAACG
This sequence comes from Vicia faba, assembly GCA_948472305.1. NCBI lineage: Eukaryota > Viridiplantae > Streptophyta > Magnoliopsida > Fabales > Fabaceae > Vicia > Vicia faba. Next base: position 99,368 of record CATIWC010000333.1, on the reverse strand, counting down.
GTAACATCTCATGCCAGTCCTTGTAGGTGACTGTCATCTTTTGAATGATCTTCTTGATATTTTTGTTCGCGGCTTCAACAACACCGTTCATCTTCGGCCGATAGGGAGATGAATTGTGATGATAAATCTTGAACTGTTTGCATAGAGCAGTGATCATGGTGTTGTTCAAATTCGTATCATTGTCCGTGATGATCCTGTCAGGGATACCATACTGGTATATGAGGTTCTGCTTGATGAAGCGGGCAACCACATTGTTTGTAACTGAGGCATAGAAAGCTTCCTCGACCCACTTGGTAAAATAGTCAATAGCCACCAGGATGAAGCGATGTCCATTGGATGTCGTAGGCTTGATCTCTCCAATCATGTCAATGCCCCACATTGTGAATGGCCAAGGAGCTGTCATAAGGTTGAGAGGAACAAGAGGAATATGTACCTTGTCGGCATAGACTTGGCATTTGTGGCAGGTACGGGAATGTTGATGACAATCAGCTTCCATGGTAAACCAGTAGTAGCCTGCCTGTTGTACCCCAAAATTTGCCCTCCCATATTCTTCAAGATTTGCCAAGGTCAAGGTTCAAAATCTCTCAAGGGTTGCACAGTCCAATGGCCTCCTAACAGTCAAAAATTAGGGTTTTGGTTCTGGCAAAGAAATTGAAGTTTCCAAGGGTCCAAACAAGTCCCACATTCCTATAAACATTGTCAAGCATCCTTATGCCAAGTTTCAAGACTTACAGCACAAAATTGCACAGTCAAAAAACCTAATTGCATCACAGTCAACTGTAGGGGAAAAATGGTCATTTGACAGTCAAAAGTCAAAATTTTTGGTCAACATCTTATTTTGAAGCCACAAACATCATTTGATCAATTCTTGATCATGATTCTCAAAGCATGGCTCAAAAAGTCTCAAGATGCAAAAGTTTCTATTTTTGGACAGTTGGAAAAGTCAACTGCAAATTGACCAAGGCATAACTTCCACATGGTTTATCAGAAAAATTCCATCCAAAGCTCATTTTGAAGATAATGACATTTCCTACAACTCATCTTCACACTTCAAGTCCAAGAAATGCTCTCACAAAAAGTTATCAATCTCAACATTATAGGTCATTTTCAAAAGTCAACAAAAAGGCACTTTAATTCAAAGACCATAACTTGAGATTGGTAAATCAAAATGACATGGGACCAAAGACATTGGTTATAGGACTTCAAGACCTTTCCAAAATGTCCAAGAACATGATCAAAGCTTAAACATTGAGCAAGATATGCCTTGTGGAAGTTGGGAAATTTTTGGGAATTTTGAAAAGTCAACTTTGCTTCAAATGCCTCAAAATTGCTAATGGGCCTCAATTTCTTCCATGAATCATTACCCAAAGGCCATGCACGACCCATTGACCCAAAGGGGAGTTATTTTCTTATTTTTAATTAATTAATTGAGTTTTTAATCCTATTAATTCATTTAATTAAAATTAATTATGAAAAAATACTAAAATGAAGGTTTTGAATCTTTTTGTGCAGCATATACTCCCATTAAAAGCTCAATATTTCGTGCATCCCTCAAAAGGAAAGAATCTTCAATGATTGGCATAAGAAAGGCATGAAAAAGATTGAAAAAGATGCTTGAAAATCAAATATGCAAAATCATCAATGCAAAGGACTTTGGGCTTGGATTGTTAACCTAATTCACTCCACATATATGCAAGAACATAAACCTAATCCTAAAAACAAGAAAGCTGCGCTGCAAGATCAAGAACAAACTTGCAACTTTTGACAAAAAATATCAAAACTGAAAACATAGTTGCAGTGTGATTCAAAGCTCAATAAGCATTCCAAACGATTGCTGGGACCTTCCTGAACGTGACTCAATACTTTTCCAGTCTCCACACTCAAGAAATTGGTAGAATAACATCACCCTGTTCATAAACTTTTCTCATATTCGTATTTGCATTTTCATACGTTATTCATGACTTTTAATGTGTGATTCATACTAACATGATGATTCTAAAGCTAATGGTACCATTCAATTGAAGAATGGCTGCCTGTACAAGAATCCACCATTAATGCTTGCTAGGGTTTCAGGAACCTCAAATTGGGGTTTTGCATATATGAAAAAATCAGGCCATGAAACTGGGACCAATGAACTCGTGACATTCCAACGAAGCCAAATCACTCATCGTGCCTTTTTTATGCTTGCTCAAATTCTATTCGCTATTTTTCCTGTTCATGTTTAGTGGGGGTTTAAAACCCCCGCTATCTGCTTATGTTACAGGTAAAACGATGAAGAAGATGCTAGCGTGTTGGAATATGATTGGAGTATTTGAATCTGGCGCGTTTTTTTATTGTTTTATGTCATTAGCTTTATTTTCTCATTATAAATTTTGTGTTCCATTATATTATCAAAGCGCGCAAACAGCACAACTGGAAAAGCATTAACATGGTAAACGCAGGGACCTGGGTTCGATTCCCATGTCCCCCACTTTATTCAATATTTTTCCCTTTAACGTGCTTCTGTGCAGCTTCCATTCCAAGGACCATCATGAAGCCTCGCGTCAGTGCCTGCCACATGTCCCTGAAGGTCAATCCAATGGCCATCACAAGCAATCCACCATGTACCCTGGTCAAATGTCCCACACACAAGCGCCAGAAAGTCAAAAGGCCTGGAATTCTTGGGCCAAATTGCTTACAATTGACCTCCATAATTGGGCCAGAAACCCCCCCCCCCCCCCCATGTTTGTATTTTCTTTCTTTCATTCTTTCTCTATTATTTATTTTAATTGTTTTTTTTTCTTTGTTGTTTTAATTAATTCCACAAAATAATTTTTATAACACAAAAACATAAAAAATCAGAAAAGTCAAAAAAATAAAATATGTTTATTTAATTTTTAATTCATAAATAGTTTTGTAAATAAATTTAAATAATCCAATTAGTTTAATTTTAGGTCTTCAACTTTAATGTTTTTTTTCTTAAATAAACTAAAAAATGTAGAAATTAGGGTTTGTCACATTTTCATCTTTTTTTCTTAAATAAATAAATAATTCCTATTATTATTAACTATTTTTGTAAATAAACTTGCAATTAATTAATTAGGGTTAAATTAGGTTAAACTTAAACAATTTTTTAATAATTAAAAACAAACTTAGAACTAGGCTTTTATTTTAATTTCTAATTTCAATTAACTTTCTTTATTTCATAAAATACCAAAAAACATGAAAACAAGTTCTTTTCTTTATTTAGTCATTAGTTAATTTAGTAATTTCAATTTAATTTCTTTAAAGGGTCCAACGCCCTCGCACTTTCGCTTCTAATTTCCTTTCGCGCGTTTATTTACGTTTTTAATTTTAAATATTATGTAATTGCCCCAAATCCTTGTAATAGATAATTAGGACATTTACTTTCCGCATTTTTATTCAAAATCGGGTCTTTGTTTAATTTGGCGATGTATGGACCCGCGCCTTGTAATAGCGTAGGACTTTTATTTTCCGCATTTTAATTCCCGCACCTTTTAACTGCTAATAATTGTATGAAAGAATGTATGCCCAAATAAAAATCAAAGCGTAGATCACTAAATGCATGACAAGACAAATACTATCTGAAAATGACACACAATTCACACACCACTCTTAGGGTACGCCTCACTGTTGCCTTGCCCCTCGAAACGTGGTCGTCGAGTATAGGATGTTTTAGTAAGTCCTCATGTCCATGAACATGGAATGGGGGTAGCTTCTAAGGTGTCCTACTATTGCTCTGGTGACCACACTATCCCTAAACTCGAATTGACCTGAACACCTCCAACGGTGGTGCTACCTACCTCTCAATGGTGGGATGGCACTACCTAAAGGACATTTACACATCCTAATTCCTTAGGGTAGGTAGATGACTCGTAGATACTTGCTCTAATTCAAAACAAATCAAAAACTTCTTTTCACACCGACACTTTTCAAAAAGCTTTCAAAACAATTTTTCAAACACTCTTGAGGACTGATACAAGAGTCATTCAGAAATCTTTCAATGAAACTTTTTCAAACCCACTCACACTTTGAAAAGCAAACAAACATTTTGAAAACACAAATGAGCAAGTATCTAAGAGCCCATGGATAACCATGGATAGAAAGGGTGCTAACACCTTCCCTTTCTATAAATCTACCTCCCGAACTGAGAACATAATCTCATAAGGAATTTTTCTGTGCTTTTGTCCTTTCCATGTTGGAGAAAATAAAAGACGGTGGCGACTCTTGCTTCTGCGACATTTCCCGAACCAGCGTTAAACAGTCAGTTCCAGATCCACCGATCACAGAACTGGCGACTCTGTTGGGGACTTCTTAAAGTGAGGTGTACCTTAGGATAGTTCATAACTGCGTTTTCAATTGTTTTGACTTGTTTGCTTTAAATTGTGGGTTGCATCGGAGTTACATAGATCCTAACCCGGATCTGGGGATACCCTGTTTAGGTAGCATAAGCTGTGAGGGACCTGTCCGGCGTAGACCGACATGGGTGAAGCAGTGGCTACGTTGGTGTGGCACCTTGGTCTGTACCGATATCCCTTATGTTGCAACGAGGAGAATATGGGTCTTCTAAGGAGTCATTAAGCGCCAACCGACCTTAGAACCTTAAATGACCCAACTTGGCCAATAGAACAGTAGCAGTATGCTACGCCCATTGAGGCTAAACTCTCGTGATGGTTCTGGCCGCAAGAAAAGATTGCGATGCTGGAGTTATGACCGATTGAGGGTAGTCAATGATATTGGGATCCTCTAAGAACCTGGTTACTTTTGATAGGACAGGTATGAACCAACAAACTGAAAGAGGGTAATACCTAGACCTCATGCTGGCCTAAACTCTAAGGGCTTGTCTTGTGTGACTTGTATGCCTTATCATGTTTGCCTTTGTAAATATTTGTGGTGTGCTTTATCATAACATCATGCCATCATAACATTGCATGCATCCTGCATAAGGACTGACCATTTCAAAGACAAGAGGGTTTCACCTTTGCTCTGTTTTGTAGGACATCATGATGCATATGCGAAGGAATACTATCCGGTTCAACTTTGTTCACCCACCTGAGTTGCTTGAAGAGTTGGTTAGTAGAATTCCGAATACTATTTCCTTCATCCAGAGGCATGGTTCTCTTCTCAGTTTAGTCACGGCAAAGCGGGACCAACAGCTGATGAGTGTCCTGACCCAGTTCTATGACCCTCTGTACCAGTGCTTCACCTTTCAAGACTTCCAGCTGGTCCCTACCCTGGAAGAGTTCTCTGATTTACTTGGCATCCCTATCTTGGATCAGACTCCCTACACTGGTTGGGAAAAGACTCTCAGGCTTGAGGAGGTTGCTGCAGCTCTTCCCTTGACTCACCAAGAAGTAATGGACAACTGGGTGACTAGAAGCGGAGTTAAGGGTTTCTTGGCCAAGTTTCTGGTTGGTAAAGCTAACAGTTTTTGGAATGACTTGGACTTTAGGGAATTTGAAGACATCCTGGCTCTCTTAATCTATAGTCTAGTCTTGTTCCCTAATCCTGATAATTTCATTAACGTCACTGCCATAAGGATCTTCATGTCTCGGAACCCAGTGCCCACTCTCTTGGGTGACATCCTGCAACAACTATATGCTCGTACTGCCCGAAGACGAGGAACTCTGTGGTGTTGCATCCCTCTGTTGGTGAGGTGGTTTATTTCGCACCTCCCCAAGTTCATGCTGAAGAACCAAGAAGGAAGAGGTTGGGCTCATAGGTTAATGTCTCTCACTGATAAGGACATCATTTGGACTTTCAGAGGTTTGGATGAGATAGCTGTTATTGATCGTTGCGGAGAATACCCTAATATTCCTTTGATTGGTACTCAAGGAGGAATCTCTTACAATCCATGTTTAGCGCTCCGTCAGTTTGGAAGGGCCAGAAGAGCAGGGCCTCATGAGATGTTGGTGCCTCACATCAGTTTTGAGTTTCAGGTGGATAGTGACGAGCTGCGTCGTAGGTTCATCAAGGCTTGGGACAGAGTTCATAAAGCTGACCCACAAGAGTTGGGGCCAAAGACTTCTCTACCTATGGAAGCCTACTACAAATGGGTTCGCATCTGTGCTCAGAAGTTAGGTATGCCATACGAAGCTGTCAGACCCGTCATTCTTGAGTATCCTGACAAAGATGGGGATCCTCCAACTGTCCTCCCTCCTCAGATACCTACTGATTATGAGACATTAAAGAGGTCTTGGTCGCAACTGCGAGAAGAACGGGATTCTTATCGGGAAAAGTTCAACGAGCAGGAATTGAAGATCCAGAAGCTGACAAAGCAGTTGGAGAATGAGCGAGCTCTGAATGACTACATCCGTACTGAGAAGAGGAGACCCTGGGATCAATGAGGAGCTTTGGATGTTCTTTTACAGTTTTATTTCCCTTTTCCGTATTTCCATTTTATGTAACGCCTAAGGGCAACCTGTTGAACAATTTAAATTTCAAAGTTGAATCTAATGAAGTGTGTTCCTTTTGTTTACAAAGTTGATTCCCGATTGTCTTTGAAAACATAAATCATACGCATTCCATTCATCATGTGCATAGCAGGTACTCTTCTTTTCAGGTTGCTTACTGTTCTTCGCTGTTTATTTCAGCATCATGAACCCTGAATCATCAACCGAGATGTCTATCAAGGCCCTTCAGGTGTAGAACGCACAATTTCAGGAGCTGATCATGGGTTTGGCTCAAGGTCAAGAAGAACTGAAGGCTTTGCTCCTGAAGAAGGAGAAGAAGAAGAAGAGAATTGTTCTTTTCAACTCGGGCCGAAGGTTTGGTAACACTCTGCAAAATGAGGAAGTTGGTTCTTCTGTAGGCAAAGACAGTCCCCAGGGGGGAAGGGCTCCAAGTCCGGTAGTCTCTGACAATGAGACTGATTTTAATGAGGAACAGTATCCTCCAGCTGAAGACCGGTACAAGCAGTTGGAAGACCGTCTGAACGCCATGGAGATCCAACAAGTGCCTGGCTTGGATTTCAGAGACTTGGGTTTATCTACTGGTGTGATCATCCCTCACAAGTTTAAAGCACCATCTTTCACCAAGTATGACGGGGCGTCTTGCACTAAGTTACACCTCAGATCCTATGTGCGGAAGATTCAGGCATACACAGTGGACAAGAACTTGTGGATCCACTTCTTCCAGGAGAGTCTTTCAGGGACTCATCTCGAATGGTTCTATCAGCTGGATGGAACCAAGGTTCGTAACTGGGAGGAGTTGGATACTGCTTTTTACAAGCAGTATCAATATAATGCCGACCTTGCTCCTACACGTACCCAACTCCAGGGTATGTCGCTAGGATCAGGCGAAGGTTTTAAAGAGTATGCATAGAAGTGGAGGGACCTGGCTGGCAGGGTGCAACCACCATTAACTGACCATGAGCTGGTAGATATGTTCTTGGGGACCCTCTCCGGGCCATTCTTCAATCATCTTATTGGCAATTCATCTGCAGGGTTCACTGACCTCATTCTGACTGGGGAAAGGATAGAGGCTGGTATGAAGTCCGGAAAGATTCAGAAAGGTGCGTCTTCAAGTGCTGAGAAGAAACCTTTTAAGAAGGAGGCCAGTGTTGTGTATGGGCCTAGAAGACAATATAAACCGGAGCGCCGCCAATCTGTCAACGCGGTGGTGATTGCTAAGCCTGCTGCCACTCCTCGGCAAACCAATCAACAAAGGGATGAGAGACCCAGAAGAGAGTTTACCCGGCTGAGTATGACCCTATCACAAATCTTGCCGCAATTGCTATCAACCAACTTGGTGACTATCAGAGAGGCTCCAAAGGTTGTGAATACTGCATCCCCCAAGTATAATCCAAATGCCCGCTGTGCTTATCACTCCGATAGCCTGGGGCATTCTACTGATGATTGTTGGGTCTTAAGGAATAAAGTACAAGACCTTATTGATGCAAAGGAGGTACAGTTTGAGGCACCTGAGAAGCCTAATGTAGTGACAGCTCCCATGCCTGCTCATGGAGTGAATGCTATCAGGGATGATGACGAGGTGGAAGAATCAGAGTTTGATAGCTGGATTTATCCGACGGCCGATAATGGACCTAGCAATTGGACCGCCAAAGATCATACACCTATTACTTTTGTTACGCAGTAATGAATTCCTTTGTTTTTGTTATTTGTAATAAACAATGAATTGAAACTCTATGGCCCGGTGTCTTACCCGGGGCACCGTGGCTTCATTTGTGAGGGCATATTAATTGTCATTTCATATATCATGAATAAAGACTTTGGACGTTTTCTCGCATTTCAAATCTTATGCTCCTTTTCTTTCTTTCCTTTCTTTATATATTGCAAAACAGCTGTATTTAAACAAACTCACCTACACAGGTTTCAATCCACTCTAGATCTCACTGGTAACGACTCTGCTACTGCCAGTTATGACTTCGAAAATCCGATCAACTTAGCCAAAGACGAAGGTGAAGATGATTGCAAAGTGCCTGGCGAGCTTGCAAGACTGTTACTCCAGGAAGAGAGGGCAATTCAAACACATGAAGAGCCAGTGGAAACAATAAATCTGGGTACTGAGACAGATAGAAAGGAGGTTAAGATTGGTGCCAATCTGGAGCCTAGCGTAAAACAACGATTGACTCAGATGCTACATGATTATGTGGAGATCTTTGCCTGGTCCTACGAAGACATGCCTGGGTTGGATACCGACATTGTGGTCCATTATTTGCCTACCAAGGAAGACTGCCCTCCGGTTAAGCAAAAGGTCCGCCGTATGCGTCCAGAGATGTCTGAGAAGATCAAAGCTGAGGTTATGAAACAGTTTGATGCCGGGTTTCTAGCAGTGACTTCTTACCCTCAGTGGGTTGCCAATGTGGTGCCGGTACCGAAGAAAGATGGTAAGGTCAGAATGTGTGTTGACTACAGGGATCTGAACAGGGCCAGCCCCAAGGATGACTTCCCCCTACCTTACATTGACGTTCCGGTTGACAATACTGCTCAGCACAAGGTGTTCTCCTTCATGGATGGTTTTTCAGGTTACAATCAAATCAAGATGGCTCCTGAAGATATGGAAAAGACTACCTTTGTCACTCAGTGGGGCACCTTCTGCTACAAGGTCATGCCTTTTGGACTGAAAAATGCTGGGGCAACCTACCAACTTGCCATGGTTGCTTTATTTCATGACATGATCCATCATGAGATAGAAGTGTATGTTGACGACATGATTGCAAGGTCCCAAACTGAGGAGGAACACCTTGACCATCTGCAGAAGTTGTTTGACCGGCTGAAATTGTACAAGCTGAGGTTGAACCCGAACAAGTGCACCTTCGGGGTAAGATCTGGAAAGTTGCTAGGCTTCGTCGTAAGTGATAAGGGTATTCAAGTGGACCCTGCCAAGGTTAAAGCTATTCAAGAGATGCCAGTGCCTAAGACAGAGAAAGAAGTCAGAGGCTTTCTAGGACGTCTGAATTACATTGCCCGATTCATCTCGCACCTAACCGCTACCTGTGAGCCAATCTTCAAGCTGCTGAAGAAAGATCAGGTAGTACGTTGGAATGATGAATGTCAGGCCGCTTTTGACAGAATCAAAGAGTATCTCCAAGAACCACCCATTCTTATGCCACCGGTTGAAGGGAGACCTCTGATACTATACCTGACAGTACTTGACAACTCAATGGGGTGTGTGCTGGGGCAGCATGACGAGTCTGGCCGAAAAGAGCATGCCATTTATTACCTTAGCAAAAAGTTTACCGACTGTGAGACCCGATACTCACTGCTCGAGAAAACTTGATGCGCTTTGGTATGGGTTGCTCGCCGGCTGAGACAGTATATGCTGACTCACACTACCTTGTTGATTTCTAAGATGGATCCAATAAAGTACATATTTGAAAAGCCTGCTCTGTCTGGGAGAATAGCAAGATGGCAAATGATCTTGACAGAATACGACATCTAGTACACAACTCAGAAAGCTATCAAGGGAAGTGTATTGGCCGACCACTTGGCACATCAGGCAGTAGACAACTATCAGTCAATGAACTTCGAGTTTCCGGACGAGAGCATCATGATAGTGACTGATTGTGAAGTACCTGGACCGGATGAAGGACCTGAGGAAGGATCCCGATGGTCTATGCACTTTGACGGAGCCTCCAACGCTTTGGGTAACGGTATCGGCGCTGTGATAATATCCCTTCAAGGCACTCATACTCCACTCACTGCCCGACTATGTTTCAACTGCACCAACAACATGGCGGAGTATGAGGCGTGCATCATGGGTCTTCAAGCTGCGATCGACTTAAGGATCAAGTTTCTGAGTGTCTTCGGAGATTCCGCTCTCGTGATCAATCAGATCAAAGGCGAGTGGGATATGAAACATCCGAACCTTATTCCTTACAGAGAATGTGTGTTGACATTAATTCCCCACTTCACAGAGATAACCTTTGAACATTTCCCAAGAGAGGAGAATCAGTTTGCGGACGCGTTGGCTACGATGTCTTCCATGTTCAAAGTCAAATGGGACAATGAGGCTCCCCAGGTCATCATCTGGAAACTTGATGAACCGGCATACTGTTGTGATCTTGAGACTGAATTGGTGACTGAGAAGCCTTGGTACCATGAGGTGAAGAGATACCTAGAAGCTTAGGAATACCCTGAAGGTGCATCTGTCAATGATAAAAAGTTTCTGAGAAGGTTCGTAGCGAAGTTCTTCCTTAGCAACGGCATTCTGTACAAGCGAAACCATGATTCGACCTTACTGTGTTGTGTGGATAAGACTGAAGCAGAAAGGATTATGACGGAGTTACGTGAAGGTGCATTCGGAACACATTCCAGTGGACATACTATGGCAAAGAAAATCCTTCGGGCAGGGTATTTCTGGTCCACAATGGAAGCCGACTGTTACCAACATTCTCGGACGTGTCATAAATGCCAAATTTACGCAAACAAGGTGCACGTTCCTCCAGTTCCTCTGAATGTCTTGACAGCACCTTGGCCGTTTGCAATGTGGGGCATAGATATGATCGGCGAGATTAAACCTACGGCATCCAATGGGCATCACTTCATCTTAGTGGCGATTGATTACTTCACGAAGTGGGTTGAAGCGGCTTCCTATGCTACAGTAACCAAGAATGTCGTGGCACGGTTCATTCGACATAATCTGATCTGTCGGTACGGCGTCCCTGAAAGAATCATTACAGACAACGGTACCAATCTCAATAACAAGATGATCACTGAGCTCTGCGAGCAATTTAAGATACAGCACCATAACTCTTCTCCTTACCGGCCGAAGATGAATGGGGCTATAGAAGCAGCGAATAAGAATATCAAAAAGATTGTGTAGAAGATGACAGTGACCTATAAAGATTGGCACGAGATGTTACCGTTCGCTCTTCATGGGTACCGTACCTCAGCAAGGACGTCAACCGGGGCAACTCCTTTCTCCTTGGTCTACGGTATAGAGGCAGTCTTACCGATCGAAGTGCAGATACCCTCTCTCCGGATAATGAAGGATGCAGATCTGAGCGAAGATGATTGGATCCAGACACGACTTGATCAGTTAAACTTAATCGACGAAAAAAGACTTGCTGCTATTTGTCATGGTCAGACATATCAAAAACGGATGATCAGGGCATTTAACAAGAAGGTCAGACCACAAGAGTATCAAGTTGGGGACCAGGTAATCAAGCGCATCATCCTTCCTCAGAGTGATCCAAGGGGCAAGTGGACTCCTACGTACGAAGGGCCATTTGTGGTTAAACATGTGTTCTCAGGAGGAGCCATGATTCTGACCACCATGGATGGTGACGACCTTCCTCACCCCGCCAATGCAGACATAGTAAAAAGATACTACGCATGAAAAAAAAGACCCGCTAGGTTGACATACCTAGGCAAAAATTAGGGCTTCCCGGCGAACCAAAAGGGTTCGGGCAAAATGAGGGATGAAATAAAAAAAATCTGTACACCCGGCAAGTCGAAAACCTGAAAAGGCGGCTTGGGCAAAAATGGGTATCCCGGTGGACTGAAAACCCGAAAGGGCGGTCCAGGCAAAAGTTAGGGATAAAGCGTAATACTATGTCTCATTGGATCACCTTGCATCCAGAATCCGATATCAACATCAAGTTCAGACGGCATCAATCAATCAGCTTCATCTTCAGCTAGGTCATCAAGTGATGAGACGCTCGAAGATATAAAGGCAATAGCAGAGTTGGAACCCAGTGGGATTATTCTTTTCACACAGCTGTTTTATTTTCCCTTGTACAAATTTGTATAAACTCTTTTGTTCGGCGGTGTTCTCTTACTAGGACGTCAGCCTCTTGTACATAAAACGCCTATTTACAGGCAATTCAAAAATCAATATAAATTCACTTTTCAGCTACAAATTGCCTTTTGTTTTTTTTCCCTTTTTCTGTTTTGTTTTGCGAAGAATGTCCAAGGTTCAATTTGTGATATATGCATTTGACACTAATTGCTAACTCATAAATATTTGCATACGAAACAAAGGATTAATTACAGGTAACATTAGAAACAGGGGCAATAATGAGTTGTCTAAGCGATCTAATTGCTCTGTCCACCAAGGTACCAAGGTAAGTTCGGCCGAAGAACATAACCAAGATATCTTAAGTCCCCAGAGAGCGAGCCAGCAAGTCAATGCACTCTCCCCAAGCAAAATTATACAATCAGCCTTAAGGAAGTTGGGTATCCCCCGCAGATCTCAACATTCCCCAGCACAATATGCAGACATTCTTAACAAGCATCCCCGGCAGTCTTGATCTAAGATTGTTCCCCGGCGGTATGCCAGATATTCAGTGGAGCCACTTCCAGTACAAAATTTCCCCAGAAGAGTCCAGTCTGAAGATTTCCCCAGGAAAGTTTGAATCCATCTCCCCAGCAGGAAGCTTATCCCCAGTAGATTCTGGAAGCTTCCCCCCCTGCAGAGCACGAACACGTCCCCCGGCTTTGTTCAAAGGTTATTTCCCTACCAGGATATAACTGGGTTATCCTCAGCCAAAAGCCACGGAAAGACCGTCCTCGGCAAAGTCTTCTTATCCCCAGCGGAGTCTATTAACACTTCCAACATAACAACGCTATCCCCAGCGAAGTTATCATCAACATCTCAACAGAATACCTCTCTTCCCACAGAGTATTGTTCCCCAGCAAGATCGCTAGAGTAACTTTCTCCCTGCAGAGTAATCCATTCGCCAAGTTTATTCCCCAACGGAGTTATCTTCTCCTACCGGTATTCTTGCAATCATCACTCCCCAGTGGAAACAAAAGCTCTATATCAGCCCAGGATTTAACTTCCCGGCATTCGTCAAGGATATATTTTCCTAGACGAAAATACCTTCAAAAACATCACATACATCATGATACATGCATAAACGCATCATATCTTACAATCTCATTTATGTTGAGAACATCATTGCTCGATCCATATCATGCATTGCATATGACTGACCTTTACCTTTCAGGAAAGATCCAGTTAAATTCTCAGCTATGTCCAAGACCTCCTCTGGTTCAGTTAAATCGATTCCTAAAGATTTTTCTGATGCCGATCCAGTTGAAGTTATTTCAAGACCTTCTCTGGTTCGGTTAAATCGATTCCTAAAGATTTTTCTGATTCTTATCCAGTTGAAGATATTCCAAGACTTTAGTCTGGTTCAGTTAAATCGATTCTAAGATTTTTCTGATTCTTATCCAGTCAAAGTTAACCCAAGACCTTGCCTGGTTCAGTTAAATCGACTCCTAAAGATTTTTCTGTTGCCGATCCAGTCAAAGGCCTTCTCTGGTTCAGTCAGATCGATGCTAAGATCTCCCTGATTCTTATTCCAGTTGAAGAGTCCAAGACCTTGCCTGGTTCAGTTAAATCGACTCCTAAAGAGTTTTCTGATGCCGATCCAGTCAAAGGCCTTCTCTGGTTCAGTCAGATCGACCCTAAGATCTCCCTGATTCTTATTCCAGTTGAAGATTTCAAGACTTTCGTCTGGTTCAGTTAAATCGACCCTAAGATTTTTCTGATTCTTATCCATTCAAAGATATTCCAAGACTTTAGTCTGGTTCAGTTAAATCGATTCTAAGATTTTTCTGATTCTTATCCAGTCAAAGTTAATCCAAGACCTTCTCTGGTTCAGTCAGATCGATGCTAAGATCTCCCTGATTCTTATTCCAGTTGAAGATATTCCAAGACTTTAGTCTGGTTCAGTTAAATCGATTCTAAGATTTTTCTGATTCTTATCCAGTCAAAGTCAATCCAAAGCCTTCTCTGGTCCAGTTAAATCGATTCCTAAAGATTTTCCTGATGAAGACTCAGTAGAAGACACCCCAGATTCTCTCATTGTTACTGTTGAAGTAGTAATCGCCCCAGGTCCTCTCATCGTTACTGTTGAGATAGTAATCGTCCAAGGTTCTCTCATCGTCCCGTTGAGGTAGTAACCATCCTTGATTCATTCATCACCTTGTGAAGCTCCAGACTCGATTCCTGTATCTCGCCAGGGCACGTCTGAAGAGGTTGAAGATTCGATTCCTGTAACCAACCAGGGTGCGTCTATATAAAGAGTTTGAAGACCAACTCCTGTAACAGGCCAGGTAATTATCTTTCTTTTTCAGGTACGCAAGTTCTCGCTAAGGAATCTCTTACGCGATCGACACCCAGATGGCATCTATAAGCCCATCCACCTATCCATCGCCTCTCAACATGGCATCTATAAGCCCATCTTCCTACCCACCAATCTCCAAATGGCATCTGTAAGCCCATTCCCCACATCACATTGCTGATACGTCACTATGTGAGCGCAAATTTATGGGCACTCTAGTGTTCAATCATCCTCCACCTTCGGATTACGAAAGGCACGTCAGCCAATCTACATCCTCAGGTCTAAGAAGATTGAACAGGGGCAACTGTTGTACCCCAAAATTTTCCCTCCCATATTCTTCAAGATTTGCCAAGGTCAAGGTTCAAAATCTCTCAAGGGTTGCACAGTCCAATGGCCTCCTAATAGTCAAAAATTAGGGTTTTGGTTCTGGCAAAGAAATTGAAGTTTCCAAGGGTCCAAACAAGTCCCACATGCCTATAAACATTGTCAAGCATCCTTATGCCAAGTTTCAAGACTTACAGCATAAAATTGCACAGTCAAAAAACCTAATTGCATCACAGTCAACTGTAGGGGCAAAATGGTCATTTGACAGTCAAAAGTCAAAATTTTTGGTCAACATCTTATTTTGAAGCCACAAACATCATTTGATCAATTCTTGATCATGATTCTCAAAGCATGGCTCAAAAAGTCTCAAGATGCAAAAGTTTCTATTTTTGGACAGTTGAAAAAGTCAACTGCAAATTGACCAAGGCATAACTTCCACATGGTTTATCAGAAAAATTCCATCCAAAGCTCATTTTGAAGATAATGACATTTCCTACAACTCATCTTCACACTTCAAGTCCAAGAAATGCTCTCACAAAAAGTTATCAATCTCAACATTATAGGTCATTTTCAAAAGTCAACAAAAAGGCACTTTAAGTCAAAGACCATAACTTGAGATTGGTAAATCAAAATGACATGGGACCAAAGACATTGGTTATGGGACTTCAAGACCTTTCCAAAATGTCCAAGAACATGATCAAAGCTTTAAAAATGAGCAAGATATTCCTTGTGGAAGTTGGGAAATTTTTGGGAATTTTGAAAAGTCAACTTTGCTTCAAATGCCTCAAAATTGCTAATGGGCCTCAATTTCTTCCATGAATCATTACCCAAAGGCCATGCACGACCCATTGACCCAAAGGGGAGTTATTTTCTTATTTTTAATTAATTAATTGAGTTTTTAATCCTATTAATTCATTTAATTAAAATTAATTATGAAAAAATACTAAAATGAAGGTTTTGAATCTTTTTGTGCAGCATATACTCCCATTAAAAGCTCAATATTTCGTGCATCCCTCAAAAGGAAAGAATCTTCAATGATTGGCATAAGAAAGGCATGAAAAAAATTGAAAAAGATGCTTGAAAATCAAATATGCAAAATCATCAATGCAAAGGACTTTGGGCTTGGATTGTTAACCTAATTCACTCCACATATATGCAAGAACATAAACCTAATCCTAAAAACAAGAAAGCTGCGCTGCAAGATCAAGAACAAACTTGCAACTTTTGACAAAAAATATCAAAACTGAAAACATAGTTGCAGTGTGATTCAAAGCTCAATAAGCATTCCAAACGATTGCTGGGACCTTCCTGAACATGACTCAATACTTTTCCAGTCTCCACACTCAAGAAATTGGTAGAATAACATCACCCTGTTCATAAACTTTTCTCATATTCGTATTTGCATTTTCATACGTTATTCATGACTTTTAATGTGTGATTCATACTAACATGATGATTCTAAAGCTAATGGTACCATTCAATTGAAGAATGGCTGCCTGTACAAGAATCCACCATTAATGCTTGCTAGGGTTTCAGGAACCTCAAATTGGGGTTTTGCATATATGAAAAAATCAGGCCATGAAACTGGGACCAATGAACTCGTGACATTCCAACGAAGCCAAATCACTCATCGCGCCTTTTTTATGCTTGCTCAAATTCTATTCACTATTTTTCCTGTTCATGTTTAGTGGGGGTTTAAAACCCCCGCTATCTGCTTATGTTACAGGTAAAACAATGAAGAAGATGCTAGCGTGTTGGAATATGATTGGAGTATTTGAATCTGGCGCGTTTTTTTATTGTTTTATGTCATTAGCTTTATTTTCTCATTATAAATTCTGTGTTCCATTATATTATCAAAGCGCGCAAACAGCACAACTGGCAAAGCATTAACATGGTAAACGCATGGACCTGGGTTCGATTCCCAGGTCCCCCACTTTATTCAATATTTTTCCCTTTAACGTGCTTCTGTGCAGCTTCCATTCCAAGGACCATCATGAAGCCTCACGTCAGTGCCTGCCACATGTCCCTGAAGGTCAATCCAATGGCCATCACAAGCAATCCACCATGTACCCTGGTCAAATGTCCCACACACAAGCGCCAGAAAGTCAAAAGGCCTGGAATTCTTGGGCCAAATTGCTTACAATTGACCTCCATAATTGGGCCAGAAACCCCCCCATGTGTGTATTTTCTTTCTTTCATTCTTTCTCTATTATTTATTTTAATTGTTTTTTTTTCTTTGTTGTTTTAATTAATTCCACAAAATAATTTTTATAACACAAAAACATAAAAAATCAGAAAAGTCAAAAAAATAAAATATGTTTATTTAATTTTTAATTCATAAATAGTTTTGTAAATAAATTTCAATAATCCAATTAGTTTAATTTTAGGTCTTCAACTTTAATGTTTTTTTTCTTAAATAAACTAAAAAATGTAGAAATTAGGGTTTGTCACATTTTCATCTTTTTTTCTTAAATAAATAAATAATTCCTATTATTATTATTAACTAATTTTGTAAATAAACTTGCAATTAATTAATTAGGGTTAAATTAGGTTAAACTTAAACAATTTTTTAATAATTAAAAACAAACTTAGAACTAGGCTTTTATTTTAATTTCTAATTTCAATTAACTTTCTTTATTTCATAAAATACCAAAAAACATGAAAACAAGTTCTTTTCTTTATTTAGTCATTAGTTAATTTAGTAATTTCAATTTAATTTCTTTAAAGGGTCCAACGCCCTCGCACTTTCGCTTCTAATTTCCTTTCGCGCGTTTATTTACGTTTTTAATTTTAAATATTATGTAATTGCCCCAAAGCCTTGTAATAGATAATTAGGACATTTACTTTCCGCATTTTTATTCAAAATCGGGTCTTTGTTTAATTTGGCGATGTATGGACCCGCGCCTTGTAATAGCGTAGGACTTTTATTTTCCGCATTTTAATTCCCGCACCTTTTAACTGCTAATAATTGTATGAAAGAATGTATGCCCAAATAAAAATCAAAGCGTAGATCACTAAATGCATGACAAGACAAATACTATCTGAAAATGACACAAAATTCACACACCACTCTTAGGGTACGCCTCATTGTTGCCTTGCCCCTCGAAACGTGGTCGTCGAGTATAGGATGTTTTAGTAAGTCCTCATGTCCATGAACATGGCATGGGGGTAGCTTCTAAGGTGTCCTACTATTGCTCTGGTGACCACACTATCCCTAAACTCGAATTGACCCGAACACCTCCAACGATGGTGCTACCTACCTCTCAATGGTGGGATGGCACTACCTAAAGGACATTTACACAGCCTAATTCCTTAGGGTAGGTAGATGACTCGTAGATACTTGCTCTAATTCAAAACAAATCAAAAACTTCTTTTCACACCGACACTTTTCAAAAAGCTTTCAAAACAATTTTTCAAACACTCTTGAGGACTGATACAAGAGTCATTCAGAAATCTTTCAATGAAACTTTTTCAAACCCACTCACACTTTGAAAAGCAAACAAACATTTTGAAAACACAAATGAGCAAGTATCTAAGATCCCATGGATAACCATGGATAGAAAGGGTGCTAACACCTTCCCTTTCTATAAATCTACCTCCCGAACCGAGAACATAATCTCATAAGGAATTTTTCTGTGCTTTTGTCCTTTCCATGTTGGAGAAAATAAAAGACGATGGCGACTCTTGCTTCCGCGACATTTCGCGAACCAGCGTTAAACAGTCAGTTCCAGATCCACCGATCACACTGCCCTTAGAATCTTCTTAGCCATCGTATGTCCGCTCAAGTGGGTGCCAAATGTGCCACTATGTATTTCGGTCATGATCAACTCTGCTTCAACTTTGTCCATACAACGAAGTAAAACACAATCATGGCTACGCTTATAAAGGATGCCATTGCTTAGGAAGAACTTGGCAGCAAACCTCCTTAAGAATTTCTTGTCATTGACGGAAGCTCCTTCAGGGTAGTCTCTAGTATGGAGATACCTTTTGATTTCATGAAACCAGGGTTGTTTCATTACTTCTTCGGTATTAATCTCATGACAGTGTACAGGTTCGTCCATTCGCTCGATGGTAATTTAGGGAGCCTCGTTATCCCAGTTGAGTTTAAACATGGAAGACATTGTAGCCAGAGCATCCGCTAACTGATTTTCTTCTCGCGGGAAGTGCTCGAAAGTAATTTGCTTGAAATGAGGAAACAACGTTAAGACATGTTCTTTGTATGGGATAAGATTAGGATTCTTGGTGTCCCACTCTCCTTTGACTTGACTGATAACCAAAGACGAGTCCCCAAATACGACCAAAGATTTTATTCCCAAGTCTATAGCAGCCTTGAGACCAAAGATGCAAGCTTCATATTCAGCCATGTTGTTGGTATAGCTGAAGCAAAGTCGGGCAGTGAAGGGTGTATGGCAACCTTCCGGAGAAATGAGCACCGCACTGATACCGTTTCCAAGTGCATTTGAAGTACCACCAAAGTACAAGGTCCATCGGGATCCTTGTTCAGGTCCATCATACTGTCTGTTACCTTCAATGTTGTCCAATGTCATGATGTCCTCGTCAGGGAAGTCAAATCTCATAGATTGGTAATCTTCGACGGCTTGATGAGCTAGATGGCCAGCTAGTACACTCCCTTTTATAGATTTTTGGGTAGTATACTGGATATCATACTCAGTTAGGATCATTTTCCACCTAGCGATTCTTCCAGATAAAGTAGGCTTCTCGAAGATATACTTGATCGGATCCATCTTGGAAATCAACAAAGTGGTATGAGTCAACATATACTGCCTTAGCCGGCGAGCAGCCCATACCAAAGCGCAGCAAGTTTTCTCGAGCAGTGAGTAGCGAGTCTCACAGTCGGTAAACTTTTTGCTAAGGTAATAAATGGCATGCTCTTTTCGACCAGACTCGTCATGTTGGCCCAGCACACACCCCATTGAGTTATCCAATACAGTCAGATACATGATTAACGGTCTTCCTTCGACGGGTGGCATCAGAATAGAAGGTTCTAGTAAATACTCCTTGATCTTATCAAAAGCAACTTTACAATCATTGTTCCATTCAACCACCTGATCTTTCTTCAACAGCTTGAAGATTGGCTCACAGGTAGATATCAGATGAGAGATGAACCTGGCGATATAGTTTAAGCGTCCCAAGAATCCTCTAACCTCCTTTTTAGTGCGGGGGGCAGGCATTTCTTGTATAGCCTTTACTTTAGCTGGATCAACCTCAATGCCTTTGTTGCTGACAATAAATCCCAAAAGTTTACTAGACCTAACCCCAAAAGTGCACTTGCTTGGGTTCAGTCTGAGCTTATACTCCTTCAACCTGGCAAACAGCTTTTGCAAATGACCAAGGTGTTATTCTTCTGTCTGTGATCGAGCTATCATGTCGTCTACGTAAACTTTGATCTCATGATGTATCATATCATGAAACAAAGCTACCATGGTGCATTGATAGGTTGCCCATGCATTCTTCAGTCCGAATGGCATCACTTTGTAGCAGAAGGTACCCCATTGCGTGACAAAAGTAGTTTTCTCCATGTCCTCGGGGGCCATTTTGATCTGGTTGTATCCCGAGAATCCATCCATGAAGGAAAATACCTTGTGCTGAGCTGTGTTGTCAACCAAGATGTCGATATGTGGCAGCGGAAAATCATCATTGGGGCTAGCCCTGTTCAAATCCCGATAGTCCATGCACATTCTGACTTTGCAGTCCTTCTTAGGCACGGGCACAATGTTAGAAACCCATTATGGATAGGAAGTAACAGCCAGAAAGCCAGCATTGAATATCTTCATTACCTCAGCCTTGATCTTCTCAGACATGTCGGGCCTCATTCGGCGGACCTTTTGCTTGATCGGTGGACAATCTTCTCTTGTAGGGAGACGATGAACCACAATATCTGTGTCTAGTCCCGGAATGTCTTCATAAGACCAGGCGAAGATTTCAACATATTCGTTCAACAACTGCACTAAGCACTCCTTGACACCTGGTTCCAGGTTGGCACCCACTTTTACTTCTTTCCTGTCTTCCTCTGTCCCCAAGTTGATGGTTTCTAGCAACTCTTCATGAGGCAGAATAGCCCTCTCTTCTTGTTGTAGAAGTCTGGCTAACTCTCCCGGCACTTCACAGTCTTCGTCAACTTCGTACTCAGCATGATTGACCAAATCCTTAGAGTTATCGAAGGCTAAAACAGAATAGTCACCCATGGAATCCAGAGTGGATGGGTACCTGCATTTGTGAGTGTGGGTGTGTGTAAGGGATAACTATCCTTAAACAAACAAAAATGCAAAAGGAAAGAAAATGAACACAACAGTTTATAGATGAAAAACGTCCAATGATTCATTAAAACATGGCATATGATAATGAAGAAGATCAAGCCCTTACAAATGGACCTACATGCCCTGGGCAAGGCATGAGGTGAAAATAGTGTGCGAATTGTTTAGTTATTACAGACCATAAATGGGAAATTTTTCAAAGATAAAATTACTGGTTGATAAAGGTGATGGGAATAAAATCCTTTGCTTCCCAGTTGCTTAAACCCCCGTCGACAGTTGGAAAGATCCAATCTTCAAAGTGGCCCTCTTCATCTTCATCTTCTAGTGCATTGATTCCATGGTGAGAGATCTTGACGGGTGGTCCTCCAGCCTTGGAGCGACGCATAGCCTTTTGTCCTGCAGCAGTGAACCCAAACCCAAACTTGTCCGTCTTATGGGGAAAGTTAGGCAATTGTCCCCATACTGTACTCTTCCCTTCTTTAATTATAGCCTCTGCTTCCTTGAGAGATGCCATCCTAGATACATGCTTGGGAACGACAGGAACCTCAACCATTGTCTTCGCAACTGCTACCTCAGGGGAAACTTCCTCAAAATGTTGGAAAGGCGTTTTGATGAACTCGCCATCCAACTCCACATAGCGGAAGGAATTGAGATGACTTATCATGTACTCTTCCTCGCCGTGCACTGTTATAATCTTACCCTTGACAGGATATTTCAGCATTTGGTGCAAAGAGGAGGTAACTGCCCCAGCATAATGGATCCACGGTCTTCCTAACAAACATGAATATGACGGACGGATGTCCATCACATAAAAGGTGGAGTTGAAAACTTCTGTGCCTACTTTGATAGGAATATCAATCTCTCCATGAACCATTCTTTTGGACCCATCAAAGGCCCTAACAACAATGTTGCTAGGTTTGAGGGTCAATCCTTCGCAATCCAAACGGTCTAAGGCTTTCTTCGGCAGCACATTCAAGGAAGAACCAGTATCAACTAAGACATGGACGAGGGTGGTTCCTCTGCATTCAACTGAGACATGTAGCGCGTCGTTATGTTTCCTTCCTTTGGGAGTCAAGTCAGCATCGGAAAAACCAAGGCCATTATCAGCAGTAAGACTGGCCACACACTCCTGAAACTGGTCAGCCGAAGTATCTTGGGGTACATGTGCCGCCTTCAAAAATTTGATCAGGGCCTTAGCATGGGCCTCAGAGCAGAGTAGAAGAGCCAACATTGAAATTTTAGAAGGGGTCTTCCCTAGCTGTTCCACAACGTCGTAGTCACTCTTTCTGATTATTTTCAAGATTTCATCCATTTCTTTCTGGGTGGTTTCGGGGATAACCACAGCATGAGCCTTCGTCCTGACAGGCGCTTCTAGTATCCCCTTACCCTTATTGGTAGTATCAACAAATGGTCTTACTTCAGGAGTATCCAATTCTTCAATCATCGGGCCCTGCACAGATGACCTAACAGGTACGGAAGCTTTCGAGGTTCCGAAGACTGCTCGAGGGGGAGCAATCTCCGGAGAAAAAATCCGGCCACTACGGGTTATCTTGCTTGTACCCTCAATTTTCCCTATATCAGGGTTTTCTTCTTCAGAATTCTCTTGGACTGCTTCGATTTGTTTGATACCATGATAGAAGATTGCTCCTCCATAGTTCCATGGTATTGTTTTGCTGGATTGGTACGGGACAGGTCCCGGCATGGTGATCTTTAATGGTACAGATTTAGGGTTGGGCGTAATCCTGACAGGCCTTTTGCAAGCCTTGGGAGGATTGTCGGAAATGGTTATGATTGCAATATCGTTGGTTGAAGTAGCAAAAGTAGCAGGAGTAGTGAAGGTATCAACAGGGGTTTTATGGAAAAGTATCTCTTGGGTATCCATCAGGCGTTGGACACCTGATTTCAACATTGGGCAGTCAGCTCGTATGTTCAAACAAAAATAACAGTCCTTCCCACAACCTGGGAATATCCCGGCTCTCATCAACTTCTCTTTAATCACTAATAACGGAGTTAAAAGATCGGCAACATCAGTAACATGGAGGTCTTCTATAACGGCATGAACATTATGGCCGTGCTTGGGCATCGAAGCAGATATCACATTGGGCTTCTCAGGAGCATCAAATTCTACTTCTTTAGCATCAATCAGGTCCTGGATTTTGTTCTTAAGCGCCCAGCAATTATTGGTATCGTGCCCAACACTGTCAGAATAGTAAGCACATTTGGCATTAGAGTGGTAGTATGGAGAGGAGGTGTTAGGGTTCTTTGGCGCTTCCTTCAAACTGGTAAGATTCAGCTTCAACAAATAAGGGAGTACTTGAGCAGGCGTCATGTTGATTCAGGTGAACTGCCGTTGTGGCCTTTCTACCCATTGTTGATTAGGTCTCGACTGATTACCGCGAGGTTTATCATTTGAAGAGTTTTGAATCATTACAGCCCCTACAGTTGGCCGGTGCTCGGTTCTTCCCTGACCCTTTTGAGAATACACAGCAGAGCTTTCTTCTTAGCTGGGAAGGCTTTCTTAACAGCAGTGGATGCGGAAGTATCCTTCTGAATCTTTCCACTCTTAATACCGGCCTTGACCCTTTCGCCGGTCAAAATTAGTTCAGTAAATCCCGCGGAAGAACTCCCGATTAGATGATTGAAGAATGGGCCAGACAGGGTCCCCAGAAACATCTCAACTAACTCCCTATCTGACAACGGTGGCTGCACCCTTCCAGCCAGATCACGCCACTTCTGGGCATACTCTTTAAACCCTTCATTGGAAGCTATTACCATACTTTATAGCTGAGTATGAGTGGGCGCCAAATCAGCGTTGTATTGATATTGACGATAAAAATCAGCTGCTAAGTCTTCCCAATTGTGAACCTCTGATCTCTCGAGTTGATAGAACCAGTCCAACTGCGTGCCAGACAAACTGTCTTGGAAAAAATGTACCCAGAGGTCTTTATCAGATGAGTGGGGTTGGATCTTTCTGACATACGACCTTAGGTGCATCTTTGGGCAAGACAGACCGTCGTACTTAGCCAATGTCGGTACCTTGAACTTGGGATGGATAACGATCCCAGCTACCAACCCTAGTTCTTCGAAATCCAAACCGGGTACCCTCTGCAACTCCATGGCTGCCAGTCTATCTTCAAGATTCTTATATTTATCATCCGCTGGAGGATATTGTTGTTCGGAGTAGTCTTCCTCTTCTTCCTCTTCTTCCTCTTCAACCTCAGATTCAGAAGGTACAGCAGCCCCTTTCCCTTTACCAGCCCCTTCGTCAGACGTTGAGGGGAACTCAAGAACCTTCCTAGCATTGCTTTCAAACCTTCTTCCAAAAGAGGCTACTCCGGGCCTCTTCTTCTTTTTCTCTTTATTCTTCTCCAACAGAGCTTTGAGGTCATCTTGACCCTTTGCCAAGGTCATGAGGAGTTGCTGGAATTGTGAATTTTGTGCTTGCAGATCCTTTACCGTCTGCTCCAAATCCATCTTGCTGAAATAAACAGCAGAAAGATAAGGAAACCTGGTGTGAAGACATGTTTATGCATATGATGAATGGTATGTTATTCATGTAATGCATTCAAGGATTCATAAATTCAAATTTGTTGCAAACAAAAAGGAACACGCGTCATATTAAGAAGAAATTGTTAGTACATAAGTGCCCCATGGGCAAAATATTACAAAATTCTTAATGTAAAAAGACATTGCGCATCCTCTTTGGTGCGATGTAAGTGCTGAGAGTTTCCTCCTCATGAAGTCGGCGGGTAAGCTCCAAAACCTTCTTCTCACTGGCATAGAAGCTGACTTCAAAAGTATTCCGTTATTCTTTGAGTTGGATCCAACTCTTTTGTAATTCTTCCAATGATGTTGGCATGTCTGGATGTAGGAGGGTGTATGGAACCTCTCCTTCCATAACAGGCTCTTTGATCACGGGGAGAATGTGAGGGTAAGGCATCATAAGATTCTGGGAGCGGGTTCGTACCCACTTGAGGTAAGGCTCAAGGGGGATGGAATTCTTGTGCCCCAGTGTCTTACTATCCACTTTGTTGGGCATCCTCCAAGCTCTGATGAACCCTTGTCGAAGTCCTTGCTCATCGTTGTCGAAGTCAAAAACTAGGTCAGGAATCAGCATGTCATGAGGGACATCTATGATATGGTGGGAGAACTGACTTGAGGTTTTGCGTTTGTTTTCGCAAATGTTTCGGTTGAGCAAGAGTCGCCACCGACTTTTTATTTTATCCTAAGGAAAGGTTAAAAAGCACAGCAAAAACCTTTGAGATGTTTTCTTGGGTTCGGGGAGTAGATTATAGAAAGGGAAGGTATTAGCACCCTTTTTATCCATGGTTATCCATGGGCTCTTAGTTACTTGCTTAGATCGACTTGCCTTGATTTTCAATTGTTTGAAATGGTGCTTTGTGTGTGGATTTTGAAAATGTTTTGAAAAGAGGCCAATGTGGTGGCAACCTTTGTAATGATCCATGTTGGGATGTATACAAAGGTGTATGTCTTTTGAAAAGGTTTTCAATGTTTTTGAAAGTTGTTTTGAAAGTGTAGTGATGTGTGGTTTGAAAAATAGGCAAGTGTTTTTGTTTTGCAAGGGGGCAAGTAACCAAGAGCTATCTACCCTATATTTCTCAAAGATCTTTGCTATGTTTTAACCCTTTTAACAATTTTGTTCCACCATTGTATTTGGTGGACAATCTTGTGTTAGGATGTGAAAGGGGCGGGCGTGGGTCATCGTTTAGACCATAATTGCAATGGTACCAAGTATCTTTGGGCAATTTTCTTTAAGGGACTTGATCATTTTTAGGCAACTTTCGAAAGCGTCATCGAGGGACTATGATCATTTGAATTGTATTGTTTTAGCCCAATGATACCTAACATGCAATATGGCCCATTATTGAAGGCAACAAGTGGAATACCCTAGGGGTGCAAGTGTGATTAGTGTTGTCCATTTTCATGCTTGTTTATCTTGAAGTTAAGTCAAACTATTTTTGGTTAATTGATTTGCATACAAACCCTAATTCTAACATGGCATAATTAGAAAGCTTTTAAAATATGGAATTTAAAGGTCCTAAGTTATTACAACACAATATATGGGATGGGGGGTACAAATGTTCAAATGGGGGTATTTTGACAAGAATTAAATCCTAAGCTATTACATCAAATTGGAATTTTGCAAGGTATTTAATTACACAATATTCAAATAAAATAAAATAAATATGCAAAAATGCAACAAAAGGTTTTCATATGTATGTGAAAAAATGTTTATCATATATCAAATAAATAAAAATAAAAATTAATGTATTTTTGGTATTTTTATGGATCTAGGGTAAAACCCTAATTTTATAAATAAAAGTATTTATTATATAATATATGTAATATTTATTAATTATGTACAAAAAATAAATGAAAAGAAAATATATGAAAAAAAGTAATTTTTAAGTTAAATATTAGTAAAAAATAAAATGTATTATTTTATTGTGTTTTTAACCTAAATGTATTAATAAATACCTAAATATTTATAATATTCACTAAATACTAAATATATGTATAAAAATAATAATATTTAATATTTACAAAAATGTATTTTTTTTAGAGTTTTTTTTCAAAGATAAAATAAAACAAAAGTCAGAAAATAAAAAAAAAAGTATTTATATTATTTTTGTATTTTAAATAAAAGAGTATTTATATGTTATTTATATGTACAAATGCTAATTTAAACCAATAAATGCCTAATAAATACAAAAATGGTTTGAAAAATATTTTTTATATTTTTAATATTATAAGAAAAAATAAATAAGTCAGAAATAACAAGCAAAAGTCAAAAAATGTTTCAAATAAGCACAATGGGCCAAGGGGGTTCAAAAGTGAAAATAGGGTGCAAATAAGAAAAATAAAACAAGCCCAGCCCAAAGGACCTTCTTCAACCTCTGGCCAGAAACTTGTCAAAAACGCGTGCCTCCTACACTGATTCAAACATCTTGATTCCTGAACTTTTAGCACAAACTCATAACATGAAAAATGTTAAGCATCAAACCACGATTCTGGACATATAAAGAACTCATCCTATCTCTCAGAAATGAGAGAGAATTTCTTCTCCCCCAATTCCTAACCTAGTTTTTGTTCAATGTTCAGACCTCAAATTCTCATAGCACATGTAAAATAAATGGAAAGTAAAGATATGTATAGCTTCAGGGACATGAGCATGACATTTTTCATTCACAAACTTAGAGCTAATTCTTCCTACATTGAGAGATAAAAGTCCAAAGATTTACCTGTTCAGTTGGAATTGTGTGCAACAATGGAGATGCTTACAAGGCAGGGTAATGATTTGTATAGCTTCCTTGATGTCCAGGGATGCTATTCTAATGCTTGGTGTGTTTTGAAACCAAGTGAATCGTGTTATGGCACTCCAACTGCAAAACAGAAAATATGAAAATGGTGATGTTGGTTAGGGGTGTTACAGGTCGTGTTTAGGGCTTGGGACAGTTTCAAGGGATGATGTGGGATGTATTTGAAGTGTTTTTGGCCAAGGTGCATGATGGAAATGAGCTAGCCAAGTCCAAGTGCAGAATACCCTGTTTTTGTGCAGTTTAATGGTGATCCTGTGTTTGATGATGTTTGGAACTTGGTTGGCTTGTGTTTCAGCTTAGGTTTAGTGTTTGGAATGTGTATAACCACTTTGCTTAAGCTTGTGTTTGCTGAGATGAGAGTTGGTAGTTGTTATGCAAGTTTTCTTCTTACTTAAGCAACAAAATGTCAAGTTGTGTTTTAGACTGATGGAGGCCCCTCTAATGTGCTGCTAAGCTTGCCCTTGATCAGTGGGATTAGCTCAAAAACTTGTGCCAAGGAGATTTGTTGTGTACCTCTTGATTTGCAAATTGACATAAAGTTCTACTTTTTCAAAAATGGACATAATGCTTTTTCTACTTATGGCTTAATTTTGCATACAATGCTTGAACACACAAAATAAGGCCTTGGCACAATGAGTTAGCATTAAATTTATGAGTGCAAATGGGATATAGGACCTGTAATCAAGGATTGCAAGCTGAGTTCAAAATTGCCTAAGTGTATGAACATGAAAATTGGCCATAAACAAAGTGACTTTTTCCCAACTTGCCAAATTCGATTCTCCCTAACCATGAGGTTGTTTGATGAGTTCTTGGACATTTTGGAAAGCTTGGAATGTGTACTACAATCCATATTTGTAATGAAAATTGAAATTCCAAGTGGAAGTATGTGAAAAGTGGTCTTGAAGTTAGGCAAAAATCCTGCCTAAAATAGGTCAAAATTTCTCTAAGTTAAGAATGGTTTTGTACCCTTAATCCAAAAATTATAACTTGAGCTACAAGCTTATTTTGAGGAAACTTTGTGAATAAAAGTTGTAGATTTTGCAATGGACTACAACTTTCATGTTTTGACTTTTCCTTGAATCCAAATGCATCTTGATGAGAAAGTGGGACAAAGTTTGGAAAAAATTAGGGTTTTTCATAACTTAGAAAAATTCTAAGTTATGAAAAATCTTCATTTCAAACCCTAATTTGTGATTTTGGATTTCTTGATGAACAAGTTTCATGATTTGGCACGTTTTGATGAAAAATGAATCTTGACACTTGATTTTGACCAAAAAGTCAAAGCTTGACTTTTCAGTATATAGTCAAAAATTGATCAATTGACTGGAAAATTCAACTATCAATCTTGTGCATTTGGGATCTTTTGAACTTGTTGAGTATGTCAAGACAATTCCATGGGGTCCTTGAGTCCATATGTGATCTTGGTTTGCCATTGGCTAGGTCAAACAGTCAAAAATTGCCTTTGTGCAGTCAAAACCCTAAAAATGACCATTTTGCCCTTTTGGTGATCTGATCAAATTTCTTGTGGAATTGTGATCCAAACTTGATCAAATGGTCCATATGAGTTCATAATGTTGATGTGGGTCAATTTTCATGAGGTTTGACTGTCAATTGGCCATAGTTGACTTTTTTCCCCAATACAGCTGATTTCTAAGTCAACTGTCCAATTGACTGGGCAAAGATTGGAATCAAGGCTTGAAACTTGGTATGGATAAACTTGGGAGTCCAACATGAAGCATGAAAGTCATCTTAGGCATTTTAGGTCAAAATATCTTTGTGCAAACACAAACCTTAATTTGGGTCAACAGTTCTAGGAGAAGTCTTGGCAGAGGAAACCCTAACTGGATCTTGAGCTCCAAGGGCCTTGTGATGAGAATGTGTTGAGAAAATGGGAGGGGAAATTTTGGGGTACAACAGTTGCCCCTGTTCAATCTTCTTGAACCTGAAGAGTTAGATTGGCAAGTTTGCCTTTCGTGACTCGAGGGTAAAAGGAGATTGGACACTAGAGTGCCCTGAAATTTGCACTCGCATTTTGGAGTACCAGCAATGTGATGTCGGGAATGGGCTTATAGATGCCATTTGGAGAGATGGTGAATAGGGAGATGGGCTTATAGATGACATCTGAAGGCGTGACAGAACCTTGTCGGGAATGGGCTTATAGATGCCATTTGGAAGTGTTGATCGCATAAGGGATTCCTTAGCGAGAACTTGCGCACTTTGAGAAAGACAGATGTTTTCCTGGCTTGTTACAGGTGTTGATCTTCAATCTCTTCATGCATATATGCCCTGGCTAGATACAGGTGTCGAATCTACAATCGGTTGCTCACAGATATGCCCTGGCTGGACATAGGTATCGAATCTGGAATTGTCGTCTATAGATATGCCCTGGCTAGATGAAGGAATCGAATCTTCAAACTCTTCAGATGTGCCCTGGCTGGATACAGGAATCGAATCTGGAATTAGTCATCAACAGATATGCCCTGGCTGGATACAGGAATCGAATCTTCAAACTCTTCAGATGTGCCCTGGCTGGATACAGGAATCGAATCTTCAAACTCTTCAGATGTGCCCTGGCTGGATACAGGAATCGAATCTGGAATTAGTCGTCAACAGATATGCCCTGGCTGGATACAGGAATCGAATCTTCAAACTCTTCAGATGTTCCCTGGCTGGATACAGGAATCGAATCTGGAAACTGATCACTCACAGATGTGCCCTGGCTAGATACAGGAATCGAATCTGGAATTGTGACAGTTGAAGGTAGTCGTCTTTTGGGTTGTCTTTTTTTCTGAAAAGGCAAAACATCAGTTGCATGCAATGTCATGATGTATGAAATGCATGATGTCATGATGTTCAAAATGAGATAGTGTTGTATGCGCTTTATCATGTATGTAAGCAAGATGTATGAAATGTGAAATGTTTATGAATGTATTTTCGTCTAGGAAAATAAATCCTTGACGATCGGCTGGGGAATTAAATCCTGGGCTGACGTTGAAGAGTAGAGTTCTTCGCTTCCGCTAGGGATGATGGTTGCAAGAATACACTGGTAGGAGAAAATGACTCCGTCGGGGAATAAACTTGTTGGAGAAATTACTCTGAGGGGAATTACTCTGTGGGAAGAGATACTTCGCTGAAGTTTTGACGAGAGCTCCGCTGAGGATTTCAGTGATGGACTCCGTTGGGGATAACAATGATAAACTCCGCTGGGGATTCTGTTGATAAGTTAAGTTGGGGAACTTTGATGAACTCCGCTGGGGATAGGAAGAACTTCGCCGAGGGCGATCTCCCGTGGTAATTAGCTGAGGATAACCCAGTTATAAGCCCTTGTGAGGAATAACTTTTGAATGAAAATGGGGAGGGACGTTCGTATTCTGCAGGGGATAAGCTTCCAGAGTCTACCGGGGATAAACTTCAAGACCTGCTGGGGATATGGACTCCAATTTTCCTGGGGAAACTTTCAGACTGTACTGGAAAATGGTTCCACTGGGGTGTCTGTATTCCGCTGGGGAACAATCTTAGATCAAGACTGTCGGGGATGCTTGCTGAGGAATGCCTATACTCCACTGGGGAATGTTGATATCTTCTGGGGATACCCAACTTCCTTTAGGCTGGCCGTAGACTAACTCTACTGGAGGAGAGTATTGCTGACTTGCTAGGGGAATAGGGTGCCTTTTAAGGGCTGATGATAGACTAACTCTTCCTGGGGAGAGTATTGCCGAATCTTGTCTTACTTTGTGGGGAGTTGAGGTAACTTGGTCACATTCTTCGGTTGAACCTACCCTGGTACCTTGGCGGATAGAGCAACCAGACTGCCTGGACAACTCTACATTGCCCTTGTTTCTGATGTCATCTGTAATCAATCCTTTGTTTCACATGCAAGTATTTATGAATTAGCAATTTAATGTCAAATGCATATATCAAAAACGAACATTGGACGTTCTTCGCAAGACAAAACAGAAAAAAGGAAAAACAATTGGCAATTTGTTTGGAAAAGTGAATTTGTATTGATTTTGAATTTTGCCTGTAAATAGGCGTTTTTGTACAAGAGGCTGACGTCCTAGTAAGAGAACGCCGCCGAATAACATAAAGTTTATAATTTTGAAAAGGAAACAAAACAGCTATGTGAACAATATTCCCACTGGGTTCCAACTCTGCTATCGCCTTTATGTCTTCAAGCGTCTCATCACTTTGCTGCTTAGTTGAAGATGAAGCTGATTGATTGATGCTGAAGTCTGAGCCTGAAAGTTGATGCCGAATTCTGGATGCAAGATGATCCAATGAGACATAGTGTTACGCTTTATCCCTAACTTTTGCCTGGACCGCCCTTTCGGGTTTTCAGTCCACCGGGATACCCATTTTTGCCCAAGCCGCCTTTTCAGGTTTTCGACTTGCCGGGTGTACAGATTCTTTTCATTTCGTCCCTTATTTTTGCCCGAACCCTTTTGGTTCG
This sequence comes from Vicia faba, assembly GCA_948472305.1. Taxonomy (NCBI): domain Eukaryota; kingdom Viridiplantae; phylum Streptophyta; class Magnoliopsida; order Fabales; family Fabaceae; genus Vicia; species Vicia faba. The sequence continues at coordinate 67,442 of CATIWC010000333.1, read as the reverse complement.
CCGGGAAGCCCTTATTTTTGCCTAGGTATATCAACCTAGCGGGTCTTTTATTCATGTGTAGTATCTTTTTACTATGTCTGCATTGGTGGGGTGAGGAAGGTCGTCACCATCCATGGTGGTTAGGATCATGGCTCCTCCTGAGAACACATGTTTAACCACAAATGGCCCTTCGTACGTAGGGGTCCATTTGCCCCTGGGATCACTTTGAGGAAGGATGATGCGTTTGATTACCAGGTCCCCAACTTGATACTCTTGTAGTCTGACTTTCTTGTTAAATTCCCTGATCATCCGTTTTTGGTACGTCTGACCATGACAGATAGCGGTGAGTCTTTTTTCGTCAATTAGGTTTAATTGATCAAGTCGAGTCTGGATCCAGTCATCTTCACTCAAGTCTGCATCCTTCATTATCCGGAGAGAGGGTACCTGGACTTCAATTGGCAAGACTGCCTCCATGCCATAGACCAAGGAAAAGGGTGTTGCCCCGATTGACGTCCGTGCTGAGGTACGGTACCCATGAAGAGCAAATGGTAACATTTCGAGCCAATCTTTGTAGGTCACTGTCATCTTCTGCACAATTTTCTTGATGTTTTTATTTGCCGCTTCGACAGCTCCATTCATCTTCGGCCGGTAAGGAGAAGAGTTGTGGTGTTGTATCTTGAATTGCTCGTAGAGCTCAGTGATCATCTTGTTGTTAAGATTGGTACCATTGTCCGTAATGATTCTTTCCGGGACGCTGTACCGACAAATCAGGTTATGCCGAATGAAACGTGCCACGACGCTCTTGGTTACGGTGGCGTAGGAAGCTGCTTCCACCCACTTCGTGAAGTAATCAATTGCTACCAAGATGAAGCGATGCCCGTTGGATGCCATCGGTCAGATCTCGCCGATCATATGAATGCCCCACATTGCAAAAGGCCAAGGTGCCGTCAGGACGTTTAGAGGAACCGGAGGGATGTGCACCTTATCAGCATAGATCTGACATTTATGACAAGTTCGAGAATGTTGGTAACAGTCGACTTCCATTGTGGACCAGAAATATCCTGCCCGAAGGATTTTCTTTGCCATGGTGTGTCCACTGGAATATGTTCCGAATGTACCTTCATGTAGTTCTACCATGATCTTCTCTGCTTCGGCCTTATCCACACAACGCAGTAAAGTTGAATCATGGTTTCGTTTGTAGAGAATGTCGTTGCTGAGGAAGAATTTTGCCACAAACCTTCTTAGGAACTTTTTGTCATTGACCGACGCGCCTTCGGGGTATTCTTGAGCTTCCAAATATCTCTTCACCTCATGATACTAGGGTTTTTCGATTACCTCTTCGGCCTCAAGATCGCAGAAGTATGCAGGTTCTTCCAACTTCCAGATAATGATCCGGGGAGCCTCGTTGTCCCATTTGACTTTGAACATTGAAGACATCGTAGCTAGTGCGTCTGCTAACTGATTCTCCTCTCTCGGGAAGTGTTCAAAAGTTATCTCTTCAAAGTGGGGAAGCAAAGTCAACACATACTCCTTGTAAGGAATAAGATTTGGGTGTTTCGTATCCCACTCACCTTTGATCTGATTGATCACGAGAGCGGAATCTCCGAAGACACTCAGAAACTTGATCCTTAAGTTGATTGCAGCTTGAAGACCCATGATACATGCCTCATATTCTGCCATGTTGTTGGTGCAGTTGAAACACAGTCGGGCGGTGAGTGGAGTATGAGTGCCTTTAGGGGATATGATCACAGCGCCGATGCCGTTACCCAAAGCGTTCGAGGCTCCGTCAAAATGCATAGACCATCGGGATCCTTCCTCAGGTCCTTCATTCGGTCCAGGTACTTCACAACCAGTTACTACCATGATATCTTCGTCTGGAAATTCGAAGTTCAATGATTGGTAATCGTCCACAGGTTGGTGTGCTAAATGGTCTTCCAATACACTTCCCTTGATTGCTTTTTGAGTTGTGTACTGGATATCATATTCTGTCAAGATCATTTGCCATCTTGCTATTCTTCCAGACAGAGCAGGCTTTTCGAATATGTACTTGATTGGATCCATTTTTGAAATCAGCAGAGTAGTGTGAGTCAACATATATTGTCTCAGCCGGCGAGCAGCCCATACCAGAGCGCAGCAAGTTTTCTCGAGCAATGAGTACCGAGTCTCACAGTCGGTAAACTTTTTGCTCAGGTAATAAATAGCGTGCTCTTTTCGGCCAGACTCGTCATCCTGCCCCAGCACACACCCCATTGAGTTGTCAAGTACTGTCAAGTATAGTATTAGAGGTCTCCCTTCCACTGGTGGCATAAGAATGGGTGGTTCTTGGAGATACTCTTTTATATTTTCGAAAGCAGCCTGACATTCATCGTTCCAACGTACTACTTGATCTTTCTTCAGCAATTTGAAGATTGGCTCACATGTAGCAGTTAGATGTGAGATGAATCGGGCAATGTAACTCAGTCGTCCTAGAAAGCCTCTGACTTCTTTCTCTGTCTTGGGAGTCGGCATCTCTTGTATGGCTTTCACCTTGGCAGGGTCCACTTGAATACCTTTATCGCTTACAATGAAACCTAGCAATTTTCCGGACCTCACCCCAAAGGTGCACTTGTTTGGGTTCAACCTCAGCTTGTACAACTTCAGTCGGTCAAACAGCTTCCGCAGATGGTCAAGGTGTTCCTCCTCAGTTTGGGACCTTGCAATCATATCATCGACGTACACTTCAATCTCATGGTGGATCATGTCATGAAATAAAGCAACCATGGCACGTTGGTAGGTTGCCCCAGCATTTTTCAACCCGAATGGCATGACCTTGTAGCAGAAGGTGCCCCACTGAGTAACAAAGGTAGTCTTTTCCATATCTTCAGGAGCCATCTTGATCTGATTATACCCTGAAAAACCATCCATGAAGGAGAACACCTTGTGTTGAGCAGTATTGTCAACAAGAACGTCGATGTGAGACAGAGGGAAATCGTCCTTAGGGCTGGCCCTGTTCAAATCCCTGTAGTCAACAAACATTCTGACTTTACCATCTTTCTTTGGCACTGGAACCACGTTGGCCACCCACTGAGGATAAGAAGTCACTGCTAGAAACCCGGCATCAAATTGTTTCATAACCTCAGCTTTGATTTTCTCGGACATCTCTAGGCGCATGCGGCGGACCTTCTGTTTTACCGGAGGGAAGTCTTCCTTGGTAGGCAGGTGATGAACCACAATGTCGGCATCCAAACCAGGCATGTCTTCGTAAGACCAAGCAAAGATTTCCATGTAATCATGCAGCATCTGAATCAATCATTGTTTCACGCTGAGCTCTAGATTGGCACCAATCTTGACTTCTTTTCTATCTGTCTCCGTACCCAGATTTACCGTTTCCACTGGCTCTTCATGCGGCTGAATGGCCCTCTCTTCCTGGAGTAGCAGTCTTGCAAGCTCACCAGGCACTTCGCAATCATCTTCAACTTCGTCTTCGGCTAAATTGATCGGATTTTCGAAGTCATAACTGGCAGTAGCAGAGTCGTTACCAGCGAGATCCAGAGTGGATTGGAACCTGTATAAGTGAGTGTGTGTAAATATAGTTGTTTTGCAATATATAATAAAGAAAGAAAAAGAGCACAAGATTTTAAATGCAACAAATGTCCAATGTTTTGATTAATGATATATGGAAATGTCATACAAAAAGCCCTCACAAGTGGAGCCACGGTGCCCCGGGTAGGACACCGAGCCAATAAAAGTTTCAACATATTGTTTGTTACAAATTGAAAACAAAAGAGTTTATTACTGAGTGACAAAAGTAATAGGTGTAAAATCTTTTGCCGTCCAGTTGCTTGGTCCGTTGTTGGTTGTGGGATAGATCCAGCTGTCAAATTCCGCTTCCTCTATGTCATCCTCAATAGCATTCACTCTTGGATTGGTGATGAACACCGGAGGCTTTCTGATCCTTTCTTTGCGAACAGCCCTCTGAGCCTCTGCAGTGAAGCCCAGCCCAAACTTGTTGGTATTTGGAGTGAAGTCAGGGAGTTGACCCCAGTTTGCACACTTGCCTTTCTCAATCACTGCCCGGGCATCCTTCAAAGAAGCCATCTTCAAAGGAAAGTCTTCTTCAACCACTGTCTCAGCTGACACCAATGTTGGAGGTACCTCTTCAAAATGTTGAAAGGGGGTTTCAATAAACTCCCCGTCCATCTCGATATACCGGAATGAATTCAGGTGACTAACCATGTATTCCTCCTCTCCCTGCACAATAACAATCTTCCCTCTGACAGGGTATTTGAGCTTCTAGTGTAGAGTGGATGTTACAGCCCCAGCCTTGTGAATCCAAGGTCATCCCAGCAAACAGGAATAAGATGGACGAATATCCATCACATAGAACGTTGAGTCAAAGACTTGGGAACCCACACGAATAGGAATGTCTACCTCACCATGCACCATCCTCTTAGAACCGTCGAAGGCTCTAACAATGATGTTACTAGGCTTCAATTCCAGACCCTCACAATCCAACCGATCTAAGGCCTTCTTGGGCAATACATTCAGGGAAGAACCGGTGTCCACCAATACGTGTGCAAGAGTAGTGCCCTTGTATTCTATGGAGACATGCAGGGCATCATTGTGGTTTTTTCCCTTGGCGGTCAGATCGGCATCCGAGAAACCCAAACCATTGTCAGCGGTCAAATTAGCCACACAGTCAGTGAACTGATCTGCAGATGTCTCTTGCGGCACATGGGCCGTTTTCAGAAATGAAATCAGGGCCTTGGCGTGGGCCTCTGAGCACAACAGCAATGATAGCATAGAGATCTTGGAGGGGGTATGCCCCAGCTGTTCAACGACATTGAAGTCACTCTTTTTAATGATTTTAAGGATTTCCTCCATCTCTTGCTGGGAGGCTTCAACAGCGGTCTTTTTTGGTGCCTCCGTCCGGGCAGGCAAATCGGTAGCAACTCCTTTGCCCCGAGCATCAGAGGACTCGGCGGCAGTGGTAGACACAGGAACTTGATTTTGAAGGGAAACATGCACACTTGCGGGTGTGATAATAAGAGGTTTTCGGATAACTGGTGGTGCAATGTCAGGCGAGAAGAGCCTGCCACTGCGAGTAATTTTGGCGGGACCAGTGATGTTACTGATACTGGTACCGGTGTTGAACTCCTGCTTCACTCCAAGCACATACACATCTGCCTCATAGTGCCATGGGACAGCCTTGTCAGATTCATAGGGGAGGGGCCCCGGAACAGTAATGGTAATGGGTGCAACAGACATAATTTTGACTGGCTTCCTCGGGGGAGCCTTGGTAGGATTGTTGAAAATTGTGACGACAGATACTTCTTCAGCGGGAACAAAAGGAACAGCGGTATTCTTGAACAGAATCTCCTTGCTATCCATCAAGCTTTGGATGCCTGACTTCAGCAGCAGACAACCGGTAGGGGTAACAGCACATAGGAGGCAACCCTTGCTACAACCCGGAAATAAACTGGCTAGCAGTAGGTTCCTCTTAACAGTCAATAGAGGGGTAGCAACATCATTCACAGAAACTGCGTACAATTCTTCATCAACAGCATTTACTCCATGCTGGGGCATAGGAGCCGTCACAACGTTAGGCCTCTCAGGCGCCTCAAACTGTATTTCCTTCACATCAATAAGGTCTTGAACCTTATTTCTCAGGGCCCAGCAATCATCAGTAGAATGCCCCGGGCTATCGGAGTGATAAGCACAGCGGGCATTTGGGTTATACTTAGGAGATGCAGTATTCACGGCCTTCGGAGCCTCTCTGACGGTCACCAAGTGGGTCGATAGCATTTGCGGCAAGATTTGTGACAAGGTCATACTCAGCCGGGTGTACTACCTTTTGGGCCTCTCACCCCTTTGTTGATTGTACTGCTGAGGAGCAGCAACAGGTTTTGAAATTACCAATGCATTGACGGCTTGGCGGCGTTCTGGCTTAACTTGTCTTCTAGGACCATAAACGGCACTAGCTTCCTTCTTGAAAGGCTTCTTCTCAGTACTTGCAGAGGCACCTTTCTGTATCTTTCCTGACCTGATGCCAGCTTCTATCCTTTCACCCGTCAGGATCAAATCTGTAAACCCAGCGGAGGAATTACCAACCAGGTGATTGAAGAATGGACCAGACAAGTCCCTAGAAACATGTCAACCAGTTCACGGTCAGTCAAAGGAGGCTGCACCCTGCCAGCCAGATCTCTCCATTTTTGTGCATATTCTTTGAATCCTTCACCCGTTCCCAGTGACATACCCTGAAGTTGGGTACGCGTAGGAGCGAGGTCAGAATTGTACTGATATTGTCTATAAAATGCGGTAGCCAAATCCTCCCAATGTCGGATACTGGTTCCATCTAGTTGATAGAACCACTCAAATTGTGACCCCGAAAGGCTATCTATGAAGAAATGGATCCAAAGGTTCTTGTCTGTCGTGTAAGGTTGGATCTTCCTTACGTACGATCTGAGGTGCAGCTTAGGACAGGAAGCCCCGTCGTATTTTGCAAAGGCAGGCGCCTTGAACTTGTGTGGGATTACCACCCCAGAAGATAGACCTAAATCTCCGAAATCCAGCCCCGACACATTTTGAATCTCCATGGCACTCAAGCGGTCCTCTAATTGCTTGTATCTGTTAGCAGCAGGAGGGTATTGTTCATCATTGTAATCCGTCTCGTTGTCAGAGACTGCAGGACTAGGATCCCCTCCCCCTTGGGGACTGTCTTTCTCTGCAGAAGAAGTAGCTTGATCAGCCTCATTATGGAGTGTATTCCCAAACCTGCGTCCAGTGTTGAACAACGCAGTCCTCTTCTTCTTCTTCTTCTTTAGGAGCAGAGCCTTCAACTCTTGTTGACCTTGGGCCAAGCTCATGACCATCTCTTGAAACTGGGCGTTCTGGGCCTGGAGGGCCTTGATAGCTTGTTCACTGGATGATTCAGGATTCATGATGACTGTTCAAAATAAACAGCGAAGAAGATTAAGCAACCTGTAGAAAAAAGGGTACCTGTTATGCACATGATGCATGAGATGCTATCTATGCAATGCATTCAAGGATTTTAGAAATTCACAATTGTTGCAGACAAAAAGAACGCACGTCATATTAATAAGAAGAAATTTGTTAGTACATAAATGCCCCATGGGCCAAATATTACAAAAACAACTTCTCAAGGTAAAAAGACGTTGTGCATCCTCTTTGGTGCGATGTAGGTGTTAAGGGTCTCTTGCTCATGGAGTCGGCGGGTGAGCTCTAGAACCTTCTTCTCGCTGGTGTAAAAGCTGGCTTCAAAAGTGTTCAGTTCCTCCTTGAGTTGGATCCAATTCTTCTGCATCTCCTCCCACGATGTAGGCATGTCAGGATGTAGGATGGTGTACGGAACCTCTCCTTCCTTGACGGGCTCTTTAATCACAGGGAGAACATGAGGATAAGGCATCATTAGACTCTGGGCTCGGGTTCGTACTCACTTGAGATAAGGCTCAAGAGGGATGGAATTCTTGTGTCCCAGTGTCTTGCTGTCAACCTTGTTAGGCATCCTCCAAGCTCTGATGAATCTTTGGCGAAGTCCTTGCGCATCGTTGTCGAAGTCGAAAACTAGGACAGGAATCAACATGTCGTGAGGGCCATCTCTTCGTGCATATCCAAATTGCCTCAAAGCTAGGCAAGGGTTGTAGGTAATGCCCCCTCTAATGCCAAGTAATGGAACATTAGGGAACTCTCCACAATGATCAATGATGATGATGTTTTCTCTGGACCGAGAACACCAATGTAGATCAGAGTGAGTAAGAGTCATCAACCATTGGGACCACCTTGAGCCTTGGTCATTCTTCAAGACAGATTATGGAAGGTGCGAAATAAACCACCTTGCAAGGAGAGGAGTACAACACATGAGAACACCCCTCTTTCTCATTGTTCGAGTGTAAAATGAGTGAAGAATGTCCCCAAGCAATGTTGGTATTGGATTTTTGGATAAGAAGATTTTGACGGCGTTGACCTCTACAAGCTGGTCAGGATTTGGGAACAGGACCAACCCATAGATAAGGAGTGCCACAATTTCTTCAAAGGCTTGTAGGTCTAATGAATTCCAACACTCTTGTGCCTTTTCAAACAAGAATTTTGCTAAGAAGCCTTTGACACCGCTTCTAGTTTCCCAATGCCCCTTGATGTCAGATGGCTGTAGATGTAGTGCTCGAGCAACATCTTCAGGCTTTGGTTCCTTTTCCGTACCGTTGAAAGGTAGTTGATTTAGGATAGGAATTCTCAGGAGTTGAGAAAATTCCTCCAAAGTGGGCACCAACTGGTAGTCGGGGAAAGTGAAACAGTGGTGAAGAGGGTCAAAGAACTGGAATAGCACTTTCATCATGTCCTCTTCAATGTTGGTGTTGACTAAACTGAGCAGTCTACCATGTCTTTCACTGAAGGGAGAGCTTTCCGGAATTCTTGATGTGAGCTCCTTGAGTTGAGGAGGGATTCTCACAAGGTTGACTTGGATGGTTTTTCTGTGAGGAATTTCCATGACCTACAAAATAAGAACAAAGATGAAGATCTAAACCCTTGAAGTGGTTAGTAAATGCATATGATGCTTTATGATGTTCATGATGTATGCACAAACATATGTACAAGCAATTCACACCAAACCCTAGTTTCAGGCTTGCATGGGGTTTACTAGGTAAGTACCCTCTTGAGTGTAGTTGGCTTAAAAACCTGTCCTATAAATAGTAACCGGGTTCTAAGGAGCTCAATATCACTGGATTGTTTTCATTGTTCATTGTTTTGGTTTAGCCACTTAACTAGCGACCAAAATATTCCAAGAAAACAACCCTCAATGAGTGTAGTATCGAGTATCTACCAACTTCGGACTGCACCAAAGCCGGTCATCTCACTACCCCTAATGAAAGGCCAAGACGGTCAAGTAAGGTTCTAGGTCATTAGTGCTTAGTGACATCACTCAGCGGCCCCGTACTCTCCTTTATTGAACTCAAGGGTTACCGGTACTCACAAATATGTCGCACTAATATAGCTATTGCTTCGACCGTGTTGGTATACCCCGCACAGTTTCCACAATGTATTGCTATCTATGAATGTTTCCCAAAATCCGGGTGTAGGATTGCAAACCCAAACAAGAGAGCCAAGATATAAAGCAATCAAATCAAACAATTAGTCATGCAAGAGGGTGATCTAAGCCCTAAGGTTACTCCACTTTTAAATGAATCCCCAGCAGAGTCGCCAGTTCTGTGATACGGTGGGAGAACTGACTTGAGGTTTTGCGTTTGTTTTCGCAAATGTTTCGGTTGAGCAAGAGTCGCCACCGACTTTTTATTTTATCCTAAGGAAAGGTTAAAAAGCACAGCAAAAACCTTTGAGATGTTTTCTTGGGTTCGGGGAGTAGATTATAGAAAGGGAAGGTATTAGCACCCTTTCTATCCATGGTTATCCATGGGCTCTTAGTTACTTGCTTAGATCAACTTGCCTTGATTTTCAATTGTTTGAAATGGTGCTTTGTGTGTGGATTTTGAAAATGTTTTGAAAAGAGGCCAATGTGGTGGCAACCTTTGTAATGATCCATGTTGGGATGTATACAAAGGTGTATGTCTTTTGAAAAGGTTTTCAACGTTTTTGAAAGTTGTTTTGAAAGTGTAGTGATGTGTGGTTTGAAAAATAGGCAAGTGTTTTTGTTTTGCAAGGGGGCAAGTAACCAAGAGCTATCTACCCTATATTTCTCAAATATCTTTGCTATGTTTTAACCCTTTTAACAATTTTGTTCCACCATTGTATTTGGTGGACAATCTTGTGTTAGGATGTGAAAGGGACGGGCGTGGGTCATCGTTTAGACCATAATTGCAATGGTGCCAAGTATCTTTGGGCAATTTTCTTTAAGGGACTTGATCATTTTTAGGCAACTTTCGAAAGCGTCATCGAGGGACTATGATCATTTGAATTGTATTGTTTTAGCCCAATGATACCTAACATGCAATATGGCCCATTATTGAAGGCAACAAGTGGAATACCCTAGGGGTGCAAGTGTGATTAGTGTTGTCCATTTTCATGCTTGTTTATCTTGAAGTTAAGTCAAACTATTTTTGGTTAATTGATTTGCATACAAACCCTAATTCTAACATGGCATAATTAGAAAGCTTTTAAAATGTGGAATTTAAAGGTCCTAAGTTATTACAACACAATATATGGGATGGGGGGTACAAATGTTCAAATGGGGGTATTTTGACAAGAATTAAATCCTAAGCTATTACATCAAATTGGAATTTTGCAAGGTATTTGTGATCGGTGGATCTGGAACTGACTGTTTAACGCTGGTTCGCGAAATGTCGCGGAAGCAAGAGTCGCCACCGTCTTTTATTTTCTCCAAATGGAAAGGACAAAAGCACAGAAAAATTCCTTAAAGAGATTGCTCTCGGTTCGGGAGGTAGGTTATAGAAAGGGAAGGTGTTAGCACCCTTTCTATCCATGGTTATCCATGGGCTCTTAGATACTTGCTCATTTGTGTTTTCAAAAATTGTTTTGCTTTTCAATGTGGGTTTAAAAAAAGTTTCTTTGAAACATTTCAGTTCGACTCGTACGTCAGAGTGTTTGAAAAATTTGCTTTGAAAGCTTTTGAAAAGTGTCGGTGTGAAAAGTATTTTTTGATTTGTTTTGAAATTAGAGCAAGTATCTAGAGTCGTCTACCTACCCTAAGGAATTCGTCTGTGTAGATGTCCTTGAAAGTAGTGCCATCCCACCATTGAGAGGTAGGTAGCACCACCGTTGGAGGTGTTCGGGTCAATTCGAGGTTCGGGACATGGTGATCACCAGAGCAATGGGAAGACACCTTAGAAGCTACCCTCATGCCAGGTTCCCGGATCATGAGGACTTACTAAGACATCCTCTACTCGACGATCACCTTTCGAGGCAAGGCAACAGTGAGGCGTACCCTAGGGGTGGTGTGTGCGAATTGTGTGTCATGTTTCAGTTATTTGTCTTGTCATGTTTGTCGTGTTCTACGCTTGATTTTAATTAGACATTCATTCTTTCATGCTTGATTAACAGTTAGGAGTGCGGAAAAATAAATCTAAGATTATTACAAAGGCGCGGGTCCACATCGCCAAAATTAAACCGGACCCGATTTAGCGGAAAAATAAATAATGCGAAAAAAATAAAGTGCGAAAAGTAAATTACATGGCTTTGGGATATTTACAAAATTATAATAAGCGATAATAAAATAAATGCGCAAATTAAAGAATTAAAACGAAACTAGGGCGTTGGACCCTTTTGCAAATAATTAAAAGTTAATGAGCATTAAAAATAAAATAATAAAAAAAGAATTAAATGTTTTTGATATTTTGTATTTTTTAAGATTTGAAAGAAAAAGGAGTTAATTAAAATTAAATTAAGAAGCAACCCTAATTCTAATAATTTTTTATTTATTGTGAAAGAATTAAATTACGATCTAAATTAAACCTAAAATTTATTATGTACAATTTTTAATTATAAAATAAAATAATAAATAAATAGTATTGTGGGAAATAAAAATTAAAAAGACATTAAAACTATCAATTAACCTAATTCTACATGTTTTTGGATTTTTATTGAAAAAAGAATTAAAATTTAAATCTAATTAGACTAAATATTGACATATATTAATTTATGAAAAATAATTACAATAAAATAAATATTATATCTTTTGTGTTTTCCTGATTTTTTTTATAATGTTTTTAGATTTTTTTGTAAAAATAATTAATTAAAACAAATAATTAAAATAAACAATCAATTAAAATAAATGAAATAACAAAAATAAAAAAATGAAATCAAACCAGAGTGGGGTGTAGTCCCCAAATAAGGAGGTGTTTTTGTGAAAGGCCTGGCCCAATAAGCTGGACGTTAGTTGACTTTCCATAATTCCATATGATGCGTTTGACCCATGCCTAGGGTGTTCTCCAATCCTGGCCCTTGACTAGATCTCCTGGGACGCGTGGATGGTGATTGTTGAATGTGCATGGTGAACCTTAACGTTAAGCCTGCATGTGAATTTGTTTTGAAAAATAATAATGAAAGTTGCAAGACCTGGGACTTGAACCCAGGTCTTTGAGGCCATATACACAACGCGTTACCACTGAGCCATCGTGTTTACAATTAACATATAATATCAATTAAATATCAAAAAGTAAAATCAATGCGTAATGGACTAAGCGCGCGTGAATTCAAAAAGGGCCTATCACGTGGTGACAACGAGGTTGTCTTCTTCCCCACCCTGTAAAACAAAATGAATAGGCGACGGTTTTTGTAGCATGGCCTTAGGGATGATTCGAGAAAATAGCGAATAGGGATATATGACATATAAATTCATCGCGAGTATGCATTCATCATTGTCTTGGTGCGTTGAATCCAACCATGGTGTTCAGAAGTCCCAATTTTTCTTCTACACAAAACCCCTAATTCGAGCTCCTGAAAACCCTAATTTTTGGCAATGGCATAATCATATATGGTTAACAAAAACGCAATTAAACATACTGGTTAGCATAGAAACCTCATGACAAACAATAATCCATAAAGAAAAATGCATGAGGATGCTTAAATCGTGCTATGCAATTTCAATATGTTCTTGATACGGTTTGGGTTCCAGGTACCAGTTCAAGGCGTTTGAGTTGTTGTTTTTGATTGAGAAAGATTCAGGAAAGTCTCAGGATGCTATTGAAACAAAAATCAAAGCTTTAATCGTCCTAGAACCTTGAATTCAGTATTGAGTTTTTTTGTCAAAAATTTCAATATGCCAAAGTGTGTTATGCGCAGCTTTTTTAGTCTTCGATGATTAGGGTTATGTTCTGATCATATATGGAGCATGTTAGGTCAAGAAAATTGTATAAAATCTTATGCATTGATGATTTCATATATTTGATTTTGGCAAATCTTCTTCATATCTTTTTTTCATGTTCTTTGTGTCAATTAGGTCCAAATCAATCCAAAACTTTCCTAAATGGGATATGCACGAAATATTGGATCCAAACATGTATAAAAAGATTTTTTTAGGTTAAGGTTTATATTTTTCATGAATTAAAATCATTTAAATGAATATAAATTAATATTAATTCAAATAAATAATTAAAAAATATGAGAATACTTCCCTTTGGGCCTAGTGGTCGTGCATAGGCTTGGCATGAAGAAATTTGGAAGAAAAATGGGCCCATTTGCATTTTTAGGCCTTTTGCATCAATGTTGACTTTCAAAAATTTCCAAAAATTTCCCAACTTCCACAAGGCATAACTTGGTCAATTTTTAAGCTTTTCACATGTTCTTGGACATTTTGGAAAGGTCTTTGAGTCCTTTAACCAATGCCTTTGGTCCCATGTCATTTTGATTTACCAATCTCAAGTTATGGCCTTTGACTTAAAGTCTCTTTTTGTTGACTTTTGAAAATGACCTATAATGTTGAAATTGATAACTTTTTGTGAGAGCATTTCTTGGACTTGGAACATGAAGATGAATTGTAGGAAATGTCTTTCTCTTCAAAATGAGCTTTGGATGGAATTTTTCTGATAATCCATGTGAAAGTTATGCCCTAGTCAATTTCAGTTGACTTTTTCAGCTGTCCAAATATAGCAACTTTTGCATCTTTGATGATTTCTGAGCCAAATTTTGAGAATCATGATCAAGCATTGATAAAATGATGTTTGTGGCTTCAAGATGATGTATTGACCAAAAATTTGAACTTTTGACTGTCAAATGACCATTTTGCCCCTACAGTTGACTGTAGTGCAATCTAGGGTTTTGACTATGCAATTTTGAGCTGAATGCCTTGAAACTTGATATGAGGATACTTGACCATCTTTTTAAGCATATGAGACTTGGTTGGGCCTTTGGAAAGTTCATTTGCTTGACCAGAACTCAAACCCTAGTTTTGACTGTATAGGAGCCAGTTGAGCTGCACAACCCTGGGGAATTTTGTGACCTTGACTTTGACAATTCTTGATGAATATGGGAGGGCAAATTTTGGGGTACAACAGTTGCCCCTGTTCAATCTTCTTAGACCTGAGGATGCAGATTGGCTGACGTGCCTTTCGTAATCCGAGGGTAGAAGATGATTGAACACTAGAGTGCCCAGAAATTTGCGCTCACATAGTAGCGGTGCTGATGAGGGAATGGGCTTATAGATGCCATTTAGAGATTGCTGAATAGGGTGATGGGCTTATAGATGCCATCTGGACGTTGATCGCGTAGGAGATTTCTCGGCGAGAACCTGCATACCTGCAAAAACAGAAAAATGAGTACCTGACACGTCGCAGGAGCTGATTTTAGATGCTTGATATGGATGTGTCCTGACTGATTACAGGAACTGGGTCCGGAGCTTCAAACGTTGATGAATGAACCAGGGATGGTTACTGCCTTGGCCTGAATGATAAGTGCACCTTGGATGATTTTAACTTCAACAACGCTTGTTGAGAAAATCTTGGTGAGGATTACCATCTTCGTAGTGTCAGGAAGAGAACCAAAGGACATTATAATCTCAAAGGGAGTCACCTTACTCACCGTTGGAGAGGGAACTATAGGAAATTATAATCTGAAAGGAAATATCACCTCACGCTCATGCCGGAGAGGGAAACATCTGAAGAAGGAATTACCACCTCACACGCCGTTGGAGAGGGGACCACAAAAGACTATCACCTCACGCTCATCGTCGGAGAGGAAAACGTCTTGAAAAAGGAATTACCACCTCACGCTCCGTTGGAGAGGGGACCACAAAAGACTATCACCTCACGCTCATCGTCGGAGAGGAAAACATCTTGAAAAAGGAATTACCACCTCACGCTCCGTTGGAGAGGGGACCACAAAAGACTATCACCTGACGCTCATCGTCGGAGAGGAAAACATCTTGAAAAAGGAATTACCACCTCACGCTCACCGTCGGAGAGGGGACCATAAGAGAATATCACCTCACGCTCATGCCGGAGAGGGAAACATCTGAAAAAGGAATTACCACCTCACACGCCGTTGGAGAGGGGACCATAAGAGAATATCACCTCACGCTCATGCCGGAGAGGGAAACATCTGAAGAAGGAATTACCACCTCACACGCCGTTGGAGAGGGGAACATAAAAGAATATTACCTCACGCTCATGCCGGAGAGGGGAACATCTGAAAAAGGAATTACCACCTCACACGCCGTTGGAGAGGGGACCATAAGAGAATATCACCTCACGCTCATGCCGGAGAGGGAAACATCTGAAGAAGGAATTACCACCTCACACGCCGTTGGAGAGGGGACCATAAGAGAATATCACCTCACGCTCATGCCGGAGAGGGGAACATCTGAAAAAGGAATTACCACCTCACACGCCGTTGGAGAGGGGACCATAAGAGAACTTCTACTGAGTCTTTATCAGAAAAATCTGTTTGGAGTCGATTTAACTGGACTAGAGAAATCCTTGAAATATGTTTGAGAATTTCAACTGCATCCTTCCTGAAAGGTAAAGGTCAGTTATGTGCAATGCATGATATGGATCAAGCAATGATGTTATCAATATAAATGAGACTTGTATGATGCAATACGTTATGCATGCTATAATGATGTATGTGATGATTCATGTATGTTTTTGTCTAGGAAAATAAATCCTTGACGGGTGCCGGGAAGTCATATCCTGGGCTGATGTTGGATAAGAGATTTTGCTTCCGCTGCGGATGATTGTTGCAAGAATACCAGTAGGAGAAGATAACTCCGTTGCGGAATAAACTTGGCGAATGGAGGATTCTGCGGGGAGAACAGATACTCTAGCGACCATGCTGGGGAGTGCTACTCTGTGGGGATAATGATGCTTTGCTGAGTTGGTGAAGATAACTCCGCTGGGGATACCGTTGATGAGTTATGCTGGGGATATCCTTGTTGCGCCGGAAGTGTTGATAGACTTCGCTGGGGGTAGGAAGATACTTTGCTGAGGACGCTCTTTCCGTGGCTTTTGGCTGAGGATAACCCAGTTATATCCTGTTACGGAAATAACTCTTTAAATCAAGCCGGGACGACGCGTTCGTGCTCTGCGAGGGATAAGCTTCCAGAATCTACTGGGGATAAGCTTACTGCTTGGGGAGATATGAATTCCAACTTTTCCGGGGGAAACTGGGTTGGACTCTCCTGGGGGAGATTTGAATTGCAGGGAAGTGATTCCTTTGAATAATGGTATACCGCCGGGGAACAATCTTTAGACCAAGACTGCAGGGGATGCTTGCTAAGAATATATGCTGCTGGGGAGGTATTGAGATCTACAGGAGGATACTCAACTTCCTTGATATTTGATGATTTGCTCGGAGAAGAATGTATTTACTTGCTGAACCACTCTCTGGGGAATTAAGATACACTTGGCCGTATTCTTTAGCTGAACCTACCTTGGTACCTTGGAGGATAGAACAATTAGACTGCTCAGACAACTCTTTATTGCCCCTGTTTCTAGTGTCACCTGCAATGAATTCCTTTGTTTCGTATGCAAATATTTATGAGTTAGCAAATTATTGTCAATGCATACATCACAAATTGAACCTTGGACGTTCTTCGCAAAACAAAACGGAAAAAAGAAAAACACTTGGGCACGTTTAACTTGGAAATATATTTTTTATTGATTTTTGAATGGCCTGAAATAGGCGTTTTGTATACAAGAGGCTGACGTCCTAGTAAGAGGTACGTCGCCGATCCAAAGAGTTTATACAAGTTTTGTACAAAAGAATAATAAAACAGCTGTGTGAAAGATGAATGATCCACTGGGTTTCAACTCTGCTATTGCCTTTATAACTCCGAGCGTCTCATCACTTGATGACCTTGGTTGAAGGTGAAGCTGACTGATCGATGCCGTTTGAACTTGATGTAGATAACGGATTCTGGATGCAAAGTGATCAATGAGACATAGTTTTACGCTTTTATCCCTAATTTTTGCCTGGACCGCCCTTTCGGGTTTTCAGTCCACCGGGATACCCATTTTTGCCCAAGCCGCCCTTTCAGGTTTTCGACTTGCCGGGTGTACAGATTTTTTTCATTTTCATCCCTACATTTTGCCCGAACCCTTTTGGTTCGACGGGAAGCCCTAATTTTTGCCTAGGCATGTCAGCCTAGCGGGTCTTTTTCATGCGTAGTATTTTTTAACTATGTCTGCATTGGCGGGGTGAGGAAGGTCGTCACCATCCATGTTGGTTAAGATCATTGCCCCTCCTGAGAACACATGCTTAACCACAAATGGCCCTTCGTACGTAGGGGTCCATTTGCCCCTTGGATCACTCTGAGGAAGGATGATTCTCTTGATAACCAGATCCCCGACTTGGTATTCCTGTGGCCTGACCTTTTTGTTAAATGCCCTGATCATTCGTTTTTGATACGTCTGACCATGACAGATAGCAGCAAGTCTCTTTTCGTCAATGAGATTGAGTTGGTCAAGTCGTGTCTGGATCCAATCATCTTCGTTCAGATTTGCATCCTTCATTATCCGGAGAGAAGGAATTTGTACTTCAATCGGCAAGACTGCCTCCATACCATAAACCAGAGAGAAGGGAGTTGCCCCGGTTGACGTCCTTGCTGAGGTACGGTACCCATGCAGAGCGAACGGTAGCATCTCGTGCCAATCTTTGTACGTTACGGTCATCTTTTGCACGATCTTCTTGATGTTTTTGTTTGCTGCTTCTACAGCCCCATTCATCTTCGGTCTGTAAGGAGAAGAATTGTGGTGCTGTATCTTGAACTGTTCGCAAAGCTCAGCAATCATCTTATTGTTCAGATTGGTACCGTTGTCGGTAATGATCCGCTCAGGGACGCCGTATCGACAAATCAGGTTGTGCCGAATGAACCGTGCCACAACAGTCTTGGTTACCGTAGCATAGGATGCTGCCTCAACCCACTTTGTAAAATAGTCGATCGCCACCAGGATGAAGCGATGTCCATTGGATGCCGTAGGCCTTATTTCACCGATCATGTCTATGCCCCACATTGCAAACGGCCAAGGCGCAGTCAGAACATTCAGGGGAACCGGAGGAACATGCACCTTATCCGCATAGATCTGGCACTTGTGGCATGTCCTGGAGTGTTGGTAGCAGTCAGCCTCCATTGTGGACCAGTAATATCCTGCCCGTAGGATCTTTTTAGCCATAGTATGTCCACTGGAATGTGTGCCGAAGGTCCCGTCATGTAGTTCTTCCATGATTCTTTCTGCTTCAATCTTGTCCACACAACGCAGTAAGGTTGAATCATGATTCCTCTTGTACAAGATGCCGTTGCTTAGGAAGAACTTGGCTGCGAACCGTCTTAGGAATTTCTTATCATTGATAGAGGCACCTTCAGGGTATTCCTGAGCTTCCAGATATCTCTTCACTTCATGGTACCAAGGCTTCTCAGTTACCAATTCAGCTTCGAGATCACAACAGTATGCCGGTTCGTCCAGTTTCCAGATGATGATCCGGGGAGCTTCATTATCCCATTTAACCCTGAACATTGAAGACATTGTAGCTAACGCGTCCGCTAACTGATTCTCTTCTCTTGGAAAGTGCTCAAAGGTTATCTCTGTAAAGTGGGGAATCAGGGTCAACACACATTCTCTGTAAGGAATCAAGTTTGGATGTTTCGTATCCCACTCTCCATTGATCTGATTGATCACTAGAGCGGAATCTCCGAAGACACTGAGGAACTTGATCCGTAAGTCGATCGCAGCTTGAAGACCCATGATACACGCCTCATACTCCGCCATGTTGTTGGTACAGTTGAAACACAGCCGGGCAGTGAGTGGAGTATGAGTACCTTGAGGAGATATGATAATGGCGCCGATACCATTTCCCAAAGCATTAGAAGCCCCGTCAAAGTGCATAGACCATCGGGATCCTGGTTCAGGTCCTTCATCCGGTCCAGGCACTTCACAATCAGTCACAATCATGATGCTTTCATCCGGAAACTCGAAGTTCATTGATTGGTAGTCATCTACAGCTTGATGAGCTAAGTGGTCTGCCAATACACTCCCCTTGATGGCTTTCTGGGTTGTATACTGAATGTCGTATTCCGTCAAGATCATCTGCCATCTTGCAATTCTCCCAGACAGAGCAGGCTTTTCGAATATGTACTTAATAGGATCCATTTTTGAGATCAACAAAGTAGTGTGAGTCAGCATATACTGTCTCAGCCGGCGAGCAGCCCATACCAAAGCGCAGCAAGTTTTCTCAAGCAGTGAGTATCGGGTCTCACAGTCGGTAAACTTTTTGCTAAGGTAATAAATGGCATGCTCTTTTCGGCCAGACTCGTCATGCTGCCCCAGCACACACCCCATTGAGTTGTCTAGCACTGTCAGATATAGGATCAGAGGTCTCCCTTCAACCGGCGGCATAAGGATGGGTGGTTCTTGGAGATACTCTTTAATTTTGTCGAAGGCGGCCTGACATTCATCGTTCCAACGTACTACCTGATCTTTCTTCAGCAGCTTGAAGATTGGCTCACAGGTAGCAGTCAAATGAGATATGAATCGAGCGATGTAGTTCAGGCGCCCTAAAAAGCCTCTGACTTCCTTCTCTGTCTTAGGAACTGGCATCTCTTGAATAGCCTTGACCTTAGCAGGGTCCACTTGAATACCTTTATCACTGACCACGAAGCCTAGCAATTTCCCAGATCTTACCCCGAAGGTGCACTTGTTCGGGTTCAATCTCAGCTTGTACAGTTTCAACCGGTCAAATAACTTCTGCAGATGATCTAAGTGCTCTTCTTCAGTTTGGGATCTAGCGATCATGTCGTCCACATACACTTCGATCTCATGATGGATCATATCATGAAATAAGGCAACCATGGCACGTTGGTAGGTTGCCCCAGCATTCTTCAACCCGAATGGCATGACCTTGTAACAGAAGGTGCCCCACTGAGTAACAAATGTAGTCTTCTCCATGTCTTCAGGTGCCATCTTTATCTGATTGTAGCCTGAAAAGCCATCCATGAAAGAGAATACCTTGTGCTGAGCTGTATTATCCACAAGGACATCAATGTGAGGTAAGGGGAAGTCATCCTTGGGGCTGGCCCTGTTCAGATCCCTGTAATCGACACACATTCTGACCTTGCCGTCCTTTTTAGGTACTGGCACCACATTAGCAACCCACTGAGGATAAGCAGTCACTGCAAGGAACCCGGCATCAAACTGTTTCATGACCTCGGCCTTAATCTTCTCTGACATCTCTGGACGCATCCGACGGACCTTTTGTTTAACTGGAGGGCAGTCTTCCCTAGTTGGCAAATGATGGACAACAATATCGGTATCCAACCCTGGCATGTCTTCGTAGGACCAGGCAAAGATCTCCATATAGTCATGCAGCGTCTTGGTTAACCGTTGCTTCACGCTGAGCTCTAGGTTAGCACCAATCTTTACCTCTTTTCTGTCTGCCTCCGTACCCAAGTTTATGGTTTCCACTGGCTCTTCATGGGGTTGAATTGCCCTCTCTTCCTGAAGCAACAGTCTTGCAAGCTCGCCAGGTACTTCGCAATCATCTTCACCTTCGTCTTCGGCTAAGTTGATCGGATTTTCGAAGTCATAATTGGCATTAGCAGAGCTGTTATCAGTGAGATCCAGAGTGGATTGGAACCTGTATGAGTGAGTGTGTGTGTAAATACAGCTGTTTTGAAAATTATGTAAAGGAAATGAAAGACAGAAAAGGAACACAATATTTGCAATGCGAAAAAGTCCAAGATTTTCATTCATGATGTTTGAAATGACAGTTTATATGCCCTCAAAAATAGAACCACGGTGCCTCGGGTAAGACACCGGGCCATAGAGTTTATCATAGTTTATTACAAAATGAAACAAAGAAACTTATTACTTAGTAACCAAAGAAACATGGAGGTTGTCTTTTGCGCTCCAATTGTTGAGTCCACCATCAGCAGCCGGGTAGATCCAGCTATCAAACTCAGCTTCATCAACTTCCTCTTCATCACCAATAGCATTAACTCCATGAACAGGTAGGGGAGCTGTCACCACATTAGGCTTGTCAGATGCTTCAAACTGTACCTCCTTAGCATCAATGAGGTCCTGCAGCTTGTTCCTTAGTGCCCAACAGTCATCAGTGGCATGCCCCGGGCTGTCTGAATGGTAAGCACAACGGGCATTCGGGTTGTACTTAGGAGAGGTAGTGTTAGGGAACTTTGGTGCCTCCTTGACAGATACCAAATTGGTTGCGAGCAGCTGTGGCAGAATCTGCGATAGGGTCATGCTTAACCGGGTAAACTCTCTCCGGGGTCTATCAACCCTTTGAGGATTGTTTGGCCGGGGAGCGGCGGCAGGCTTAGCGATCATTACCGCGCTGACAGATTGGCGGTGATCAGGTCTCTCTGATTTTCTGGAGCCATACACAGCACTAGACTCCTTTTTAAACGGTTTCTTGTCCGACCCAGATGATGATGCAGCCTTTGCAATCTTTCCAGACTTCAACCCAGCTTCAATTCTCTCTCCAGTTAAGATCAAATCAGTGAAACCAGCAGAAGAATTCCCAATGAGATGATTAAAGAACGGCCCAGATAGGGTCCCCAAGAACATATCCACTAATTCTCGATCAGTCAAAGGTGGCTGCACCCTGCCAGCCAGATCTCTCCATTTCTGCGCGTACTCTTTAAAACCTTCGCTTACGCCCAACGACATACCCTGGAGTTGGGTACGCGTGGGGGCAAGGTCGGCATTATACTGATACTGCTTGTAGAAAGCAGTAGCCAGCTCCTCCCAGTTACGAACTTTGGTCCCATCCAGCTGATAGAACCATTCGAGATGAGTCCCTGAAAGACTCTCCTGGAAGAAGTGGATCCATAGATTCTTGTCCGCAGAGTACGGCTGAATCTTTCGCACATAGGACCTCAAATGCAGCTTGGGACAGGATGCCCCGTCATACTTGGAGAAAGTTGGAGCTTTGAACTTATGTGGAATGATCACACCAGTTGACAGACCCAGATCTCCGAAATCCAGCCCAGGTGCCTGTTGCACCTCCATAGCTTTCAGCCTGTCTTCCAGTTGTTTGTACCTATCATCTGCAGGAGGATACTGTTCCTCATCAAAATCTGTCTCGTTGTCGGAGACCACCGGACTAGGAACCCTTGCTTCTGCCTGAGAAGGACTCTTGCCAACAGAAGAAGCAACCTCTCCATTGTGTAGAGTATTACCCATCCTTCGGCCCGTGTTGAATAGAACAGTCCTTCTTTTCTTCTTCTTCTCCTTCTTCAGGAGCATGGCCTTCAGCTCATCTTGGCCTTTAGCTAGACCCAGGATTAACTCTTGAAACTGCGCATTCTGCGCCTGGAGAGCCTTGATTGAAGTCTCAGTTGATTCAGATCCGGAATTTATGATGCTGAAATAAACAGCGAAGAACTGTAAGCAACCTGAAAAAGGGGAAAACCTGCTATGCACATGATGTATGAAATGCGTATGAATTATGTTTTCAAAGACAATCGGGAATCAACTTTGTTAAACAAAAAGGAACACACTTCATTAGATTCAACTTTGTAACTGAAATTATTCAACAAGTTGCCCTTAGGCGTTTACATGAAATGAAACAACTGGAAAGGAAATAGAAACTGTAAAGGCACATTCAGAACTCCTCATTGATCCCATGGTCTCCTTTTCTCAGTACGGAGGTATGCATTCAGAGCTCTCTCATTTTCCAACTGCTTTGTCAGCTTCTGGATTTTCGATTCCTGCTTATTGACCTTTTCCCGGTAAGAATCCCGTTCTTCTTGCAATTGCGACCAAGATCTCTTCAATGTCTCATAGTCAGTAGGTATCTGAGGAGGAAGGACAGTTGGAGGAACACCATCTTTATCAGGATACTCAAGAATGACGGGTCTGACAGCTTCGTACGGCATACCTAACTTCTGGGCACGGATGCGGACCCATTTGTAGTAGGCTTCCATAGGTAAAGAAGTCTTTGGCCCTAACTCCTGTGGGTCAGCTTTATGAACCTTGTCCCAAGCCTTGATGAACCTACGACGTAGCTCGTCACTATCCACCTGAAATTCAAAACTGATGTGAGGCACCAACATCTCATGGGGACCTGCTCTTCTTGCTCTTCCAAACTGACGGAGTGCTAGACATGGATTGTAAGAGATCCCTCCTTGAGTACCAATCAGAGGAACATTAGGATACTCCCCGCATCGATCAATAATAGCTATCTCATCCAAACCTCTGCAAGTCCAAATGATGTCTTTATCTGTGAGAGACATCAACCTGTGAGCCCAACCTCTTCCTTCTTGGTTCTTCAGTATGAACTTAGGGAGGTGCGAAATAAACCACCTCACCAACAAAGGGATACAGCACCATAGGGTTCCTCGTCTTCGGGTAGTACGGGCATGAAGTTGTTGCAAGATGTCACCCAAGAGAGTGGGCACAGGATTCTGAGACATAAAGATCCTAATGGAAGTGACATTGATGAAGTTGTCAGGATTAGGAAACAGGACTAACCCATAGATTAGGAGAGCCAAGATGTCTTCATATGCCCTAAAGTCCAAGTCATTCCAGAAGCTGTTAGCTTTACCAATCAGAAACTTGGCCAAGAAACCCTTAACTCCGCTTCTAGTTACCCAGTTGTCTGTTACCTCTTGATGGGTCAAAGGAAGAGCTGCAGCAATGTCCTCAAGCCTGAGGGTCTTTTCCCAACCAGTAAAGGGAGTCTGATCCAAGATAGGGATACCAAGCAGATTAGAGAACTCTTCCAGGGTAGGGACCAGCTGGAAGTCTTGGAAGGTGAAGCACTGGTACTGAGGGTCATAGAACTGGGTCAGAACACTCATCAACTGTTGATCCCGCTTTGCAGTGACTAAACTGAGAAGAGAACCATGCCTCTGAATGAAGGAAGTGGTGTTTGGAATTCTGCTAACCAACTCATCAATCAGCTCAGGTGAACGAACAAAGTTGAACCGGATAGTATTCCTTCGCACAGGCATCATAATGTCCTACAAAACAGAGCAAAGATGAAACCCTCTTGTCTTTGAAATGGTCAGTTCTTATGCAGGATGCATGCAATGCTCATGATGCTATGATGTTATGATAAAGCACACCACATACAGATACAAAGGCAAACATAGTAAGGCACACAAGTCACACAAGGCAAGCCCCTAAAGTTTAGGCCAGCATGAGGTCTAGGTACTACCCTCTTTCAGTTTGTTGGTTCATACCTGTCCTAATCAAAAGTAACCGGGTTCTTAGAGGATCCCAATATCATTGACTACCCTCAATCGGTCATAACTCCAGCATCGCAATCTTTTCTTGCGGCCAGAACCATCACAAGAGTTTAGCCTCAATGGGCGTAGCATACTGCTACTGTTCTAAAGGCCAAGTTGTGTCAATTAAGGTTCTAAGGTTGTTGGTGCTTAATGACTCCTTAGAAGACCCATATTCTCCTCGTTGCGACACAAGGGATATCGGTACAGACTAAGGTGTCACACCAACGTAGCCACTGCTTCACCTGTGTCGGTCTACGCCGGACAGGTCCCTCACAGCTTATGCTACCTAAACAGGGTATTCCCCAGATCCGGGTTAGGATCTATGTATCTCCGATGCAACCCACAATAGTAAAGCAAGCAAGACAATACAAGTGAAAACACAGTTATGACCTAGCCCTAAGGTACACCTCACTTTAAGTTAAGTCCCCAGCAGAGTCGCCAGTTCTGTGATCGGTGGATCTGGAACTGACTGTTTAACGCTGGTTCGCGAAATGTCGCGGAAGCAAGAGTCGCCACCGTCTTTTATTTTCTCCAAATGGAAAGGACAAAAGCACAGAAAAATTCCTTAAAGAGATTGCTCTCGGTTCGGGAGGTAGGTTATAGAAAGGGAAGGTGTTAGCACCCTTTCTATCCATGGTTATCCATGGGCTCTTAGATACTTGCTCATTTGTGTTTTCAAAAATTGTTTTGCTTTTCAATGTGGGTTTAAAAAAAGTTTCTTTGAAACATTTCAGTTCGACTCGTACGTCAGAGTGTTTGAAAAATTTGCTTTGAAAGCTTTTGAAAAGTGTCGGTGTGAAAAGTATTTTTTGATTTGTTTTGAAATTAGAGCAAGTATCTAGAGTCGTCTACCTACCCTAAGGAATTCGTCTGTGTAGATGTCCTTGAAAGTAGTGCCATCCCACCATTGAGAGGTAGGTAGCACCACCGTTGGAGGTGTTCGGGTCAATTCGAGGTTCGGGACATGGTGATCACCAGAGCAATGGGAAGACACCTTAGAAGCTACCCTCATGCCAGGTTCCCGGATCATGAGGACTTACTAAGACATCCTCTACTCGACGATCACCTTTCGAGGCAAGGCAACAGTGAGGCGTACCCTAGGGGTGGTGTGTGCGAATTGTGTGTCATGTTTCAGTTATTTGTCTTGTCATGTTTGTCGTGTTCTACGCTTGATTTTAATTAGACATTCATTCTTTCATGCTTGATTAACAGTTAGGAGTGCGGAAAAATAAATCTAAGATTATTACAAAGGCGCGGGTCCACATCGCCAAAATTAAACCGGACCCGATTTAGCGGAAAAATAAATAATGCGAAAAAAATAAAGTGCGAAAAGTAAATTACATGGCTTTGGGATATTTACAAAATTATAATAAGCGATAATAAAATAAATGCGCAAATTAAAGAATTAAAACGAAACTAGGGCGTTGGACCCTTTTGCAAATAATTAAAAGTTAATGAGCATTAAAAATAAAATAATAAAAAAAGAATTAAATGTTTTTGATATTTTGTATTTTTTAAGATTTGAAAGAAAAAGGAGTTAATTAAAATTAAATTAAGAAGCAACCCTAATTCTAATAATTTTTTATTTATTGTGAAAGAATTAAATTACGATCTAAATTAAACCTAAAATTTATTATGTACAATTTTTAATTATAAAATAAAATAATAAATAAATAGTATTGTGGGAAATAAAAATTAAAAAGACATTAAAACTATCAATTAACCTAATTCTACATGTTTTTGGATTTTTATTGAAAAAAGAATTAAAATTTAAATCTAATTAGACTAAATATTGACATATATTAATTTATGAAAAATAATTACAATAAAATAAATATTATATCTTTTGTGTTTTCCTGATTTTTTTTATAATGTTTTTAGATTTTTTTGTAAAAATAATTAATTAAAACAAATAATTAAAATAAACAATCAATTAAAATAAATGAAATAACAAAAATAAAAAAATGAAATCAAACCAGAGTGGGGTGTAGTCCCCAAATAAGGAGGTGTTTTTGTGAAAGGCCTGGCCCAATAAGCTGGACGTTAGTTGACTTTCCATAATTCCATATGATGCGTTTGACCCATGCCTAGGGTGTTCTCCAATCCTGGCCCTTGACTAGATCTCCTGGGACGCGTGGATGGTGATTGTTGAATGTGCATGGTGAACCTTAACGTTAAGCCTGCATGTGAATTTGTTTTGAAAAATAATAATGAAAGTTGCAAGACCTGGGACTTGAACCCAGGTCTTTGAGGCCATATACACAACGCGTTACCACTGAGCCATCGTGTTTACAATTAACATATAATATCAATTAAATATCAAAAAGTAAAATCAATGCGTAATGGACTAAGCGCGCGTGAATTCAAAAAGGGCCTATCACGTGGTGACAACGAGGTTGTCTTCTTCCCCACCCTGTAAAACAAAATGAATAGGCGACGGTTTTTGTAGCATGGCCTTAGGGATGATTCGAGAAAATAGCGAATAGGGATATATGACATATAAATTCATCGCGAGTATGCATTCATCATTGTCTTGGTGCGTTGAATCCAACCATGGTGTTCAGAAGTCCCAATTTTTCTTCTACACAAAACCCCTAATTCGAGCTCCTGAAAACCCTAATTTTTGGCAATGGCATAATCATATATGGTTAACAAAAACGCAATTAAACATACTGGTTAGCATAGAAACCTCATGACAAACAATAATCCATAAAGAAAAATGCATGAGGATGCTTAAATCGTGCTATGCAATTTCAATATGTTCTTGATACGGTTTGGGTTCCAGGTACCAGTTCAAGGCGTTTGAGTTGTTGTTTTTGATTGAGAAAGATTCAGGAAAGTCTCAGGATGCTATTGAAACAAAAATCAAAGCTTTAATCGTCCTAGAACCTTGAATTCAGTATTGAGTTTTTTTGTCAAAAATTTCAATATGCCAAAGTGTGTTATGCGCAGCTTTTTTAGTCTTCGATGATTAGGGTTATGTTCTGATCATATATGGAGCATGTTAGGTCAAGAAAATTGTATAAAATCTTATGCATTGATGATTTCATATATTTGATTTTGGCAAATCTTCTTCATATCTTTTTTTCATGTTCTTTGTGTCAATTAGGTCCAAATCAATCCAAAACTTTCCTAAATGGGATATGCACGAAATATTGGATCCAAACATGTATAAAAAGATTTTTTTAGGTTAAGGTTTATATTTTTCATGAATTAAAATCATTTAAATGAATATAAATTAATATTAATTCAAATAAATAATTAAAAAATATGAGAATACTTCCCTTTGGGCCTAGTGGTCGTGCATAGGCTTGGCATGAAGAAATTTGGAAGAAAAATGGGCCCATTTGCATTTTTAGGCCTTTTGCATCAATGTTGACTTTCAAAAATTTCCAAAAATTTCCCAACTTCCACAAGGCATAACTTGGTCAATTTTTAAGCTTTTCACATGTTCTTGGACATTTTGGAAAGGTCTTTGAGTCCTTTAACCAATGCCTTTGGTCCCATGTCATTTTGATTTACCAATCTCAAGTTATGGCCTTTGACTTAAAGTCTCTTTTTGTTGACTTTTGAAAATGACCTATAATGTTGAAATTGATAACTTTTTGTGAGAGCATTTCTTGGACTTGGAACATGAAGATGAATTGTAGGAAATGTCTTTCTCTTCAAAATGAGCTTTGGATGGAATTTTTCTGATAATCCATGTGAAAGTTATGCCCTAGTCAATTTCAGTTGACTTTTTCAGCTGTCCAAATATAGCAACTTTTGCATCTTTGATGATTTCTGAGCCAAATTTTGAGAATCATGATCAAGCATTGATAAAATGATGTTTGTGGCTTCAAGATGATGTATTGACCAAAAATTTGAACTTTTGACTGTCAAATGACCATTTTGCCCCTACAGTTGACTGTAGTGCAATCTAGGGTTTTGACTATGCAATTTTGAGCTGAATGCCTTGAAACTTGATATGAGGATACTTGACCATCTTTTTAAGCATATGAGACTTGGTTGGGCCTTTGGAAAGTTCATTTGCTTGACCAGAACTCAAACCCTAGTTTTGACTGTATAGGAGCCAGTTGAGCTGCACAACCCTGGGGAATTTTGTGACCTTGACTTTGACAATTCTTGATGAATATGGGAGGGCAAATTTTGGGGTACAACAGTATTTAATTACACAATATTCAAATAAAATAAAATAAATATGCAAAAATGCAACAAAAGGTTTTCATATGTATGTGAAAAAATGTTTATCATATATCAAATAAATAAAAATAAAAATTAATGTATTTTTGGTATTTTTATGGATCTAGGGTAAAACCCTAATTTTATAAATAAAAGTATTTATTATATAATATATGTAATATTTATTAATTATGTACAAAAAATAAATGAAAAGAAAATATATGAAAAAAAGTAATTTTTAAGTTAAATATTAGTAAAAACTAAAATGTATTATTTTATTGTGTTTTTAACCTAAATGTATTAATAAATACCTAAATATTTATAATATTCACTAAATACTAAATATATGTATAAAAATAATAATATTTAATA
Source organism: Vicia faba (assembly GCA_948472305.1). Classification (NCBI taxonomy): domain Eukaryota; kingdom Viridiplantae; phylum Streptophyta; class Magnoliopsida; order Fabales; family Fabaceae; genus Vicia; species Vicia faba. The sequence continues at coordinate 38,761 of CATIWC010000333.1, read as the reverse complement.
TTTACAAAAACGTATTTTTTTTTATAAGAGTTTTTTTTCAAAGATAAAATAAAACAAAAGTCAAAAAATAAAAAAAAAGTATTTATATTATTTTGGTATTTTAAATAAAAGAGTATTTATATGTTATTTATATGTACAAATGCTAATTTAAACCAATAAATGCCTAATAAATACAAAAATGGTTTGAAAAATATTTTTTATATTTTTAATATTATGAGAAAAAATAAATAAGTCAGAAATAACAAGCAAAAGTCAAAAAATGTTTCAAATAAGCACAATGGGCCAAGGGGGTTCAAAAGTGAAAATAGGGTGCAAATAAGAAAAATAAAACAAGCCCAGCCCAAAGGACCTTCTTCAACCTCTGGCCAGAAACTTGTCAAAAACGCGCGCCTCCTACACTGATTCAAACATCTTGATTCCTGAACTTTTAGCACAAACTCATAACATGAAAAATGTTAAGCATCAAACCACGATTCTGGACATATAAAGAACTCATCCTATCTCTCAGAAATGAGAGAGAATTTCTCCTCCCCCAATTCCTAACCTAGTTTTTGTTCAATGTTCAGACCTCAAATTCTCATAGCACATGTAAAATAAATGGAAAGTAAAGATATGTATAGCTTCAGGGACATGAGCATGACATTTTTCATTCACAAACTTAGAGCTAATTCTTCCTACATTGAGAGATAAAAGTCCAAAGATTTACCTGTTCAGTTGGAATTGTGTGCAACAATGGAGATGCTTACAAGGCAGGGTAATGATTTGTATAGCTTCCTTGATGTCCTGGGATGCTATTCCAATGCTTGGTGTATTTTGAAACCAAGTGAATCGTGTTATGGCACTCCAACTGCAAAACAGAAAATATGAAAATGGTGATGTTGGTTAGGGGTGTTACAGGTCGTGTTTAGGGCTTGGGACAGTTTCAAGGGATGATGTGGGATGTATTTGAAGTGTTTTTGGCCAAGGTGCACGATGGAAATGAGCTAGCCAAGTCCAAGTGCAGAATACCCTATTTTTGTGCAGTTTAATGGTGATCCTGTGTTTGATGATGTTTAGAACTTGGTTGGCTTGTGTTTCAGCTTAGGTTTAGTGTTTGGAATGTGTATAACCACTTTGCTTAAGCTTGTGTTTGCTGAGATGAGAGTCGGTAGTTGTTATGCAAGTTTTCTTCTTACTTAAGCAACAAAATGTCAAGTTGTGTTTTAGACTGATGGAGGCCCCTCTAATGTGCTGCTAAGCTTGCCCTTGATCAGTGGGATTAGCTCAAAAACTTGTGCCAAGGAGATTTGTTGTGTACCTCTTGATTTGCAAATTGACATAAAGTTCTACTTTTTCAAAAATGGACATAATGCTTTTTCTACTTATGGCTTAATTTTGCATACAATGCTTGAACACACAAAATAAGGCCTTGGCACAATGAGTTAGCATTAAATTTATGAGTGCAAATGGGATATAGGACCTGTAATCAAGGATTGCAAGCTGAGTTCAAAATTGCCTAAGTGTATGAACATGAAAATTGGCCATAAATAAAGTGACTTTTTCCCAACTTGCCAAATTCGATTCTCCCTAACCATGAGGTTGTTTGATGAGTTCTTGGACATTTTGGAAAGCTTGGAATGTTTACTACAATCCATCTTTGTAATACAAATTGAAATTCCAAGTGGAAGTATGTGAAAAGTGGTCTTGAAGTTAGGCAAAAATCCTGCCTAAAATAGGTCAAAATTTCTCTAAGTTAAGAATGGTTTTGTACCCTTAATCCAAAACTTATAACTTGAGCTACAAGCTTATTTTGAGGAAACTTTGTGAATCAAAGTTGTAGATTTTGCAATGGACTACAACTTTCATGTTTTGACTTTTCCTTGAATCCAAATGCATCTTGATGAGAAAGTGGGACAAAGTTAGGAAAAAATTAGGGTTTTTCATAACTTAGAAAAATTCTAAGTTATGAAAAATCTTCATTTCAAACCCTAATTTGTGATTTTGGATTTCTTGATGAACAAGTTTCATGATTTGGCATGTTTTTATGAAAAATGAATCTTGACACTTGATTTTGACCAAAAAGTCAAAGCTTGACTTTTCAGTATACAGTCAAAAATTGATCAATTGACTGGAAAATTCAACTATCAATCTTGTGCATTTGGGATCTTTTGAACTTGTTGAGTATGTCAATACAATTCCATGGGGTCCTTGAGTCCATATGAGAGCTTGGTTTGCCATTGGCTAGGTCAAACAGTCAAAAATTGCCTTTGTGCAGTCAAAACCCTAAAAATGACCATTTTGCCCTTTTGGTGATCTGATCAAATTTCTTGTGGAATTGTGATCCAAACTTGATCAAATGGTCCATATGAGTTCATAATGTTGATGTGGGTCAATTTTCATGAGGTTTGACTGTCAATTGGCCATAGTTGACTTTTTTCCCCAATACAGCTGATTTCTAAGTCAACTGTCCAATTGACTGGGCAAAGATTGGAATCAAGGCTTGAAACTTGGTATGGATAAACTTGGGAGTCCAACATGAAGCATGAAAGTCATCTTAGGCATTTTAGGTCAAAATATCTTTGTGCAAACACAAACCTTAATTTGGGTCAACAGTGCTAGGAGAAGTCTTGAGCAGAGGAAACCCTAACTGGATCTTGAGCTCCAAGGGCCTTGTGATGAGAATGTGTTGAGAAAATGGGAGGGCAAATTTTGGGGTACAACACCATCCCTCCGAGCATATCCAAACTTTCTTAGAGCTAAACAGGGGTTGTAGGTAATGCCTCCCCTAATTCCAAGTAGTGGGACATTAGGGAATTCCCCACAACGATCAATGATGATGACATTTTCTCTGAACCGAGAACACCAATGTACATAAGAATGTGTGAGGGTCATCAACAGTTGTGACCACCTTAAACCCTGCTCATTCTTCAAAATTGATTGTGGAAGGTGAGAAATAAACCACCTTGCTAGGAGAGGAGTACAGCACATGAGAACACCTCTTTTCCTTATTTTTCGTGTGTAAAATTAGTGTAGGATGTCCCCAAGCAATGTAGGTATAGGATTCCTGGATATGAAAATCTTGACAGCATTCACATCTATAAGTTGGTCAGGGTTTGGGAACAAGACCAACCCATAGATAAGGAGTGCCACAATCTCTTCAAAGGCTTGTAGATCAAGAGAATTCCAGCAGTCTTGTGCCTTCTCAAACAGAAACTTTACCAAGAAACCCTTGACACCACTTCTGGTTTCCCAATGCCCCTTGATGTCAGATGGTTGCAAGTGTAATGCTTGAGCAACATCTTCAGGCTTTGTTCTTTTTCCGTACCGTTGTAGGGTAGTTGATTAAGAATAGGAATTCTCAAGAGTTGAGAAAATTCCTCCAAAGTAGGCACCAATTGGTAATCAGGGAATGTGAAATAGTGGTGTAGGGGGTCAAAGAACTGGAAGAGAACTTTCACCATGTCTTCTTCAATGTTGGAGTTGACCAAGTTGAGGAGTCTACCATGTCTTTCACTGAAGAGAGAATTCTCTGGAATCCTAGAAGTAAGCTCCTTGAGTTGAGGAGGGATTCTCACAAGGTTGAATTTAATTGTTTTCCTGCAAAGATATTCCATGACCTACAAAACAAGAACAAAGATGAAGATCCAAACCCTTGAAATGGTTAGTGGATGCATATGATGCTTTATGATGTTCATGATGTATGCACAAGCACATGTACAAGCAAGTCACACAAAACCCTAGTTTCAGGCTTGCATGAGGTTTCATAGGTAAGTACCCTCTTGAGTTTAGTTGGCTCAAACTTGTCCTATAAATAGTAACCGGGTTCTAAGGAGATCAATATCACTGGATTGTTTTCTATGTTCATTGTTTTGGTTTAGACACTTAACTAGCAACCAAAATATTCCAAGAAAATAACCCTCAATGAGTGTAGTATCGAGTATCTACCAACTTCAGACTGCACCAAAGTCGGTCATCTCACTACCCCTAATAAAAGGCCAAGATGGTCAAGTAAGGTTCTAAGAGTTCATTAGTGCTTCATGACATCACTCAGCAGCCCCGTATTCTCTTTGATTGACTCAAAGGCTACCGGTACTCACAAATATGTCGCACTAATATAGTTATTGCTTCAACCATGTCGGTATACCCCGCACAGTTTCCACAATGTATTGCTATTTACCTATGAATATTTCCCAAATCCGGGTAGAGGACTTCAAGCCCAAACAACAGAACCAAATGTAAAGCAATCAAGGCAAACAATATAATCATGCAAAGGGTAATCTAAGCCCTAAGGTTACTCCACTTTTAAAGTTATTCCCCAGCAGAGTCACCAGTTCTGTGATACGGTGGGAGAACTAACTTGGGATTTTGCGTTTGTGTTCGCAAATGTTTCGGTTTAGCAAGAGTCGCCACCGACTTTTTATTTTATCCTAATGAAAGGTCAAAAAGCACAGGAAAGACCTTTGAGATGTTTTCTTGGGTTTGGGGAGTAGATTATAGAAAGTGAAGGTATTATCACCCTTTCTATCCATGGTTATCCATGGGCTCTTAGTTACTTGCTTAGATCACTTGCTTTGCTTTTCAACTATTTGAAATGGTGCTCTTTAATTGTTTGAAATGGTGCTTTGTGTGTGATTTTGAAAGATGTTTTGAAAAGAGGCCATCGTTGTGGCAACCTTTGTAATGATTCTTGTTTGAATGTATACAGAGGTGTTTTTGTCTTTTGAAAAGTTTTCAATGTTTGAAAGTAGGGTTTTGAAATTGTGTTGTGAAGTGTGTTTTGAAAATAGCAAGGATGTTTTTTTTGCAAGTTTTGATCAAGTAACTAAGAGTTGTCTACCCTATTTTACTCAAAGATCTTTCTTATGTTTTTAACCCTTTTAACAGTGTTGTTTCACCATTGTATTTGGTGAACAACCTTGTGTTAGGATGTTAAACGGGACAGGCGTGGGTCATCGTATAGACCATGATAGCAATAGTGTCAAGTATTTTTGGCAATTTTCTTGAGGGACTTGATCATTTTTGTTTAGGCAACTCAGATAGCGTCATCGAGGGACTATGATATTTTGTTTTGTTTTTGTTTTGCCAAAGTACTTGACATGCATATCATGGCCCATTTTTGAAGGCAACAAGTGGATTGTAACCCTAGGGGTGCAAGTGTGCATTGTGTTTGTTTTTCATGCACTTTTATCTTGGATTAGGTCAAACTATTTGTTAATTTGATTTTTGCATACAAAACCCTAAGTCTAATCATGGCATAATTGAAAGCTTAAAGGTGCGAGAATTTAAATTCTACACTATTACAACATGATATAGGGAGGGGGGTATAAATTTGAATTGGGGATTATTTTGCAAGAAATTAAATCCTAAATTATTACAACCAAATTGAATGTGTAAGACATAATATTCAAATGTACAATAATTAAATAAAATACAATAAATAAATGTTAGATAAAATGTATTATGCAAAAAAAGTTTTTATGTATGTAAAAAGTATTTTTAATGTGAAATATAAATAAATAAAAAGTCAATTTCAATTATTTTTGTTTTTTAGGGCAAAAACCATAATTTCTTACATAAATAGTATTATTTATTATTTATATACAATAATGCATCAATTTGTACAAAAAATAAAAGTATATTAAAAAAGGTATTTTTTTAGTATAAAATATTAATAAAAATAAAAATGTATTATTTTTGTGTTTTTTGCTCTAATTATTTAATAAAATAAAGTATATAGGTATATATATATATATATATATATATATATATATATATATATATATATATATATATATATATATATATATATATATATATATATATATATATATATATATATATATATATATATATATATATATATATATATTAAATATATTAAGTGTATATTAATTATTTACAAAAAAGGTATATATTTCAAGAAAATATTTTCAAATGTGAATAAAAATAATAAATGAAAATAAAAGTATTATTTGTATTATTTTTAAGTTTAAACAAAATAAATATAAAGTATTTAATGTATTAATACTAGAACTAATTAAAATAAATACCAAATAAATATAAAAATTTATGAAAATATTTTTTAAAGTATTTTTTATATTTGCAAATAAAATATCAAGGTCAGAAATAAAATAAAAATGCAAAAATGATAAATATATAAGAAATGGGCCAGGGGGTGTAAAAGGAAAGTGGGGGGTGCCAAAAGCAAGCCTGTCCAGGCCCAGCCCAGAACCAACTTCATCTTCTTCCTCTAGACAGAAATGTGTGCGCTCTATGTACAAAATGTTATCTCCTGATTCTGTGCTTTTTTGACAAAACTCATAACATGAAACTTGTAGAGCATCAAACAACGAATCTAACCATATAAAAAACTTAAGCTAACTCTCAAAGACCAGAGAGAATTTCTCTGGCCCTAATTCTTAACCTAGTTTTTTCAGAAAGTTCATGGATGAAATTCTCCTAGCACGATTAATATAAATGAAAACTAAGCACATGTATGGTTTCAGGGCTATGAATACAACATCTTTCATTCACAAACCTAAGTCTAACTATTCCTAAATAGAGAGAGATAGAAGTTCATGAAATACTTGTTTCAGTTGACTTCGAGCTGGACAATGCAGCAACTTCCAAGGGTGTTTGAGGTTCTTTTGAGCTTGCCTGATGTCCACTGAAGCTTTCCCAATGCTTGGTTTGTTTTGAGGTGGCCTGAATCGTGCTACAGAACTCAACCTGCAAAGCTTCCAAACAAAAATGGCAATGCGTGTTAATGGAGTTACAACAACTTGTGGATGGTCTGGATAGTTCAGGTAGGTTGATTGGAATGTGTTTGAAGTAGCTTTGGACAAAACGCACGAGGGAATTTGATGGTGGCTTGCAAAATGCAGAACTGGCCCTGTTTTGCAAGAAAATGGGGTTTTGGAGTATGAGGGTGCTTTAGGGGTGAAAGGCTCGTGCTTCTGACTTGTGAGGATATGCAAAACTTGTTTGACAACTTTTTTTTGTTGGTTTTATCAGATGTGTGAGATGCCTTGTGTTTGACAAGTTTTCTTCTTCTTGAAGCAAGAGAGTGGAAATGAGATTATAGGCTTGTACATGCCATCTTATCACCCTGCACACAACCCTCTTGGCCCCTCTCATTAGTGGATTTTGTTTGCAGCATAAGATATGGTTCAAGGCTCTAGGATGTTGTTTTGACATAAAGCAAAGTTCAAGCAAAAATGGCAATGTTGCTTTTTCCATTTAAGGCTTAATCTAGTGTACAATACCCTAATGACCAAGACAATTCCTTGGCTCAATGGATTTGCATTAAATTATGGAGTACAAACTGGTTTAGAGGCTTGTAATTGTGAACCAAGCTAGCTAGATCAGATTTAGCAAGTGGTATGAACATGTATTGGCCATGGTTGCAAAGTGAGTTTTTGCCAACTTCAAGCATTCGATTCTCTCTAACCACAAAGGTATTTGAGGAGTTCTTGGATAATTTGGAAAGCTTTCAACATGTACTACAATCCATATTTGAAATTCAACTTGAAAATCCAAGTGGAACTATGTGAAAAATGGCCAAGAAGATGGGTCAAAATCTTGCCGAAATTAGGGCAAAATTTCTCTAAGTTAAAAGTTTTAGGTACCCTTGTTCCAAAAATCATAACTTGAGATCAAAGCTTCTTTTGAGAAAACTTTGTGAATCAAAGTTGTATACTTTGTCATGGAATACAACTTTCATGTTGTAAGTTTTGTTTGAATCCATTTGCATCTTGGTGAAAAAATGGGACAAAGTTAGGAAAAAAATAAGAAAATTTTATAACTTAGAAAATTTCTAAGTTATGAAATTTTTCCATTTTAAACCCTAATTTGCATTTTTGGGTTTCTTGGTGAACAAGTTTCATAATTTGACATTTCTTGATGAAAAATGACCCTTGGCACTTGATTTTGACCAAAAAGTCAAAGTTTAACTTTTCAATATACAGTTAAATTTTGATCAGTTGACTGAAAAATTCATCTGTCAATCCTATGCATTTAAGATCTTTTGAACTTGTTGAATGGGTCAAGATAATTTCATTGAGTCCTTGAGTCCATGGTTGATCTTGATTTTCCATTGGTTAGGTCAAACAGTCAAAAATTGCCTTTGTGCAGTCAAAACCCTAAAAATGACCATTTTGCCCTTTTGGTGATCTGATCAAATTTCTTGTGGAGTTGTGGTCCAAACTTGATCAAATGGTTCATATGAGTTCACAATGTTGATGTGGGTCAAAATCCATGAGGTTTGACTGTCAATTGGACACAGTTGACTTTTACCCCAATACAGTTGATTTCTAGGTCAACTGTCCAATTGACTGGGCAAATATTTGAATCAAGGCTTGAAACTTAGTATGGACAAACTTGTGATTCCAATATGAAGTATGAAAGTCATTTTGGGCATTGTAGGTCAAAACATCCCTGTGCAAACTCAAACCCTAATTTAGGTCAACAGTGCAAGGAGGTGTCTTGAGCAGAGCATACCCTAGCTTGATCTTGAATTCCAAGAGTATTGTGATGAGAAATGTTGATGAAATGAGAGGGAAAATTTTTGGGTACAACACTATGACCAGAGAGAATTTCTCTGGCCCTAAATCTTAACCTATTTTTTTCAGGATGTTCATGGACCAAATTCTCTTAGCATGCTTAATTAAAATGAAAACTGAGCATATGTACAACTTCATGGCTATGAATACTACATTTCTTATTCACAAACCTAAGTCTAAATGTTCCTAAATAGAGAGATAGGAAGTTGATAAAAACCTGTTTCAGCTGACTTCGTGTATGGCAATGTGGAGCTTTTCAACAAGGCTTGAGATGTTTGGGAGCTTGCCTGAACTTCCCCTGACCTTCTCCAATGCCTAGCTTGCCTTGAAGGTGCTTGAACAAGCCTACAGAACTCAACCTGCACAAGCTGAAATTGAAAATGGCAAACCCTTTAAATGGAGTTACAGTTAGTGTTTAAGGGTTGGGATAGTTTAGATGGGTTATGTGGAAGATGTTTGAACCAATTTGGGACAAAACGCACGAGCAATTTGTGTTGTGGAACTCAAACTGCAGGGAGTGCCCTGTTTTTCCAAGTGAAGATGATTTTGTGCTATGGGAGGTTTGAAGGCTCAAAGGGTCGTGTTTCTGGCTCAAAGGGATGTGAGAAAAGTGTTTCAAAAGCTTGCACAAGTTGGTTTTTGCTGAGGTTCAAGTTCTAGTGTTTTGGACAAATTTCTTGGTTATGAAGCAAAGTATGAGAAGTGATGTGAAGCAGGCCTGTACAGTCTATCTATCAGCTTGCACACTTTTCCCTTGGCCCCTCAAGTTTGTGGATCTGATTTGCTGCATAAGATATGGCTCAATGCTCAAGAAATCAGTTTTGACATAAAGCAAGATTTGGCAAAAATGGAAATATTGCTTTTTCTACTTAGGGATTAATTTTGTGTGCAATGTTCTAATGACCAAAAAAATGCCTTAGACCAATGGGTTTGCATTTAATTATTGAGTGTGGAATGGTTTTGAGGCCTGTAATCTAGTGCAAAGCAAGCTGATTTGAATTTGCAACTTGTATCAATATGAACATGCCATGGATGAAAAGTGAGTTTTTGCCAACTTCAAGCCTTCGATTCTCCCTAACCACAAATGAGTTTGGAGATTTCTTAGACATTTTGGAAAGCTTGCAACATTCTATAAAATCCATATTTGAAATGAAATTTGAGATTCCAAGTGGAACTATGTGAAAAATGGCCATGAAGATAGGTCAAAATCCTGCCTAAATTAGGGCAAAATTTCACTAAGTTAAAAGTTTTAGGGACCCTTGTTCCAAAAATCATAACTTGAGATCCAAGCTTCTTTTGGGAAAACTTTGTGAATAGAAGTTGTAGAATTTGTGGAGGACTACAACTTTCATGTTGGAACTTTTGTTTGAATCCAATTTCATCATGGTGAAAATGTTGGGCAAAGTTAGGAAAAATTAAGAAAATTTCATAACTTAGAAAAATTATAAGTTATGAAATTTTTCAACTTTAAACCCTAATTTGCAAAAATGGGTTTCTTGATGAACAAGTTTCATATTTTGACACATCTTGATGAAAAATGACCCTTGGCACTTGACTTTGACCAAAAAGTCAAAGTTTGACTTTTCAGCATACAGTCAAAATTTGATCAGTTGACTGAAAAATTCATCTGTCAATCCAATGCAATTGAGATCTTTTGAACCTTGTGAATAGGTCAAGATGATGCCATTGAGTCCTTGAATCCATGCTTGAACTCAATTTGCCATTGGCTAGGTCAAAAAGTCAGAAATTGCCATTGTACAGTCAAAACCCTAAAAAAGACCATTTTGCCCTTTTGATGATCTGATCAAATTTCTTGAGGAGTTGTGGTCCAAACTTGATCAAATGGTTCATATGAGTCCATAATGTTGATATGGGTCAAACTTTATGAGGTTTGACTGTAAATTGGCCACAATTGACTTTTTCCTCAATACAGCTGATTTCTAGGTCAACTGTCCAATTGACTGAGCAAAAATTTGATTCAAAGCTTGAAACTTGGTAGAGACAATCTTGTGAGTCCAACATGAAGTATGAAAGTCACTTTGAGTGTTGAAAGTCCAAAAATCTATGTGCAAATTCAAACCCTAATTTAGGTCAAGAGTGCAAGGAGATGTCTTGAGCAGAGCAAACCCTAGCTTGATCTTGAGTTCAAAGAACCTTGTGATGAGAAATGTTGCTAAAATGAGAGGGCAAATTTTGGGGTACAACAGTTGCCCCTTTTCAATCTTCTTGAACCTGAAGAGTTAGATTGGCGAATCTGCCTTTCGTGACTCGAAGGTAAAAGAGGATTGGACACTAAAGTGCCTGTAAATTTGCACTCGTCAAAATGTAGCTGAGGGAATGGGCTTAAAGATGCCATTTTGAGATGGTAGAATCTTGTTGGAGATGGGCTTAAAGATGCCATCCAAAACTTTTTTGTCGAGAATTAGGAGAATGAATGTCAGAATGGTATCCGTGTCTGGAACGTATCTAAGTTGTATCTGGAGATTTGATTTGTATGAGCAAAGGAATGGCGTACGTGTCTGGAGTGTATCTGAGCTGTAAACGTATTTGATTCTTGAATGAATATCAGAATGACTGCCGTGTCTAGAGTGTATCTGTATTGTATCCGAAATCTGAAATTTGAATAAGCGACAGAAAGACATCCGTGTCTGGAGTATCTATGGGTTGGGGAATAGGTTTGAATGAGTGACAGAATGGCAACCGTGTCTGGAGCGTATCTGGATTGTATCTGAAGTTGAGATCTGTATGAGTAGCAGAATGACCTCTGTGTCTGGAATGTATCCGTACTGTAACTGGAATCTGGGCAAGTGACAGAATGACTTTTGTGTCTGGAGTGTATCTGAACTTAGAATTGAATCTGAATGAGAAATAGAATAGCTTCCGTGTTTGGAGCGTATCTAGTTTGTATCTGATTGCTAAAGTCTGAATGAGTAGCAGAATGACCGCCGCGTCTGGGGTGTATCTGTATTGTATCTGAAATCTTTGAACATTTGTTAAAGGTAGCTTTTAATCTTATCCTGAAAAAGGGTAAAATGTTAGCTAAAACACAAAGTTATGTTGCATGACATGTATGATGCAATAAAATGTGTTATGTCCATGTTTATGATATATGAATGTAATGGATGCACATGTAAGCTGAGTAGCCATCTTGCTGAGGAAAATAAATCCTTGATAGCCGGAGATAATGAAATCTTTAACTGCTGTTGGGGGAAATAAACCCTTGACGGCTGCTGGAGATTCAAATCCTTTGATTTGTTGAGACTGAGAACATCCTTTGGTCTACTGCCGAGGATTGAAAATCCTTGGTGGCTTGTGGGGATTAATAAAAGCTTTGACAACTTCTGTGGGGAATTGAGAATCCTTCATGACTTTTCTAGGGAATAAGGAAAACTCTGAAGACCTCTACTGGGGAATCAAAACCTGGGAGGCTTCAACTGGAGAAATGAGAACAAGAATCCTTGTCCTGCTGGGAAATAACTCTGTGGGGAGAATGCTTATCCTGTTGGAGAGTTTTCAAAAGCTTGGGTTGTATGCCAATCTATTGAGGAAGCAAGAATGAGAATCTTAATTCAGGCGTTTGGGTCAGGAGGTTGGGTGTATGCCAATCTTCTGGAGTTTTAAGAATGAGAATCTTCATTCTGTTAAGAGTATCAGGAGGTTGGGAGTATGCCAATCTTCTGAGGTTTTAAGAATGAGAATCTTTAGTCTATTAAGGGTATCAGGAGGTTGGGAGTATGCCAATCTTCTGAGGTTTTAAGAATGAGAATCTTCAGTCTGTTAAGGGTATCACGAGGTTGGGAGTATGCCAATCTTCTGAGGTTTTATCCTTAGTTGGGGATAGAACAAAAGTTAACTGTTATCTGGTGGATTTCCAAGTTTTAAGATAACTTGCTGGAGGATTTGGAGAAACCGGATGATCTCCACTATGGTTTAGAGGTTGAAGTTTTGGACTCCGTTGGGGAAGAAAGTTTCATCTTCACTGGGGGTTTGTAGTTCAAAGTCTTCTGGCTCCACTGGGGATATGTACTTCAAGATTTTAGCTCTGTTGAAGATCTGAATGACATATTGCAGGAGATTTCTTCTGGAATAGCCTAAAGACATTTTCCTATACTTTCAACCTATCAGTAATTATCCTTTCTTATTTCATTTTATTTGTAGGCAATGATTATATTCAAATGCATATGCTCATTTAATAAATCATTGGACGTTTTCAAATAAAACACAAGTGTAAAAATAAAGAAAAGGCAAACAAATTTCTGCACTTTGAAGTATCTTTGTATTAACTTTGTGTAAGTATTTTGTACAAAGGAGACAGACATCCTAGTAAGAGAATGTTGTCATAAAAATGAGAAAAATTTATACAAAGAAAGATGGCTATGTGTAACAATTACATGGGGTTCCCATTCTGTTATAGCCTTCGTAACTCTGAGTATCTTGTCCATTCGTTGCTTCGTTCGCAGATGATTGGATTGATCAGAAGCTTGGAGCTTGTCCGTGAAGAGATTTTCCTTAAAGTGATTCGACGAGACATAGTCATACGCTTTAATTCCCTAAATTTTGCCTGGACCGCCCTTTCGGGTTTTCAATCCACCGGGAAACCCTTTTTTGCCCAAGTCGCCCTTTCGGGTTTTCAACTTGCCGGGTGTACAGATTTTTTTTATTTATCCCTAATTTTTGCCTGAACCGCCCTTTCAGGTTTTCGATTCACCGGGATGCCCTTTTTCACCCAAGTCGCCTTTTCAGGTTTTCGACTTGTCGGGTCGTTTATGCGTAGTATCTTTTGACTATGTCTGCATTCGCAGGGTGCGGCAGGTCGTCGCCGTCCATGGTGGTTAGAATCATAGCCCCACCAGAAAAGATGTTTTTGATCATAAATGGTCCTTCGTAAGTAGGAGTCCACTTTCCCCTGGGATCACTTTGCGGCAAGATGATCCGCTTGATTACAAGATCTCTGACTTGATATACCTGACGTCTGACTTTCTTGTTGAAAGCCTTGATCATCCGTTTTTGATACGTCTGACCATGACAAATAGCAGTAAGTCACTTCTCGTCGATCAAATTAAGTTGATCAAGCCGAGTCTGAATCCAATCGTCTTCACTTAAACCAACATCCTTCATAATCCTCAAGGAAGGGATCTGAACTTCCATAGGTAAAACAACTTCCATGCCATATACCAAATAAAAGGGGGTTGCCCCGGTTGAAGTACGCGTCGTGGTACGATATTCGTGTAGAGAAAACGGTAACATCTCATGCCAGTCCTTGTAGGTGACTGTCATCTTTTGAATGATCTTCTTGATATTTTTGTTTGCAGCTTCAACGGCACCGTTCATCTTTGGCCGATAGGGAGATGAATTATGATGTTAAATCGTGAACTGCTCGCACAGAGCGGTGATCACAATGTTATTCAGGTTTGTACCATTGTCTGTAATGATCCTGTCGGGGATACCGTACCGACAAATGAGGTTCTGTTTGATGAAGCGGGCAACCACATTCTTTGTAACGGAGGCGAAGGAAGCTGCTTCGACCCATTTGGTAAAGTAATCAATAGCCACCAGGATGAAGCAATGTCTATTGGATGTCGTAGGCTTGATCTTTCCAATCATGTTGATTCCCCACATTGTGAATGGCCAAGGAGCTGTTAGGACATTGAGAGGAACTAGAGGAATATGTACCTTGTCAGCATAGACTTGGCATTTGTGACAAGTACGAGTGTATTGGTGACAGTCAGCTTCCATGGTAGACTAGTAGTAGCCTGCCCTTAGAATCTTCTTAGCCATCGTATGTCCGCTCAAGTGGGTACCAAATATGCCACTATGCAGTTCAGTCATGATCTGCTCAGCTTCAACCTTGTGCACACAACGAAGCAGAACACAATCATGGTTGCGCTTATATAGGATACCATTGCTCAGGAAGAACTTGGTAGCAAATCTCCTTAAGAACTTTTTGTCGTTGACTGAAGCTTCGTCAGGGTATTCTCGAGTCTTGAGATACCTTTTGATTTCATGAAACCAGGGTTGTTCCACTATTTCTTCGGTATTAATCTCATGACAGTGTGCAAGTTCATCCATTCGCTCAACGGTGATTTGGGGAGCCTCATTATACCAGTTGAGTTTAAACATGGAAGACATTGTAGCTAGAGCATCCGCTAGCTGATTTTCTTCTCGCGGGAAGTGCTCGAAGGTAATCTGCTCGAAATGAGGTGACAATGTCAGGACATGTTCTTTGTATGGGATAAGATTAGGATGTTTAGTGTCCCACTCTCCTTTGATTTGACTGATAACCAAAGCTGAGTCCCCAAATACAACCAAAGATTTGATTCCTAGGTCAATAGCAGCCTTGAGACCAAAGGTACAAGCTTTATACTCTGCCATGTTGTTGGTGCAGCTGAAGCAGAGTCTAGCAGTGAAAGGTGTATGGTAACCTTCTGGAGAAATAAGTACTGCACCGATACCGTTGCCAAGTGCATTTGAAGCACCATCAAAGTACAGGGTCCATCGGGATCCTTGTTTAGGTCCATCATATGGTCCATCACCTTCAATGTTGTCCAATGTCATAATGTCTTCGTCGGGGAAGTCGAACTTCATGGATTGGTAATCTTCGACAGCTTGATGAGCTAGATGGTCAGCTAGTACACTCCCCCTTTATAGCTTTTTGGGTTGTATACTGGATGTCGTACTCAGTCAGGATCATTTGCCATCTAGCGATTCTTCCGGATAAAGCAGGCTTCTCGAAGATGTACTTGATCGGATCCATCTTGGAAATCAACAAAGTGGTATGTGTCAACATATACTGCCTTAGCCGGCGAGCAGCCCATACCAAAGCGCAGCAAGTTTTCTCGAGCAGTGAGTAGCGAGTCTCACAGTCGGTAAACTTTTTGCTAAGGTAATAAATGGCATGCTCTTTTCAACCAGACTCGTCATGTTGGCCCAGTACGCACCCCATTGAGTTATCCAAAACAGTCAGATACATGATTAACGGCCTTCCTTCGATGGTGGAATCAAGATAGGAGGTTCTATCAAATACTCCTTGATTTTATTGAAAGCAACTTGACAATCGTCATTCCATTCAACCACCTGATCTTTCTTCAACAGCTTGAAGATTGGTTCACAGGTAGATGTTAGGTGAGAAATGAATCTTGCAATGTAGTTTAGGCGTCCCAAGAAACCTCTGACCTCCTTTTCAGTGCGGGGGGCGGGCATTTCTTGTATAGCTTTGACTTTGGCAGGACCAACCTCGATGCCTTTGTTGCTGACGCTGAATCCCAAGAGTTTACCAGACCTGACTCCGAAAGTGCACTTGCTAGGGTTCAGTCTGAGCTTGTATTCTTTCAATCTGACAAACAGCTTTTGCAGATGGTCGAGGTGTTCTTCTTCTGTTTATGAACGGGCTATCATGTCGTCTACGTAGACTTCAATCTCATGATGTATCATATCATGAAACAAAGCTACCATGGCTCGCTGATAGGTTGCCCCGGCATTCTTCAGTCCGAATGGCATCACTTTATAGTAGAAGGTACCCCACTGTGTAACAAAAGTAGTCTTCTCCATGTCTTCAGGGGCCATTTTGATCTGGTTGTATCCCGAGAATCCGTCCATGAAAGAGAATACTTTGTGTTGAGCTGTGTTGTCAACCAATATGTCAATGTGTGGTAGCGGAAAGTCATCTTTAGGTCTAGCCCTGTTTAAATCTCTGTAGTCCACACGCATTCTGACTTTGCCGTCCTTCTTAGGCACGGGTACAATGTTAGCAACCCATTGTGGATAGGAAGTAACAACAAGAAACCCGACATTGAACTGCTTCATCACTTCGGCTTTGATCTTTTTAGACATATCAGGCCTCATCCGGCGGACTTTCTGTTTGATTGGTGGACAGTCTTCTCTTGTAGGGAGACGGTGAACCACAATATCTGTATCCAGTCCCGACATATCTTCATAGGACCAGGCGAAGATCTCAACAAACTCATTCAACAACTGAACTAAGCGCTCTTTGACACTTGGCTCCAGGTTGGCACCCACTTTAACCTCTTTTCTGTCCTCGGCAGTGCCCAAATTAATAGTCTCTAACAACTCTTCATGGGGCAGAATAGCCCTTTCTTCTTGTTGCAAAAGTCTAGCCAACTCTCTAGGCACTTCACAGTCTTCATCACCTTCGTACTCGGCATGATTGACCAGATCTTCAGAGTTGCTGAAGGTCACAGCAGAATTGTTACCCATGGAATCCGGAGTGGATGGGTACCTGCATTTTGTGAGTGTGGGTGTGTGTAAGGGATAGCCATCCTTAAACAAAATAAAATGTAAAAGGAAAGAAAATGAACACAAAAGTTTATAGATGAAAACGTCCATAATTCATTAAAAATGGTATATGAAAATGAAGAATCAAAACGCTTACAAATGGACCTATGTGCCCCAGGAGAGGCACAGGGCAAAAGAGTGTACGAATTGTTTAAAAGTTATTACAGACCAACATAAATGTTCAAAAGATAAATTACTGATTGATGAAAGTAATGGGAACGAAGTCTTTCGCCTCCCAGTTGTTCAGTCCCCCTTCAATGGTTGGAAAGATCCAGTCTTCAAAATTGCTTTCTTTATCATTATCTTCTAAAGCATGAACTCCATGATGAGTGATCTTTAAGGGTGGTCCTCCAGCCCGAGAGTGACGCACAGCTTTCTGGCTAGCAGCAGTGAAACTCAATCCGAACTTATCTGTCTTGTAAGGAAAATCTGGTAGTTGACCCCACACTGTACTTCCTCCTTCCTTGATTACAGCCTCCGCATCTTTAAGGGATGACATCCGGGACACAGGCTTGGCAATGATGGGCATATCAGTCATTGTCTTGGCTACCGCAACTTCAGGAGAAACCTCTTCAAAGTGTTGGAAAGGTGTTTCTATGAATTCACCATCTAACTCCATGTAGCGGAAAGAGTTAAGGTGGCTTATCATATACTCCTCCTCACCATGAACTGTTATGATTTTACCCTGGATTGGGTATTTGAGCATCTGGTGTAGAGAAGAAGTGACTGCCCCAGCATTGTGGATCCATGGCCTTCCCAACAAGCATGAATATGAACGACGGATGTCCATCACATAAAATATAGAGTTGAAAATTTTCGTGCCCACTTTGATTGGTATGTCCACTTCTCTGTGAACCATCCTCTTAGAACCGTCGAAGGCTCTAACAATGATATTACTGGGCTTTAGGGTCAAACCTTCACAGTCCAATTTGTCCAATGCTTTCTTTGGTAGAACATTTAAAGATGAACCGGTATCAACCAGAACATGAGCAAGTGTAGTTCCTCTGCACTCTACCGAGACATGAAGCGCATCATTATGCTTTCTTCCCTTGGACGTTAGATCGGCATCAGAAAAGCCCAGACCATTTTCGGCTGTAAGGCTGGCTACACACTCTTGAAACTGATCTGCAGAAGTTTCTTGAGGAACGTGCGCCGTCTTCAGGAATTTGATCAAGGCTTTGGCATGAGCCTCGGAGCAGAGTAATATAGCCAGCATAGAGATTTTTGAAGGGGTTTGCCCCAGCTGCTCTACGACATCATAGTCGCTCTTCTTAATTATCTTTAAAATCTCCTTCATCTCCTTTTGGGTGGTCTCGAGGATAACCAAAGTCTAAGCCCTCGTCCTGACGGGCACTTCTTGGATCCTCTTACCTTTATCAGCAGTAATAGTAGAGGGTACAACTTCGGGAGTAACAATTTCTTCGATCACTGGGCTTCGCACAGATATCTTGACCGGCACAGGAGCACTTGAGAGTCTGAACACTGCTCATAGAGGAGCAATCTCCAGAGAGAAGATTCTTCCGCTACAAGTAATCTTACTCGTCCCCGCAATATTTCCTACATCAGGAGTTTCTTCATCGAAATTCTCTTCGGCTGATTCGATCTACTTGACACCATGGTAGAAGATCTCTCCTCTATAATTCCACGGTATCGTCTTGTTGGACTTATATGGGATAGGCCCCGGCATGGTAATCTTCAGCGGTACAAACTTTGGATCAGGCGTAATCTTAACAGGCCTTTTGCAGGTCTTGGAAAGATTGTCAGAAATGGTGATTATAGCAATATCATTTATTGGAGTAACAGGAGTAACAGGAGTAACATGAGTAATAGCATCAACAGGAGTTTTCTGAAAGAGGATCTCTTGAGTATCCATCAGGCGTTGGATGCCTGATTTCAACAGCGGACAGTCGGATTGCAAGGTTGAACAAAAGTAACAATCTTTTTCACAGCCCGGGAAAATCCCGGCTTTCAACAGATTCATCTTGATCATTGGCAATAGAGTCATTAAGTCATCAACAATGGTAACATGAAGATCTTCTACAATATCATGGACATTATGACCATGTTTTGGCATAGGAGCGGATATCACATTAGGTTTTTCGGGAGCACCAAACTCTACCTCCTTGGCATCTATCAAATCTTGGATCTTGTTTTTAAGGGGCCAACAGTTGTTGGTGTCGTGCCCCACACTGTCCGAATGATATGCACATTTTGCATTTGAATGATAATAGGGAGAAGAGGTATTTGGGTTTTTTGGCGCTTCTTTAAAGTTGGTAAGGTTTAACTTTAACAGATAAGGGAGGACCTGAGTCGGTGTCATATTGATCCGGGTAAATTTCCGTTGTGGCCTTTCTACCCTTTGCTGGTTAGCTCTAGGTTGACTGCTTCGAGGTTGATCGACTGAGGAGTTCTGGATCATCACAGCCCCCACCGCTGGTCGGCGCTCCATTCTTCCTTGATTTCTTTGGGTGTGAACAGCAGAAACTTCCTTCTTAGTTGGGAAGGTCTTCTTGATAGTAGTGGAAGCGGATGCATCCTTCGGAATTTTACCACTCTTAATTCCAGCTTTGACCCTTTCACCTGTTAGAATTAATTCGGTGAACCCTGCAGATGAGCTCCCGATCAAGTGATTGAAGAATGGACCAGACAGGGTCCCCAAAAACATGTCAACCAGCTCTCTATCCGACAATGGTGGCTGCACCCTTCCAGCCAAATCCCGCCACTTCTGGGCATACTCCTTAAATCCATCATTAGAGGCCATACCCATACTCTGTAGTTGAGTACGAGTAGGCGCTAAATCTGCGTTATATTGGTATTGTCGATAGAAAGCAGCAGCTAAATCTTCCCAATTATGAACATCAGATCTCTCAAGTTGATAGAACCAGTCCAATTGCGTACCCGACACCCTATCTTGAAAGAAGTGGACCCACGGATCCTTATCAGAAGATTGAGGTTGGATCTTTCTGACGTAGGACCGCAGATGCATCTTCGGACAGGACAAATCGTCATATTTAGCAAATGTAGGCACTTTGAACTTGGGAGGAATGACGATCCCAACAACCAACCCTAGTTCTTCGAAATTCAGCCCTGGTATCCTTTGTACCTCCATGGCTGCCAACCGATCTTCAAGATTCTTATACTTATCGTCTGTCGGAGGATACTGCTGTTCGGAGTAATCTTCCTCCTCTTCTTCTTCTTCCTCTTCAGCTTCAGACTCGGAGGGCATTGCAACTCTTTTACCTTTACCAACCCCTTCGTCAGACGTCGAGGGGAACTCGAGGACCCTTCTAGCCTGGTTCTCAAACCTTCTTCCCATAGTGGCCACACCAATTCTTTTCTTTTTTTTCTCTTTGTCTTTTTCCTTCTCTTTCTCTAACAGTGCTTTAAGATCCTCTTGACCCTTTGCCAAGGTTATGAGGAGTTGTTGGAATTGCAAATTTTGTGCTTGCAGATCTTTAACCGTCTTCTCTATATCCATCTTGCTGAAATAAACAGCAGAAAGATAAGGAAACCTGGTATGAAGACCTGTTTATGCATATAATGAATGATATGTTATTCATGTAATGAATTCAAGGATTCAGAAATTCAAATTTGTTACAAACAAAAAGAATACACGTCATATTAATAAGAAGAAATTTGTTAGTACATAAATGCCCCATGGGCAAAATATTACAAAAATTCTTAATGTAAAAAGACGTTGCGCATCCTCTTTGGCGTGATGTAGGTGTTAAGAGTCTCCTCTTCATGAAGTCGACGGGTAAGTTCCAAAACCTTCTTCTCACTGGCATAGAAGCTGGCTTCAAAAGTGTTTCGCTCTTCCTTGAGCTGTATCCAACTCTTTTGCAATTCTTCCAATGATGTTGGCATGTCTGGATGTAGGAGGGTGTATGGAACCTCTCCTTCCGTAACAGGCTCTTTGCTCACGGGAAGAATGTGGGGGTAAGGCATCATAAGACTCTGGGCGCGGGTTCGTACCCACTTGAGATAAGGCTCAAGGGGGATGGAATTCTTGTGTCCCAATGTCTTACTATCCGCTTTGTTGGGCATCCTCCAAGCTCGGATAAACCTTTGTCGAAGTCCTTGAGTGTCATTGTCGAAGTCAAAAACTAAGTCAGGAATCAGCATATCATAAGGGCCATCCCTTCAGGCATACCCAAATTGCCTCAAAGCTAAACAGGGGTTGTAGGTAATGCCTCCCTTAATGCTAAGTAGTGGGACATTAGGGAATTCTCCACAACGATCAATGATGATGACATTTTCTCTGGACCGAGAACACCAATGAACATCAGAATATGTGAGGGTCATCAACCGTTGTGACCACCTTAAACCATGCTCATTCTTCAAAACTGATTAGGGAAGGTGAGAAATAAACCACCTTGCTAGAAGAGGAGTACAGCACATGAGAACACCTCTTTTCCTCATTGTTCGTGTGTGAAATGAGTGTAGGATGTCCCCAAGCAATGTAGGCACAGGATTCCGAGATATGAAAATCTTGACAACATTCACATCTATAAGCTGATCAGGGTTTGGGAACAAGACCAACCCATAGAAGAGAAGTTCTACAATCTCTTCAAAATCTTGCAGATCTAGAGAATTCCAGCAGTCTTGTGCCTTCTCAAACAGAAACTTTGCCAAGAAACCCTTGACACCAATTCTAGTTTCCCAATAAACTTTGATATCAGATGGTTGCAAGTGTAATGCTTGAGCAATATCTTCAGGCTTTGGTTCTCTTTCCGTATCGTTGTAGGGTAGTTGATGGAGAATAGGAATCCTCAGGAGTTGAGAAAATTCCTCCAAAGTAGGTATTAGTTGGTAATCATGAAATGTAAAGCAATGGTGTAGGGGGTCAAAGAACTGGAAGAGAACTTTCACCATGTCTTCTTCAATGTTGGAGTTGACCAAGTTGAGAAGTCTACCATGTCTTTCACTGAAGGGAGAATTCTCTGGAATCTTGGAAGTAAGCTCCTTGAGTTGAGGAGGGATTCTCACAAGGTTGACTTGAATTATTTTCCTGCGAAGAGATTCCATGACCTACAAAACAAGAACAAAGATGAAGATCCAAACCCTTGAAATGGTTAGTGGATGCATATGATGCTTTATGATGTTCATGATGTATGCACAAGTATATGTACAAGAAAATCACACAAGATCCTAGTTTCAGGCTTGCATGAGGTTTCATAGGTAAGTACCCTCTTGAAGTTAGTTGGCTCAACCTGTCCTATAAATAGTAACCGGGTTCTAAGGAGCTCAATATCACTGGATTATTTTCTGTGTTCATTGTTTCAGTTTAGCCACTTAACTGGCGACCGAAATATTCCAAGAAAACAACCCTCAATGAGTGTAGTATCGAGTATCTACCAACTTCGAACTGCACCAAAGTCGGTCATCTCACTACCCCTAATAAGGCCAAGATGGTCAAGTAAGGTTCTAATAGTTCATTAGTGTTTCATGACATCACTCAGCGGCCCCGTATTCTCTTTGATTGACTCAAAGGCTACCGGTACCCACAAAAATGTCACACTAATATAGCTATTGCTTCAACCATGTCGGTAAACCCTGCACAGTTTCCACAACGTATTGCTATTTACCTATGAATGTTTCCCAAATTCGGGTAAAGGATTTCAAACCCAAACAATAGAACCAAGTGTAAAGCAATCAAAGCAAACAAGGTAAGCATGCAAAGGTGATCTAAACCCTAAGGTTACTCCACTTTTAGAGATCGTCCCCAGCAGAGTCGCCAGTTCTGTGATACAGTGGGAGAACTGACTTGAGGTTTTGCGTTTGTGTTCACAAATGTTTCGGTTTAGCAAGAGTCGCCACCGACTTTTTATTTTATCCTAAGGAAAGGTCAAAAAGCACAGGAAAGACCTTTGAGATATTTTCTTGGGTTCGGGGAGTAGATTATGAAAAGGGAAGGTGCAAGCACCCTTTTCATCCATGGTTATCCATGGGCTCTTAGTTACTTTCTTTTGCTTTTCAATTGTTTGAAATGGTGCTTTGTGTGTGGTTTTGAAAATGTTTTGAAAAGAGGCCATCGTTGTGGCAATCTTTGTAATGATTCTTGTTTGAATGTATACAAAGATTGTATGTCTTTTAAAAGTTTGATTTGGGAAATGTTTTGAAATTGTGTTGTGAAGTGTGTTTGAAAATAGCAAGGATGTTTTTCAAGTTTTGATCAAGTAACTAAGAGTTATCTACCCTATTTTTACTCAAAGATCTTTCCTATATGTTTTTTAACCCTTTTGACAGTGTTGTTTTACCATTGCATTTGGTAAATAACCTTGTATTAGGATGTTAAACGGGACAGGCGCGGGTCATCGTATAGACCATGATAGCAATTGTGTTAAGTATTTTTAGTAAATTTTCCGAGGGACTAGATCATTTTGTTTAGGCAACCAAGATAGCGTCATCGAGGGACTATGATCTTTTGTTTTGTTTTTGTTTTTCCAAAGTACCCAACATGCATAACATGGCCCATTTTTAAGGCAACAAGTGGATGTAACCCTAGGGGTGCAAATATGCACTGTGTATTGATTTTCATGCATTTAGGTCTTGCATTAGGTCAAGCTACTTGTTGATTTTGGATTTTGCATACAAACCCTAATCTCTAATCATGGCATAATTGAAAGCGTAAATGCGTAAAATAAATCTACCACTATTACAACATGATTATGGGGAGGGGGATACAATTTTGAATGGGGATTATTTTACAAGAAATTAAAATCCTAGTTTTACTATTACACCCAAATTGAATCAAATGGTACAAAGTAAATAAATGAACAATACTTAAATAAATAAATTAAATGAGCATACAAAATATTATGAATATGCAAAAAAAAAGGTTTTGTTTATTTTTATGTATGCAAAAATATTTAATATAAAAAGAAAGGAATAATAAAAAGATTATTATTTTTGGTTAAGGGTAAAACCCTAATTTTCTTTAAGAAAATAAATATATTAATTATATTATTTATATACAATAAAATAAAATAGTGTATATACAAAATAAATAAAATATATTTAGAAAAATTATTATTTAAGTATAAATAATAATAAAAATAAGAGTATAGTATTTTTATGTTTTTATTCTAAAGTATCTATTAAACAAAAGTATGTATATATATTAATTATATTAATCATGTACAAAAAATAAAATAAAATATATACAAAAAACATATTTAGAATAATATTTTTGAGTGTAAATAAAAGAATAAAAATAAAAGGTATAATTATATTATTTTCAAGTTTTCAATAAATAGAAATATATACTAATTAAATTGTTTTTTATGTTAGAAAAAATAGAAATAAAATGCAAAATAAATGTAAAAAATTATAAAATATTTTTTTGGGTATTTTTTATGTTTGGAAATAATAAAATAAAATCAGAAATGAAAATAAAATAACAAAACATAAAAATATGAAGAAATGGGCCAGGGGGTGTATTCAGCAAAAAGAGGGGTGTTAAAAACAAAAGAAGCAAAGCCCAGCCCAAGCCAGACTTCATCTTCAACCTCTGGCTTCAAATTTCGCGCGCGCCCTATACAAATGCTAGATCCTGCATACGTGCTCTATTGCAAAAACACATAACATCAAAGTTGTAGAGTTTTCCAAGACGAATTCAACCATATAAAAAACTTGTCCTAACTCTCAAAGACCAGAGAGAATTTCTCTGGCCCTAAATCTTAACCTATTTTTTTCAGGATGTTCATGGACCAAATTCTCTTAGCATGCTTAATTAAAATGAAAACTGAGCATATGTACAACTTCATGGCTATGAATACTACATTTCTTATTCACAAACCTAAGTCTAAATGCTCCTAAATAGAGAGATAGGAAGTTGATAAAAACCTGTTTCAGCTGACTTCGTGTATGGCAATACGGTGGTTTTCAACAAGGCTTGATATGTTTGGGAGCTTGCCTGAACTTCCCCTGACCTTCTCCAATGCCTAGCTTGCCTTGAAGGTGCTTGAACAAGCCTACAGAACTCAACCTGCACAAGCTGAAATTGAAAATGGAAAACCCTGTAAATGGAGTTACAGTTAGTGTTTAACGGTTGGGATAGTTTAGATGGGTTATGTGGAAGATGTTTGAACCAATTTGGGACAAAACGCACAAGCAATTTGTGTTGTGGAACTCAAACTGCAGGGAGTGCCCTGTTTTGCCAAGTGAATATGATTTTTTGCTATGGGAGGTTTGAAGGCTCAAAGGGTCGTGTTTCTGGCTCAAAGGGATGTGAGAAAAGTGTTTCAAAAGCTTTCACAAGTTGGTTTTTGCTGAGGTTCAAGTTCTAGTGTTTTGGACAAATTTCTTGGTTATGAAGCAAAGTATGAGAAGTGATGTGAAGCAGGCATGTACAGTCTATCTATCAGCTTGCACACTTTTCCCTTGGCCCCTCAAGTTTGTGGATCTGATTTGCTGCATAAGATATGGCTCAATGCTCAAGAAATCAGTTTGGACATAAAGCAAGATTTGGCAAAAATGGAAATATTGCTTTTTCTACTTAGGGATTAATTTTGTGTGCAATGTTCTAATGACCAAAACAATGCCTTAGACCAATGGGTTTGCATTTAATTATTGAGTGTGGAATGGTTTTGAGGCCTGTAATCTAGTGCAAAGCAAGCTGATTTAAATTTGCAACTTGTATCAATATGAACATGCCATGGATGAAAAGTGAGTTTTTGCCAACTTCAAGCCTTCGATTCTCCCTAACCGCAAATGAGTTTGGAGAGTTCTTGGACATTTTGGAAAGCTTGCAAAATTCTCTACAATCCATCTTTAAAATGCAATTTGATATTCCAAGTGGAACTATGTGAGAAATGGCCATGAAGATAGGTCAAAATCCTGCCTAAATTAGGGCAAAATTTAACTAAGTTAAAAGTTTTAGGGACCCTTGTTCCAAAAATCATAACTTGAGATCCAAGCTTCTTTTGGGAAAACTTTGTGAATAAAAGCTGTAGACTTTGTGGAGTACTACAACTTTCTTGTTGGAAGTTTTGTTTGAATCCAATTGCATCATGGTGAAAATGTTGGGCAAAGTTAGGGAAAATTAAGAAAATTTCATAACTTAGAAAAATTCTAAGTTATGAAAATTTTCAACTTTAAGCCCTAATTTGCAAAAATGGGTTTCTTTATGAACAAGTTTCATATTTTGACACATCTTGATAAAAAATGACCCTTGGCACTTTACTTTGACCAAAAAGTCAAAGTTTGACTTTTCAGTATACAGTCAAAATTTGATCAGTTGACTGAAAAATTCATTTGTCAATCCAATGCAATTGAGATCTTTTGAACCTTGTGAATAGGTAAAGATGATGCCATTGAGTCCTTGAATCCATGCTTGAACTCAATTTGCCATTGGCTAGGTCAAAAAGTCAGAAATTTCCCTTGTACAGTCAAAACCCTAAAAATGACCATTTTGCCCTTTTGATGATCTGATCAAATTTCTTGAGGAGTTGTGGTCCAAACATGATCAAATGGTTCATATGATTCCATAATGTTGATATGGGTCAAAATTTATGAGGTTTGACTATAAATTGGCCACATTTGACTTTTTCCTCAATACATCTGATTTCTAGGTCAAATGTCCAATTGACTGAGCAAAAATTTGATTCAAAGCTTGAAACTTGGTAGAGACAATCTTGTGAGTCCAACATGGAGTATGAAAGTCACTTTGAGTGTTGAAAGTCCAAAAATCTCCGTGCAAATTCAAACCCTAATTTAGGTCAACAATGCAAGGAGATGTCTTGAGCAGAGCAAACCCTAGCTTGATCTTGAGTTCAAAGAGCCTTGTGATGAGAAATGTTGCTAAAATGAGAGGGAAAATTTTGGGGTACAACACCGAGAACAGACCGGCTTGCAGTAGATTCTGTTTAATGGTCAACCGAGGAGTAATTAAGTCTTTGACGGAGGAGACAAAACGATTATCATTAATGGTGTTGATACCGTGGCCATGTGTGGGCATTGGTGCCGTTATTACATTAGGTGTTTCTGGGGGATCAAAATCAATCTCCTTCGCTTCGATAAGGTCTTGCACCTTATTCTTTAAGGCCTAACAGTCGTTTGTATCGTGCCCCGGGATTTCAGAATGATAGGCACATCGAGCGTTTGGGTTGTAGCGAGGAGAAGCAGTATTGGGGTTCTTGGGAGCTTCCTTTAAAGTTGCCAGATTGGTCTTCAGAAGGTGTGGCAAAACTTGAGACATGGTCATGTTAATCTGGGTAAATCATCTCATGGGTGCTTCTGGCTTGCGCTGATAATTTCACTGTTGATTTGGCACAGGATTAGAAATCATAACAGCCCCTACCGTCGGGTAATGGTCAGCTTTATTTTGATTCCTATACTCATATGCAGAACTGACCTCCTTCTTTCCAACAAAGGGTTCCTTCATCATGCTTGAGGATGCATTTATTTGAATTTTTCCGCTTTTTATACCGGCTTCGACCCGCTCACCAGTCATAATTAATTCAATAAATCTAGTTGAGGAACTCCCAATCAGGTGGTTGAAGAATGGTCCCGACAAGGTGCCTAGGAACATATCCACTAATTCTCTGTCGGATAGAGGGGGCTGGACCCTGCCTGCGAGATCCCTCCATTTTTGAGCATAGGTTTTGAAACCTTCACATGTTCCCATAGACATGCTTTGCAAATGCTTCCTAGTCGGAGCTAAATCAGCATTGTACTTATATTGTTTGTAGAAAGCGGAGGCCAACTCTTCCCAATTATAAACATTGGTCCCTTCCAATTGATAGAACCAATCCAACTGCGTCCCAGATAAGCTCTCTTGGAAGAAATGCACCCACAGATTCTTGTCAGTCGTATGGGGTTGAATCTTTCTGACGTATGACCTTAGATGTAGCTTCGGGCAAGAGACACCGTCGTATTTGGCGAAAGTGGGGACCTTGAATTTTTGTGAGATGACAACCCCTGAAATGAGTCCTAATTTTTCAAAATCCAAACCAGGTACCCTCTGAATCTCCATAGCATTCAAACGATCCTCTAGCTATTTGTATTTATTATCAGCAGGAGGATATTGTTTCTTAGAGTAATCAGGCTCTTCCTCTTCCACAGATGTTGGGTCGTTATTCACTTCCTGGGTCCCGTCTCCTTGATTATCTCCTTCACCTGGTGATGTTGCAAAGTCCAAAGTTCATCTGGCTTGTCCTTTAAACCTTCTTCCCATGATCACAACACCGATTGATTTCTCCGCTTTCTTCTTCTTCTCTTTGGCCAGCAGAGTCTTCAACTCCTCTTGTCCTTTTGTCAGAGCCAAGAGCATTTGTTGAAACTGGCCGTTCTGCGCCTGAAGATCTTTCACAGTTTGTTCAACATCCATCTCATTGAAATAAACAGTAGAAGGATAAGGTGACATGTTATGAGAACCTGTATGATGTTATGATGAATGAAGATGCAATATGCAAATGATTTCAAGGAAATTTATGGATTTAAATTTGTTCAAACCAAAAAGGAACACATGTTATATTAATAAAACCAAGTTTGAATACATCATGTCTCCTTGGGCTTACAATGAAAGAAACAAAATACAATAAAACTCCTAAGACAAAAAGATTGAACGCATCCTCTTTGGAGCGATGTAGTCATTCAGGTTTTTCTCTTCATGAAGCAGCTTGGTGAGCTCCAGAACCTTCTTCTCACTGGCGTAAAACTGGGCTTCAAAGGTGTCTCGCTCTTCTTTCAACTGGACCCAAGCTTTCTGCAAGTCTTCGAGAGAGGTAGGCATGTCAGGATGAAGAACGGTGTATGGGACATCTCCTTCAACAATAGGCTCCTTGATGACAGGAAGGATGGAAGGGTAAGGCATCAAGAGACTCTGAGCATGAGCCCGTACTCACCTAAGGTAAGGCTCGAGAGGGATGGAGTTTTTGTGTCCCAAAGTCCTACTGTCCACCTTGTTCACCATTCCCCAAGCACGTGTAAACCTCTGGCAGTAACCTTGGTCTTCTTTATCGTAGTCGAACACCAGACCTTGGATGAGCATCTCGTGAGGACCGTCTCTTCGGGCATACCCAAACTGTCGAAGAGCTAAGCAAGGGTTGTAGGTGATACCCCCCCCCCCCCCCCCCTAATACCAAGCAGATGTATGTTAGGGAACTCCCCACAGAGGTCAATGATAGAGACATCTTCCAAGGACCTCGAACACCAACGGATATCAGAGTGGGCGAGAGACATCATCCGATGAGAGCAAGTCAGTCTTTGCTCGTTCTTCAATGCTGACTGAGGCAGGTGCAAAGTGAACCACTTAGCGAGTTGGGGGATGCAACACAAAAGAGTACCTCTTTTCTTCATGGTGCGAGTATGAAGGCAATGCAAGATGTCTCCTAATAAGGTAGGTACAGGATTGCGAGAGAGAAAGACTTTGATGGCATTAACATCTATGAATTGGTCTGAATTGGGAAACAGAACCAGACCATAAATGAGAAGAGCTGGGACGTCTTTGAAATCTTGGAAATCCATGTCGTCCCAAAATGAACGAGCCTTTTCCAATAGAAACTTATCTAGAAAGCCTTTAACCCTGCTTCTTGTCTCCCAATTGGCTATGATGTCGGCCCTCTTCATATGCAAAGCTTCAACGATGACTCTAGGTTTTGGAATCCCTTCTAGACCGGTGAACGGTATCTGATCAAGCACGGGCACCCCTAAGAGTAGAGAGAACTCTTCCAGTGTAGGTACCAACTGATAGTCTGGAAAAGTGAAACAATAATGTACGGGATCAAAGAATTGGAATAATACACACATCATCTCTTCTTGGAAGTTGGATGTAGCCAAACTGAGGAGTCGACCATACTTCTTGGTAAAAGGGGAATCCCCGGGCACTCTTGAAGCTAGCTCTTGAAGTTGAGGGTGTGCTTTTACAAAGCTAATTCGGATGGTGTTTCTTCAGAGAGAATTCATGTCCTACAAAACAAAAACAAAGATAAATTTCTAGATCCTTGAAATGGTTAGTGAGCATGCATATGATGTTCATGATGTTTATGTACAAGTAAATATATACACAAACAACAAACAAGTCCCTATGTTTTAGGCTTGCATGAGTTTTGTAGGTAAGTACCCTCTTGAAGTTTAGTTGGCTCAACCTGTCCTAGTAATAGTGATCGGGTTCGAAAGGATCTCAATGTCACCGATCTTTCTCTTAGGCATTGTCTCAGCACAACAATCTTTTCTTGCGGCCGAGATATCCCAACAGTCTAGCCTCAATGAGTGTAGTATCTAGTATCAACCACTTTTCAGCTCTACACCGAAACCGACTATCTCACTACGTCTTAAATGCCAAGTTTGTTCAATTAGGGTTCTAGAGTCAATTAGTGCTTCATGACGCCACTCAGCGGCCCCGTATTCTCCTCGATTCACCACGAGGGATATAGGTACCCACAAATGCGTCACACTAACATAGCCATTGTTTCAACCGTATCGGTCTACGCCGTACAGTTTCCATAATCTATTGATATTTACCTAAAAAAGGTGTCCCAGATCCGGGTGGAGGATCAAAGCAAGCTCAATACAAAGAACTAAATATAAAGCACACAAATCAAATAATGAAAGCAAGTAAAGGTGATCTGACCCTAAGGTAACCCCACTTTTAGAATATCTCCCAGTAGAGTCGCCAGTTCTGTGATACGGTGGGAGAACTGACTTGGTGTTTTGCATTTCGATCGCATTTGTGCGGATAGCAAGAGTCGCCATCGACTTTTCTTTTATCCAAAAGGAAAGGTAAAAAAGCATAGGAAAGACCTTTCGAGATTATTTCTCGGGTTCGGGGGGTAGATTATGAAAAGGGAAGGTATTAGCACCCTTTTCATCCATGGTTTTCCAGGGGCTCTTAGTTACTCGCTTAGATCACTTGCTTTTGTTTTGACAGTGTACTTGTGATGTGGGCTTTGAAAGTGTTTTGAAAAATCTCTTTGTAATGGTTCTCGTTTCTATAAGAATGCGTACAAAGTTTTTTTTCGAAAGATGGTTCAAAGATGTGTTTGTGGATTGTGTTTTGGAAAGTGGTTTTTGAAAATATGTTTTGCAATGGTTCTCGTCTCTATAAGAACATATACAAAAAGGTTTTGTCTTTTGAAAATGTTTAGAGATGAAGGTGTTGGTGTAAAATGTTTTTTGTCATGAGCAAGCGAGCAACTAGGAGCAAATCTACCTATTTGAAAGGTCTCAAGGTTCTTTTCTTCCTCCTTTTAATGTTGCTATCTTACGATTGATTTGGTAAGAAGCCCCATCGTTGGATGTAAAGGGACAGGCGCGGGTCAATTTTACAATCATCGAAAGCAACTTATGTGGCGCTTTAGCAATTTTTGTAAGGGACGAGATCGTTTTATCGAAGGCAACATCAAGGGTCATCGAGGGACTACGATCTTTTTTATCGAAGGGTCATTTCTAAAACATCCCATTACTCAAGGGACATGACTGTATTTCCGAGGCAACGAACGAGGTTACCCTAGAGGTGCGCGTGTGAAAAAAGTGTATTTGATTCAAGTTAATTTGATCTTTGAAATTAGGTTATCTAGCGATTGATTTTTTGATCTTGCCATACACGCCGAATTACTATACAGTAATGAGTAAAACAATAAAAATGCAGAAATTGAAATTCTACGCTATTACAGAGCTTTGGGAATGGGGTACAAATTAATGAATGAGGGTGACAGTAAGAAATAAATATTTAAATCACACAATACAAGTCCAAACCGTTAAATAATTATTTAGGTTAAAACTCTTTTCATTTGATAAAATTAATTAAGGACTTAATTAATAATGTCAAACAAAAATTATTTTAAAATTAATAATTATTTAAAACAAATATCAACATATTTACAATTTTTAAATGTATGCTGAAAAAATAAAAATCAAATAATGAAAAGGAAATATTAACAACAAAAAAATATAAAGGGGAAAACTAGAAATGGGCCTGCAAATAGAGTAAATCAGGGGGGTGTAGAAATTAAAAAGCCCAAATGTTTCTGGCTAATCCAGTGTAGCAACCCCCTGGAGGTGTACCATGGGCGTGCATCTAAGATGTGTTGAAAGGGATGTGATAAATGATCAGATGGATGGATGATGAGGGTGCATCAGATTAACATGGGGATGCAAGTAGGGGATCATCCAGGGTAACTAAAGAGGTGGTGACAAGTGTCACCACCGGATTGGGCCAAAGTGTTGTTATCAAACAACACAAAACTTAACTACGCTGAAGTCAGGCCTCATAATTCATTATTTTTCTCTCTCTAAATGCTCTGCCCTCTCTCTTCTCTCTTATCATGAGCCTTCACCGGAGAAGACCCTTTGGCCGCGCCGGAAATCGCCTTATGGCGGTGACGGCGGTGGCGTGTTTCCAAACCCTATTTTTCTTACATATTTCTGATCGTTTCCTTTCCCTAGTTACTAATTTGTGATCAATTTTTGCATATTTTCATTTGATAACCCTAAATCTAGAAAGGGGGAAAACGAAACCCTAATTCTCCGTTTGGTGAGATCGGCGAAGGTAACGATGCATGCAACGATATATTCAATGGGAGTATAGGAAAGAGAAGAAGGAGATCATTGGTTAGGTCCGGATTCTGTAACCTTACTAACCTCCTAAAGCTCTCCCGGTAAGACTGTTCTGACTCTTTGTAAGTTGCTTTCTTTCTTCTTCTGAACTCATGGAATCCTTGTTATCAGATTAGGGTTTTTTACTGCTTGTTTGAGTTACTGATTTGCTTATGGTTTTTTTGAATAATGATGTTTGATGACAATTTTTGGGTGGTGGACTTTGGTTCTATGTTTTTGTCATTTGCTGGTTTTTAGTGATCGTTTGATGGATGTTTTTTATGGATGTTGGTTTTTAGTGATGGTTTGATGGTTGTTTTGATGGATACTGTGATGTTCTGGTTTTTTAGTGATGGTTTGATGGTTGTTCTGATGGATATTGTGATGTTTTGTTTTTTTAGTGATGGTTTGATGGTTGTTTTGATGGATACTATGATGTTCTGGTTTTTTAGTGATGGCTTGATGGTTCTATGATGTTTCAGTTGGTTTGAGACAAAGGATTTTTTGTTGAACTTTTGGTTCTGAGTTTTTTGTGATTTTTTCTATTTTGCTAGCTCTATCTCCCTTGATATCTGATGGTTCTCTCCTCTTTTATAAAACAGTTATCTGGTTAGGGTGAAAAAAGGAGGGAAAAACTTTGAATTTTGACAGTTTTGGCTTTTCTAATTTGGGCTTTTTAGTGCAGTTTGAACTGTTTCCATTTTGGTGCAAGTCTGGACAGTTTTTTTGGATTGTATTGCAGGCTTGGTTTGCTGTGGTTTATTTTGACATGCTTTTATGCAGAACTTGGATAGATCTTGGACTGCTATGGGCAGCATAAGGAGGCTTTTTTAGCAGGTCTTCTTGGACTGTTTTTTATAGCAACCTATTTGTCTTGGCATGGCTTTAGGTTATTTGTTGGCTAGGTGATATCTTTCCTCTTTCCTCTCTTTATGAAATAAATCACTTTTTGCTTTTGTTGCATTTTCTAAAGGGTTTGCTTATTTTTTAGGAAAGTGATGATGTTTGACTTGTATTGCAATATTTAATGCCTTTGCTTGAATTTTGTTTGTTTTGTTCTGTTGTATACATGTGTTGCTGCCTTTGTTTATTACATGTTGGTCTGCAGCACTTGTTGTGGGTTTGTTGCAGGTTTGGTTCTAATTTGGACAGCTTGCTTGATGTCTGCTATTTGCAACTTGTTGCCTTGCATCTTGTGCTGTTGTAATTGCTTTGCAAAGCACTGCTTTTTTTGTGATGCAGTTTGGCTGTTTGTATTGTTTGACTTGTGCATTTGACTGCTGCTGCTTGCAGCCTGTTGCTTTTGTTGTTGTTTGAACTGTTTGTATTTTTCTCTTTTTCCTCTTTTTTGTGAACCAAAACCTAGGTTTTGAGATTTGCAAAAATAGGGAGAAATGGATGGTGATTAAAACAAACAAAATTCTTATTCCTAAAAGCAAACCCTAGTGATGAAAATCATTTTTTCTTGGACTTTTCAATGTTGATTATTTGCTAATGTTTTCTCTTTTCTTTTGTCACATGTACAAACAAATGGCAAGCAAGACAAGATGAAGAGAAGATCATGGCTAGCAATGGGGGATTTCATGAAGATGAAGCAAAGAGACTTGAAGAAGAAGCAATTATTTCCTTGTAGATTTGACTTTGTATTTCACTTGTAATCTACTTGTAATCACTTGTAATTTATTTTGTGAATGACCCACAAAACTGTAATGAACACAAAGCTTGAATAATAATGAAATTTGTTGTACAAAACTTTGAGTTTTATTTTAACTTTGCAATCCTTGATTTGAATGTTTTGAATAAAACATCCTGGCTTGATAACTTGCATTTTAAGTAAGCACAATATGATAGGATAACTCATGTATTTTGCACTCTTAAACAAAATAAATGTTTAAAAGCTAAAACCCAACTGAATAATTGAATCCTCAATCATGATTATTTAAAATGAAAGCCTTAAACTTATACCTTGTCCAAACAGAACCTGTTTCCAAGAATAATATCAACCCTCAGAAAATTATGGTTAAGAAAAATTAAAATCAAACAAATGCCTTTACCGTTATCTGGGCCATGGATTGGGCAAACCTTTGAGAAGTGCAAAACCCTAATTGCTGACTGGTTTCCTAGGAAGAGAATCTACTTGATCAACTTTTGAGCCAAATTTAGTGTTTGAGAAACCCTGGGATAGCATCTTGAGTGAAAAATGGGAGCGCAAATTTTGGGGTACAACACCTAGGAAAAATCCTCTCACTGTGTTCTTTATGGCCCTGCAATCTTACATAAGTTGGGAAATACATTGCTTAATGGTAGTTGATGAATTCCTACTCTTCCATAAACTCCATAATATCATATAAAAGATACTCCCTTTCTCCTTTGATGGTGCATTTAATATGTGAAAGATTTTCACTCCAATGTTCCTACCTAGTAGTAGTCTAAATGCTCTTAATACACTGCAGCAACACATGCTCTGTTGTCTCCAACTCCAAGTTACACCACCAATAATCACTACTAACTTGTACCCTTTTGTCGATCAATCTTACACAAGTAAGGCAATACAATGCCTACTGGTAGTTGAGTCCCACATCAAAAGAAAGTAAAAGCTATTGAGATAAGCAAGAGTATAAAAGAACTAGAATACCCATATTAAAACATACTTACTTGGATGGGGTCAATGGTTGATCATGAAGGATCATGGGCTAGGAAAGTGACCTCCATTGCACTTAGGAAGGTTGTGATCCTAAGGTCTACCCAAGTGGTGGAACCTACATCATAATTTATTGCAGTGGGGTCTTGCGTTCGTGCAGCCCCTTCCTACTCTAGTATCAAATTTTCAGAAAGAATTTACTGATTTCCTTATCTTCACATTGAACCCCTTGTCTCAAATGTCTTTACTAATGTTGATTCAAAATATATGAGAAGATTTTATGAGAAAGTTTAACCATTCATACATATCCATAACTCAAATTTTTAGAGTAGAAAATTCATAAGAGTGTGACCATTGACAGTATGAAAAGTTGTTGCATAAGTCAGTCTATCAGCAGTCTCTTAACAAGTAATATACTAGGGGATAAATGATTTGAGAAATCATGCTAACGTAGATAGAGAATAAAAATTGAATTGATGGTATTGATAGGATTCTTATTGATAAATGATTCGTCGAATCTTTTCAATAATGGGTAGAATTATGGGGATGCCCTTACATTTGCAAGGTCGTGGTCAGTTCTGATTTTCTATTAAACAGCAACATATGCTATTATAACTTGTAGAGTTATTATTGTTATCACCTTAAAGTCTTCAAAACCAGAATTTAGAGCTTCATCAAGTGTAGAAAGTGCAGCTTGAATCTCTTTGAAAAATTGATTACTTTATTAATATATTGTTTGATTAAATACATAAGACATCAGGAGGACCCTATTTAAAAAGCAACAACAAATTAACTTGGTTGTGTTTGAATAAGCTTAGTATGTACCAGGATTTTCTACAATAATTTTTTTAGCTTGCTGGCTGGCACCCCTCCTGATATGAACTAAAAATAGAGATGAAGTGTTGCTTGCTGGTTGGCACCCCTGATATGAACCAAAAAAAGATATGGATCAGCGGCATATTATCCTTCCACTGTCTAAGATCCCCAAGACCCATGCCTTCGCACAAGTCCCATGGATGGCACCCCTAATGAACCAAAAAAAGATATGGTCCAGGGGCTAGGTTCAACAGGTGTTGTGGGCTGGACATGCAGCGGCCTATTATCCTTCCATTGTCAGGAGTATAAAGTGTTCGTCGCTCTATAAAACCAGTCTCACGCTATACCCTCCCCGTAATGAACCAAAAAAAGAGATGGTTCAGGGGCTAGGTTCAACAGGTGTTATGGGCTGGACGTGCAGTGACCTGTTATCTTTCCACTGTCAGGAGTAGAAAGTGTTCGCTGCTCTATGAAACCAGCCTCACGATATACCCTCCCCTTAATGAGCCAAAAAAAGAGATGGTTCAAGGGCTAGGTTCAACAGGTGTTGTGGGCTGGATGTGCAGCGACCTGTTATCCTTCCACTGTCAAAAGTAGAAAGTGTTCGTTGCTCTGTGAAACCATCCTCACGCTATACCCTCCTGTCTAAGACCCCCAAGGCCCATGCCTTCGCACAAGTCCCATGGATCAACTCGCAACTTGGAGCGGGCATGCCAACATGGTGCAACCACCAGACCAACCAGTTAAGCCTTAGCCATGTTCCATCTCCTTGATGCCCCCGCATGGGTCACAAGCTATCGCTATTCAGCTCGGCAAACTAACTAGCATGTAAGACATTTATAAACACTTGCTTATGTGATGTTCTAGCCAATGTGGGACTTAAATGGATCAAAATTGGTCTAGTATTAAGTTGGAACATGCTTTCTTAAATGTTGTGGTTGTCGTTATAATATATATATATATATATATATATATATATATATATATATATATATATATATATATATATATATATATAAAGAGAGAGTGAGAGAGAGAGAGAGAGAACTGAATTACTCACAGATATATAGAAGGATTAAATCTATTTAGAAAATTATACGAAACTAAATACATTCAGCAAAATGATTTAAAACCAATGAAAAAATAGTTAAATGCATACCTGATTCAGCTTAAGAGTATCAACAAGCAACATTATAACTTGTGAATGTTGCTTCTTCAAGTTCTGGCTTTGTTCCCAAAACAGAATCAAATTTCTCTAATGCTTCCTCGTACTTAGCATTCTAGCAGCATTAAATCCAGAAAAGTAATGGTCATTAAGATTATCAGTAAGATACTGTGATACGGTGGGAGAACTAACTTGGGATTTTGCGTTTGTGTTCGCAAATGTTTCGGTTTAGCAAGAGTTGCATCGACTTTTTATTTTATCCTAAGGAAAGGTCAAAAAGCACAGGAAAGACCTTTGAGATGTTTTCTTGGGTTCGGGGAGTAGATTATAAAA
Organism: Vicia faba; assembly: GCA_948472305.1. Lineage (NCBI taxonomy): Eukaryota > Viridiplantae > Streptophyta > Magnoliopsida > Fabales > Fabaceae > Vicia > Vicia faba. The sequence goes on along the minus strand of CATIWC010000333.1, from coordinate 1,434 downwards.
AGGGAAGGTATTAGCACCTTTTCTATCCATGGTTATCCATGGTCTCTTAGTTACTTACTTAGATCACTTGCTTTGCATTTCTATTGTTTGAAATGGTGCTTTTCAATTGTTTGAAATGGTGCTTTGTGTGTGATTTTGGAAAATGTTTTGAAAAGAGGCCCTTGTTGTGGCAACCTTTGTAATGATTCTTGTTTGAATGTATACAAATGTGTCTTTGTCTTTTGAAAGATTTTCAATGTTTGAAAGTAGGGTTTTGAAATTGTGTTGTGGAGTGTGTTTTGAAAAGTAGCAAGGATGTTTTTTGCAAGCTTGATCAAGTAGCTAAGAGCTATCTACCCTATTTTACTCAAAGATCTTTCTTATGTTTTTAACCCTTTTAACAGTGTTGTTCCACCATTGTATTTTGTGGACAACCTTGTGTTAGGATGTTAACGGGACAGGCGCGGGTCATCGTATAGACCATGATAGCAATAGTGTCAAGTATCTTTGGCAATTTTCTTGAGGGACTTGATCATTTTGTTTAGGCAACTCAGATAGCGTCATCGAGGGACTATGATCTTTTTGTTTGTTTTTGTTTTGCCAAAGTACTCAACATGCAACCATGGCCCATTTTTGAAGGCAACAAGTGGATGAAACCCTAGGGGTGCAAGTGTGCATTGTGTTTGTTTTTCATGCATGTTTATCTTGGATTAGGTCAAGCTAGTTGTTGATTTTATTTGCATACAAACCCTAGGTCTAAGCATGGCATAATTGAAAGCTTTTAAATGTGCGAGAATTTAAATGCTACACTATTACAACATGATATAGGGGGGGTACAAATTTGAATTGGGAGTATTTGACGAGAAAATAAATTCTAAGTTATTACAACCATATCGAATGTACAAGATACAATATTCAAATGTACAATAATTGAAATAAATACAATAAATAAATGTAAATAAAATGTATTATGTACAAAAATGATTTTTTATGTATGTAAAAAAAGTGTTTTTAATATGTGAAGTAAGAATAAATAAAGAAAAAGTCAAATTTAATTATTTTTTCATTTAGGGCAAAAACCCTAATTTTCTTAAATAAATAGCATTATTTATTATTTATTTACAATAATACATTAACTTATACAAAAAATAAAAGTATATTGTAAAAATGATATTTTTAGTGCAAAATATTAATACAAATGAAAATGTAATATTTTTTGTATTTTTGACCTAATTGTTTAACAAGATAAATATATAAATATATATATATATATATATATATATATATATATATATATATATATATATATATATATATATATATATATATATATATATATATATATATATATATATATATATATATATATATATATATATATATATATATATATATATATATATATATATATATATATATATATATATATATATATATATATATATATATATATAT